>CM022953.1:36782930-36844838 GCA_012931725.1 Litsea cubeba | reverse complement strand
ACCTGAGTCCCCTCACTAGTCCGTGGCCCTTCGCTCAAAGGGGGCTGAACATTGTAGGACCTCTTTCACCGAGCTCCAGGGAACAAGAGATGGTGATAGTTGCAACAGACTACTTCACGAAGTGGATAGAAGCCGAGCTATTGTCCTCCATCACTGAAAGGGACTCCAGGAACTTTGTATGGAAGAACATCATAACAAGGTTCGGCATCCCCAGGACCCTGATTTCGGACAATGGGACTCAGTTCGACTCCAAATTCTTCAAGGACTTCTGTCAAGAGCATGGCATCAGGAATCACTACTCCACTCCGGCGTACTCGCAAAGCAACGGACAGGCCGAAATCTCTAACAAAGTACTGCTCGACGGCCTGAAGAAGAGATTGGACAAAGCAAAAGGGAGATGGGTAGAAGAGTTTCCCAGCGTGCTGTGGGCATACAGAATGACCCCGAGATGATCCACCTCAGCGACACCCTTCTCGTTGGCCTATGGGATGGAAGTGGTCATTCCCTTAGAAATTGGCCTCCCTACCCTGAGATCCGAACTTGTCGACCAAGGCCGAAACGAGACGAACCCGGCAATGGAGCTGGACCTAGCTGACGAGCGCCGAGATGCAGCGGCCATACGATTGGCCGACTATCAGCAACGGCTAGCCAAGGGATACAATGAAAAAGTCAGAGAAAGAAGCTTCTCAGTAGGAGAATTGGTGCTGAAGAAGACCCTGCCAGTGGACAGAGACCCAAATGAAGGCAAATTGGCCCCGAACTAGCATGGCCCATTCAGGGTGGTCTCAATGGCAGGACGATCTTCTTGCAAACTTGAAGACCTGGAAGGCAGGCAGTTACCGAGACCGTGGAACGCATCACACCTGAAAAAGTTCTATTTCTAAGATGTAATCAAAGTTCCGTGATCAATGAAAGCAGCATTTCCCAAATCTGTGTCATCTTATCTGAGTTCGGTAGCTCCGGGTTCATACACCTTGGGATTGACCTCGGATTCATACATCCAGTCGTCCCTAAATTCTGGGTTCACGCGCCCATGGACCGACTTAGGATTTATACATCCAGTCGCTCCTAAAACCTTGGGTTCATACACCTTGGGACCGGCTCTGGATTCATACATCCAGGTCGCTTCCTAAATTTCGGGTTCATACACCTTGGGACCGGCTCTGGATTCATACATCTAGGTCGCTTCCTAAATTTCGGATTCATACACCTTGGGACCGGCTCTGGATTCATACATCCAGGTCGCTTCCTAAATTTCGGGTTCATACACCCTGGACCGGCTTCGGATTCATACATCCAAGTCGCTTCCTAAATTTTGGGTTCATGCGCCCTGGACTGACTTCGGATTTACACATCCAGTCTTATCTAAAAATCTGGGTTCAGACACCCCCTAGGCCGTTCCTGGGCTCAGGCTCGCACAGCCGAGATCCTCGAGACTCTGGTTCCACCTCGGCCAAAGACTGTTCATCTCGGCCAACGACAGATCGTCTCAGCCAATGACCGTCCATTTCGGCCTGTAATAGTCTTTGAAAGAAAAGAGCAGTGCAAGCACGACAGTGCAGAAAAGCAGCACATAAAAGCAAAAAAAATGCAAGAACGCAAAAATACTGTGCACAGGTCATATGATCAGAAACTGCTTTTTATTCATTGTAATTACTTCATTACAAGGATTACAAAAAAGAAAGAAAAATACATCAAGGAGGCTCGCAGTCCTCTAAAAACAGAAAAAGAAAGGAAGCTTCGAGACTGCTCTTCGCTAATTCCGTCCGCTGACTGGAGATCTTCAGCCGGAAGACCTCTCGATCCTGCCCACTGCTTGGAGGTCTGGATATCCCGCATGAGGACCTGCGGCATGACTCCACACAGGACCCTGTGGGATGAAAACAAGACCCCCCAGCCGCCCGGAGGTGTCTGGATCTGGTCTTCAGTGCCAGGAGCTCTGCAATACGCTTTGGTTGGTCAGACCAAACTTTGCAAAAAAGCTCGAGCTCCTGGTCCACTGTCGATGCTCGGATCTCCACAGAGCACCCACGTTCAGAGAACGCGCAGTCCATGGAGATCGCCTTCAGAGAGTGCGCAGACCACGACAGACAGTCCCTCCCGGAGGAAGCTGCCTTCCATCACAAGAGTTTCGCCTAGGTCAAAGGTTCCTAGAATCCTATTGATCATGGCTGCCAGGGTGATTAACAGAAAGAGACAAGCCTGCATGTGTTTACAGAAAATAAAACGTCCTGGTCCTTTCTCTCTCCCATGGCGAACTTACCCCACATTTATAGGGGGAAGGAAGGCTCAGAACTCGGAGACCCATCAATGAGGCGAGGTCCCCCATGCTTTGCGTGGAGTGCACGTCTGCCACAAGTTTGACCAACGGTACCGATGGCGACACGTGGAGCCATCCGCTCGTTTTCCTCATTGGCCGTACCGCCGCATTTACTGCTATTTATGGTCTTCAGAATACGGAGTATCAGCGCAGATAACTATAAAGATCATTCGGTACTCTCACTAACTCGAAACTCACGTCATGTCACAAAAAGCGCTCAGCCGAACTTAAAGAGCCGAGCTCAAAAGATAGGGAAAGAGAGAGAGGAAACACAAGTGCTCGAGAAAAGAAGCTCCGTTTTTCATTGAGACTGCAGGGAATTACATTCGGAAGGAAAAGATAGAAAAATTACAAGAACATAAAACAAAAAAGCCTTCTCCACGAACAGAGGCGACGAGACTGCCCCGAGGTCATGCTGGATCAGAGGCGTGAGTAGCAGCAGCGGCTCTAGTGTTACTCCCGGTCTGTTCGGCAGCGGTCGTCCCGCCGGCAGGAGCAGCGACAGAAGGGGCAGAGCTCGGCGTCGGAAGTGGAAACGGAGGGGGTTCCCGGAAGGACGGATGATCCTCCGAGACCCCAGCTTCCTTCAGGCCGGCACGCCATCCTTTCACCCAGGCCTTATCCCTCACAACGAGGACTCTTTCCTTATAGTAAGCCGCGACTTGCGACTTGGCGTCCTCAAAGGCAGCATCGCATTCGGACTCGAGCCTGGCCTCGACTTCATCCGCCTTCTTCGTTTCAGCTCCGAGCTTGGCCTCAAATTCGTCCTTCATCCTTTGCATAGAAGCTTCTAGCTCTGCCAGCTTCTTCTTCTCCACCTCGGCCTCACTCTTCGCCTGCTCGAGCCCCGCTGCATATTCTCCTTCAGCCCTCGCTAATTTCTGAGTAACAGCGTCTAGGGCTTCCTCAAGGCCGTTCTTCTCCACGGTCAGCTCGGCAATATCAACGCTGTACTTGCACAGTCTGTCGGCCGTGACCATGGACTTCTGCACCGCCTGTTGAAGAAACAAGGCATTCAAGACGAGAGTAAAAACACACTGATACTGAACAGCTGGATAAAATGTGTACGGGATTCAGATGGACTTACCGTGAAATTCGACTGCAGCATCGATAGTATCAGCTTCTGATCACTATACCTGTCCAGTTGGGCCATTTCTCGAGGAAGGGCGCAGGCCCGCGCGAGCGCCTCGAGGACAAAGGGATCGATCTTGTGGAGAACGCGATCGTCCATCGTCATCGGCCTCCCCGGCTCTAGCATGAAGCTCGGCTCCCATGGGCATGGGCCATCAGATGGTGAAGCTGCAGCCGAACTAGGACCTGCTTCAGTCCTCGGCCTCTTCTGCGGCCGAGTCTCCTCTTGACCGCCCTCAGCTGGGGGCGAGCGTACCTCCAGTTCGGCAGGACTGGAAGGAGCAGGGATTTCCACCGCTGCCGCAGGAGAAGCCGCCCGAACCCCCGGAGAATGAATATCGAGGGGATTCGAATTCATAAGCGCCTGGGAAGCTCGGGCGCCCTCGACACCAAGCGCCAGGGCTTCGAGGTCCTCAAAGGACAGACGTCTAGCGCGCCTCATCTCTACGCTCGGCGAGGGAGATCGGGCGACCTGACGCGATCTGCTTCCCGAGGCCTTGCCTGGCCTCGACCCAGATGTGGAAGCCTGGGCACCGGACGCGACTCTGGTGTCAGACGTCGCCCGCGAAGGCCCTTCTTCAGTCCGGGCTCTAGGTTCGGCCTGCTCTCGCTCAGCTTCAGGGTCGGCACCGCCTGAACCTTCTTCTCGGAGCAGCTCGATTGTGCCCCTGATGTATCCACGATACTTCGGCTGGTACCCTAGCAGTGACCAAGCCGCCCTGCCCTCGTGGCCGTTGTATCGCTTCACTAGTTTGAGCCAGGCTTTGTTCCTCGTCCAGATATACCGAGCAGCCCGCTTCCTTTCCTTCACGGTTGCACAGTAATCGGAGGCATCAGTACGGCGAAGTAGGAAAGGGAAAAGCATATGGGAAATACACAAAAGGAAGATGGAATTTACTTGGAACGGTCCCGAAGTGGCGAGGAACCTGGTAGCCTCTATCGGTGTCGGCTACACCGAACTCCCAGTTACCCTAGACGTACAGGAGATCGTCCCCGGCATATTTGCTCGAGTCCTCCAGGTAGCGAATGAAGCCCTCCCGACCTGGCTTGGCCCGGAGATAGTAGGCATCTCTAGACCTGCATATGTCGTAAACGTCCTCGATATCGAACACGCCGAGGTTGATGCCCAAGACCTCGTTCAACTTGGCCGTGCCCATCACGATCTTGAAGACGTTGGGCAGTAACTAGTAGGGGCAGAGGCACCACTGACTGAGGCACCTCCTAAGAAGGGGATGAAGGGGGAAACGAACCCCACCTTCTGTCACAGCCACTAAGAGGAAAGGCATCCACCACACGAGAAGTCGCGGGAGTTGAAACCATTAGGGTCAGCCCCCCTGACTCGGACATCGGCGGGGATCTTAAAGGTCGACCTAAAACCCTCAATCGCCGCCTCACTCTCTAACCAGTGACTATAAATACGCATTCCTACTCAAATCCAAAAGAAAAGAAGAAGCCCTAGACCCAGAATCTACGGAAAGGGTAGAAGAAAGAGAACTTACGAAGGCAAGACCCGGACGCAGGCTAGCGAAGAACTCAATCTCGGCAGCACTCCTCTTCTCAGGCAAAAATCTCTTGCAGCAGTTTCGTCTTCTCTGGTTCAGAATGACAATAGGAAAGAAGGGAACTGCAATGACCATATGAATAGGAGAGGGATTCCCTCTTCAGAAGCCCTAGAGGCGCATGCCAGACGCTTTTTGGGGCTCCGCGCGCATCATTTCAAACATTGGATGCACCCCTAACAAAACGGCGCACGCACCCTCGAGACGACTGGACAACTAATCAGAAGATGACACGTAGAGCCGTCGATATGTCTCCTACATCGGTTTACGAGCATCATTTATTACCTGTCATTCAAAGCAACTACGGATGGAGGCCAAGCACCGGCAGTCGAAACCAAGAGGAACTCTATCCCAGAAGGGTTCTGTCTTATAGCTCCCGACCTTACTTTGATGGCGAACTTCGTAAGGTTAGAAGCTAGGGGGATATTGTGTGGGAGATTCTCAAAGCTTCAGGATTACACCAATCACGGCTATAAGGTGGGACTAAGCATTCCCACGTGCCGTCCACATGCAGTCCACATGGCACCCAGACTCACCTCGGCTGCCGAGACAGGGGCCTCGGCCGAAACCAGACAGACTCTGGCCGCTAGCGCCGAACTCGGCTACCAGGGGCCCACTTCGGCTGAGGGGCTTGACCTCGGCCAGAAGGGCCGGGATGAAAGCCGAAACAAAGAAGAGTCCCCACTCGCGCCCTACGCCTGCCACGTCATCAGACACGTGGCGGAATAGGGGTGCGAGCCAGTGGGACAGATGCGCATCAGCCGTCCACAATCTTCGCCAGATCGCTGACAGAGCGGCATCCAGCGGCTGTAGCCAAATCAGGACAAGGCCCGAGGGTGGATCCGATGAGACCTCAACCGCCAAAGGCATCCAACATGATCTGGCCCAACATGACATGCATTAAATGCAATGTGGGCTGATCCGACTGGCATTAAATGCCATGTGGGCCGAAGTGGACCGCATTTATGACTTTGTGGGCTGATAAGGACTTCCCTATCAAATCATGCGATCCACTCTAAAATATCATCCAAGATATCCTCCATGGTTCTCTATAAATAGAACTCCATTCCACATGCAAGGTACGCACACCTAAAATCAGAGAGCTGTTACTCTGCCTCTCTTCTCCCTCTCCTTCCTTTGTTCCAGTTCATACACTGACTTAGGCATCGGAGAGCCTTGCGCCGCCCAGGCCAGGGTCCTCTGACCGTTTGCTCTTTCCTTTCAGGCTTAGAGGCAGCACATCATCTTCTTCATTTGGATAAGTCCTGTAAGGCACCCCCAGTATTGTGAGTCATAATTTTCTACACTTACAGTCTAAACCCTATTATTGGCAAGCCAGTGGGGTCAATACAATCTGTGTTTTATTCCTAGTAGAAGTATTGTTGATAACATTCTTCTAGCCCAGGATCTGCAGCATAAATTTCATATTAATTCTGGAAGATCATGCATGTGAATTAAATTGGATCTGGCTAAGGCCTATGATAGTGTCAGATGAGACTTTATTGAAGCAGTACCGAGGTCTAAGCAATTCCCTACACTTTATTTCATTGATCATGTCATGTGTTAAAGGGCCTCAGTTTTTTAGTTTTCGTGAATGGATCGGCGGAAGGATAGTTTAGAAGCCCTGGGGAGCGATCCTGTGACAATAGATGATAATGAAGAAGATGATTTTGATATTTTGGCATGATGGAAATCATTCTAAACTAAGTTTTCCGTGCTTTTCGTCATAGCCCGTGATATATTAACAATACCAGCGTCTACAGTTGCATCAGAGCAGGCATTTAGTGCAAGTGGGTGCCTTTATTGACCCTAAGAGGACTATGCTTCAAGAAGAAACCGTTGAGACCTGCATGTGCTTGCAGAATTGGTACCAAGCAAAGAATAGAGAACAACATCTCCATAATGATGATATCGAGATAGAAGATGAGCTAGCGACGTTACAAATATCATAGTATAATTTTTTTAGAATGTATAATAGGCTTTTAACTTGTAATTTACTTTTTAGAATGTATCATAGGTTTTTAAAGTTGTAATTTATTTTTTAGAATGTATCATGGGTTTTTAAAGTTGTAATTCTTTTTTCATTTATCAGAATGTTTGAATTTCATCATATATATTGATCCAAGTTCAAACTTCAAACTTGTAATTTTTTTGAACTTTTGTAACTTAAATTTCAAGGAAATACAATTTATTTTATGTATTTTTTCAAAACATCATTAGTGTTATTCTACTTGTTTATCTCTTTTAATTTTTTTATTTTAATGAAAATGGTCTATGAATTAAAAAAACTAAAAAAAAATAATAATAATAAAATGTGGGCCGCCCGCGGGCGGCACGGTCCAGGCCCGACTCGTACCGTGCCCTGGGCCATGCTGGGCAGACCCCAGAACAATTGGGCCCGGCCCGGGCCCCCTGCTTCAACGGGGCTTGCCGGCCCGGCCCAGCCTAAATTGACAGCCCTAATTCAAACAGATGAAATGTCCCACATAGCAGGGTCCGCAGTAGTTGCAGATTTGAAATTATTAATAGATAATTCAAATAGTAAAATTCTGATTGGAATAAAAGAAAAATAATTTGAATCATCCACATCTGATCTCCTTTCGAAAAATGAAAGTTGTTCAGAGATAGAATCCATTGCAAATCAAATTTCAAAAGTTAATCATGTTTTTCTCAGGACAACTCATCTTCAAATGACTATACTTTCAATCCGACCATCGGATCGATGGAATTTACCTACTGTTGGAAAGCTTATTCAAAGTAGATATTCGTGGAGCCCAAGAATGTACAAATCAGAGCTAAATTGATAAAGTTATGGGCCCAGAGATTTTCATGTTCATTTTTAGACGGGATTGTAATTAAATCCACATTGTTGATAATCAATTGATGTACATCCCTTATGGGACCCCTTCTAAAGATTAGCCAAGCTATCCAGAGGTTTCCAGAAGCTTCCACCTCATTCAAATGCAAACAAGATAAGAGATATACCTTATCAATGAAGATAAATTAAATCTGCAGAGAAGGTGTCCAGATTCAATGTATTTGTAAGATAACCGGACTTATAATAGGAACCAAAAGAAGCATATGAGACACACTCCCTCCCTTGGACGTCCACCATTATTCTCTCTCATATTTCTCTTATTTCCCTAATTAATAGAATTTCAGAGTTATTTTTGGATATTCTGGAGAGATTTATGAGAGACTATTGTACAAGGATATGTTATCAATGAAATTACTTATGGAGTTTTTTTCAATGGCTGGTTAGATTTTTGGATTGGAGCACATAGATGAAGCTACGTAGATCTTTAATTTAATCTATGTGATTTTTCTATTACTTTCTTGTCTCTTTTAAATGCATGCTCTATTAAGATAATAGATCTGTCTTCATGCCTTAGGAAGCCTCTGTTTTGATTTTTAATGAAAATAGTTTGATGATTTATACTTATTTTGATAGATTATACTTAGGGCTGAGATCCTTTGTTAGTTTATGCTTAATTTGATGAGTCATGCTTATGATTTTTTATTATTTTATGAGGTGAAGGAGGTCTTGGGTTGTGACCTTATTCTTTTTATTAAAAATTAATTTTTGCGAAAGACAAATCCTCCGGATCCGAAACATTGATTTGTTTTTTATCTGAGTTATTTTTGAGACAAATAGTAAAATAATTGCATGGATGTATTAATTATCTTACTTAGTGGATTATGGATGCTCTGATCTGTTTTATATATTTGATTCATTTGTGTTTCTAAAATCTTCTAATTTTATTGGATCTCAATTATTCATTAATTTTTTATTAAAAAAATCCAATTTTAAATTTTAACTTAGTAGTGCTCGTTGTAGGATCGACCTGTAATTTCCCACTGTCTCAATAAGATAGTTGTGCACTTGCAGTAATTTTAATGGACTGATTTAATTCACATCTATATGATATTAGTATGGCTCATTAGTCCTGATTCGCTAGTTCGTTTGCCTGGACCCTTTTAATGAAATGGCTCACTTTGTTAGGTTAATAATGTTAATTCATAAACACGACACGCTCTTTCGCATAAACTCGCACTGGTGAAGCACTGATTCACCCGTATGCACATGTTTCACTTGATTTTTATGCCATGGATATATTACACGTGATGTACACTTCACATCCACTTGCACAACATAGTGTTATAAATTTTAGATGTGTATTGGCATGTATCTTGGTGATACCAAGTTGTACACGTGTTACTGTCGAGCCTTGAGTAGGTATCGGGGATAATAAGAGTTAGCTATCGCGAGCCGAGTCTTGACGTTCTAGGCATCGGGCTGGTGCTGAAAGGTAGGTGACGCACATCGAGCCTTATCTGTTTCGGGATATTTCTCCAGGTAGTGAGCACCTCGTACTGCAACTATGTTTTTGCACTCATATGTGTTTGTTCAACATACTATTGGTTACAATGCATAGCTATATGCCCTTGTTTTGTTTATAGATATTGTTGTGTTGCGACGACAGATGCTTACCCGATTGATTGAGCTCACATGTATGGTATGATAGTTAATCTCTTGCACTATTTTATTATTTGTATGTATCATATATTCTATTTGTACTCACTCTTTTGCTCATTACAAGGTTACTTTTCGTATTTGTATTTATCCCTACACGTTATGTGATTCAAATTGGTGCTTGCCAGACTAGGTATGATACTGCAACTTGGTGGTTGCATATAGCAAGTACCTCATCCGTTAGTGGATATGATAGCGGTCGCTTTTGACCGTGAATTTAGTGAAGCTAGCAATGCTCTTGGCCCTATTGTTGGTGGCTCGTCGCTATGTTGAGTGCCGTTGTATTCAAAGAATATTTTTTTTTATATTTCGGATCTTAACCCTACGTGGCTAGAGTCGTACTATTCAATGTCCTAATACATGCTGTAAACAACTCTTTTGACAACTTTAATGTAACTATGCTTCGCTGTGACAATTATTACGGAAAAATTGTTAATGGTTCATTATCTGGAAATGCACATTTATTACATACGTCTGCATCATGGCTCAGAATTCTAAGGGCCCTGGAGTTCGGGACTAGACAAATTTCAATGGAGATTTGTTTATTTCAAATAAGAACGCTATTGGAAGGACATCTTAATATTCAAGAAGAAATTTTCTGCAATAACTATTTATAAATGTGAGATTCTTCACATATGATTATTTCTCAATTCAGAAAGTTCTTATTAAGATTATGTCAAATATTTTTTCTAGGTGAATTTTTTATATTTTTATGTTCGTTCTTGTCATTGAAAGTTGCCCATTTTTAATGCCTTCTTATTCTTTTTTACCTTTTCATTTGGATGCCAATAGTTACAAAATATTTGACTTAAAGGGGTGTTTGGAAGCAATAGAAAGTCATAGAAAATACAATATTATAGAAAGAAATATCTTGTATTTTATGGCTACGAGTATGACATGTTTGGTAACATTAGAAAGTATATTGAAATATTGAGATCTCTTCTAAAAAAAATAAAAGATTCCCAATTACAAGGTTCTCCTGTATATTTGATTGTGTGATATCATAATCTTCCATTCCACGGGGCTTGAGATCTTAAATTGATCGGACTCTTTTATTCCTTCCTCTTATCCCTTCCTACTTACACCTTCTAAAAATAAGAACGCCATCTTTGTTCTTTCTTCCTTATCTCTTCTTGTCTCACATCTGGTGCTCCTCTTTTCCTTCAAATTGCAATATATTGATGACAAAGATTTAACTGAGCGATGCGAACCTAAGGTAGGCGTGATAAAGAGCCCATCATGTTTAGGCCAGATAGGTTATTTAGAAGAAAGTAGAGGAGATCAAGAAGATCAAAATGATGCCATTTGGCAGCCCTAGTAAGATTTGTAGCATATAGTGTGTAGTAGTATCTCATCATCACCTCTCCTGCTACCTCTTTTTGAAAAATCACATAGCTTATCAAGCCATCATCATCACCTCTCCTGCTACCTCTTTTTGAAAAATCACATAGCTTATCAAGCCATCAAGCCTATCAACCATTAAATAAAACCTGATCCACCATCTTCCTCATGTTGTCTCTTCTATATTCCAGTGTTGTTTACAAAGCATGCCAACCAATTTAATTTTAATCTTAACTTTCATTAACTTCCAAAAAGCTCAACTTAGAATTTGTTTTATTTTTCAGAATTAGCCAAACAACATAGATGTTGTGTTATTTCAATATCTCACTATTTCATTTTATACTATTTTATTCTAATGATGTTTAAATATACAAATATCTAATTATTATTTTTTTGTAAGCACAGGCTGCCTCCACAAGATTTATTCCATGTTCCTTTTAAATTTGTTTTATAAAGAATATTTCTAAAATATTCTAAATTTTAAAATATTTTTAATTTTTGCCCTGGCTTAGCTTGGCCCTTTTATTGCTAGTTCCATGTAAAATAAAGTAATTTAAGTACTAAATTATTAAACCATCAAACCATTTGAATGGATTTTGACACGTAGGTTCATCTTAACCTGTCCCATTTAAATGGAATATGCAAGGTTTTTTTTTTTTTTTTTTCACTTAAAAGTGTGTAGGGTATTAAAGTACCCAAAGCAAATGCATCTAAATCGTCCAAAGGAGACCAAAATGAATAGGAACCATCCCATGCACAATTTTAGCTAATAATGTATTTATCTATGATATCAACACTCTAGCTGAAGCCTAGAGGATAGAAGCGTGGGGGATATTTGATGAATCCGGGCCTTCCAAAAGCTTTGACAGTTCTCTTGAATTATTGAATCTTCCTTGAAGTACTTGAGAGGCAATGTCTTCGGGACTCTTTGGCTTGGAATTGACAATACATACACGTGATTATGGAAATGTGGCACTAACAATCTCCCCCTTCGTCAATTTAGTGACAAAACCATCTAGCCTATACAACTTATACAATCCACAAGATTTACAACAAGTACATGACTTTTTACATTTGATATACAATGAACAAAACAGATAAAGGACTCAAGACTTGAATAAAAGAAGTTCTCTACAAATGTGTTTGATGAAGTGAGAAGGTTTACCTGAAAAAGCACAACACTCACAAACACAAAACATATTATGGAAAACTTTTCACTTTGTTAGAACAAGCAATAAATTCAAAAATATAATTTTGGAAGGGCTCTCCCCCTTAGATGCATAACACATGGAGAGTTCTCTTCTCCCCCTCAATCACGCTTTGGATGCACTACTTCTCCCCTTGTGTAGTAGGTTTATAGACCATAGACCATAGAATCATAATTCGCCCTTCTTCAGGGGGGTCACAATTGTGGGGCATTACAACAATGGCATGGAAGAAGCCAATGTTACAATCTCCTCCTTTCAACCATTTATTTCTAGAGCATTGCTTCCATTTAATTTCATCTTTAAGAATCAGCCTACAAAATTGCTCTTGAAGCATCAATCTGCTTCCTTATCCACCTCGGTTAATGCTTCCTTATCCACCTCGGTTAAAAGCCTAGCTTCTGCTTTCATGTCAATAGATTGAATCCTATCAAGCAAACGGTTTTTTGTTTCTTGAATATTACCAAAAACCTCCTTACGCCAACATATCAATTTAAGCTTAAATTTTTTTAGCTTTTGAACTAAGTGAAAACCCATCCATCCCCCACATTTGTTTTCAACCCACCATTCATTAACACACTTAGAAAATCCCTTCTCAAGAAGCCACATTAGCCCAAATCTAAATGGACGGGGACTCTAATCTTTCATACTTGTTTCAAGAAGAAGACAATGATCTGAAACCTGACCAAGCTATAGCTCTTTTAACACAATCAGGGAATAATTATTAATTGTCTCTCCTAATGGAGGGATTACACATTGATAGAAAGGGTTGGAAATCCTGTGTCCTAGCAGGACATTATTTTCCTAAACAATAAAGGAAACTAAAACATTTAAACTTACTTAATAATTCAAATAAAATAAAACTTTTAATTTTAAAGACTTCTAAATAAATCAAAACTCTCAAAATAAGATTCCTAAGTAGGATGTCTGTTAGGCCTGTAGACTAGGGCCAATGGCTGGCCAACCCATGGTTAGACTTACATCACAACACCAATCTCAAATAGATGGGATAAGGCTTTGATGATGCTGCCTATTGTGTAATATATTTGATTTTTCTTCTTTGCTGGTAAATCAGTAGTTCCAATGGTTTTGGAAGCAGTCTTCGTAAGATTAGTGGGATGCCACAATAACAAATGAAGTAACTACAAGGACCTCAAAGGCGAGCTAATCATTAACTTGGGTTCTTGGTGGCTAGTCTAAGTTCCAAAGTTGTTTAAAAGGTTGAGTCCAAAAAAATTATTTGAATGTGAGTTAAGTATAAAGTTCATTGTCTGAATGACTGTTAGACCAAGGATTTTGCTTTTGTAGAGACAAATCGTAGTCTTGAGTGTCCAAAATTTCTTTTCCTTTTACTTTAACTCTCTAACAAGCCCACTTAAGGAAGATCTAAACCACTAAAAATTACACATTTTGCATGTGGAATAACATATTGCATTATAGATTGGGTAAAGTAAAATAAATGTATAACTTATACATTATTTTCAAATTTTAATATTTTTTTATATTTTTCTACATCTATATTATCTTATTTTACTTTTATATTTTTCAAAAAAATAGCAATGAAATGTTTCACTGAAATTCTGATTCAGCTGAAACATTTAGGTTTGGAGGTCAAAAACTGAAATAGAAACAAAATTCTCAACTATGAAATTGACACATCTAGATATATGTCAGCCCACTCCCCTACTATGAAAAATCTTCCAGTCTTGCATATGGATGGCAAAACTTGGTTAATTGACAAGATATAGAAAGCTCCATCGAGTCCTAAATCTATAAGAGAATTCGAATTGAGCAAGTCCAGAAAGGCCCTATCATACGGAGCCAGGCAAAACGACACAATCTCTCCTCATATCTAATGGCATTTCAATCACCACAAATACACCAAGCCCCATCCCATCTTGCCCGAATCATCCATTCTTTATGACTTTCCATATCTTCTATCATGGTAGAAATTGAGAAAGAACCAGAAATGCCTGCTACACCACAATTATTTTGACAAGATTGTCCACAGTTTGAATTTTAGCCTCCTTGGAAAAAGCTATATCCACTTTGACTTTTCAAACAATTTCCTTTGCAATCACCTCCTATCTACACACCCACAGCCCTTACATTCCAAGAAACGATCTTCATCTGCAACCTTTCACGTATGCTTGAGAACTCGCAGTCCCGATCCTCTTTCATTCCAATTCAGAATCACGAACTGTGTAAAATCTCTTTCTTGATTTTTTTCATTCAAAAAATGCAATTGAGAGGGTGCATTAGCTAGTATCAGAGTTTACACAGTTGGCGATTCTTGATTAGATGGGGATCCAAACTCTAGACTCAACTCAGATAACTTTTGGTCCGTCTACTGCCTTCTATTTTAGAATAGTGTAATTTACCTCACAGTCAAGGATTCCCTAAAAATTATCTAGAAAATCACGCTTAGAACTTCCAAGACCATTATAATCTTTCCCCGCTGCAAGGATAAGGTCAATGCATTTGTTCAAAGCCGATTTGAAACGAATGGGGATCCTCTGAGTGGCCTTACGCACGGTGACCCTTAGTGGACCACTCAGGGTCCGAGCTGCCCGCGGTGATGTGGCGGACCGTGAATTTTCCCTCACTAGATCCGGACTCATTTGAAACACCTGTCAACAAATTTTGTATAGTGAGGTTCCTGCCCAAGCACTCCTTTCTATCTAGGCTTGGGACCAACTCGTGCCCAACCATGACATACAACAATGGAATTAATAGGATCCCGGTACAGCATGCATCAGAATGGATCATGTCGTTTTTTGTTCTCTTTCCCAGCAGCGATCCATTTGTATTAGGTGAAACTAATCCTGTTTATAAAGTTCTCCTATTCTTGACTTAGTCAAAAGAAAATATATCATAGGCTCTAGAAGATTTATTATATTAAAGAGAATGCAAGTAAAAATAGTTTTATTCAATTTAGTATCTAAACAAACTAACACATGATAATTTGTGTAACACCTTGGCCCTTAATCCTAATTATTATAATTAATTGCTTGTTAGTTAACTAAGTGTGTTTAGAGTCTTAGCAAGTTGGGTTGGACGTGTGGATCACGCGTGCGAAGGCTCGCACGATTCCGAGTGCGCTTGGGCAGAGTAGGGGGTTGGTTTGCAATTTTGGAAAGTTTTCAGGGGTTTTTATGAGATTATGAATTTTTGTGAGTTTGGGTGCATCGGTCAGGTCTTGTCATTTTATGAACTTTAGCATTTGGTCGCATTTCAATTCGACGTGTCGAAGGGGCTCAAATAACCACAATTAGCAAACCAAGGACTAAACTAGAATTCTAAATTAACCTAACCTAATATAAGCTATAGCCACCCCTTCTTTTCTCTCTTTCTCACTCCACTCTCTCAACTCTCATTCTCTCATCTCCCTCACCGCCTCCTCACCAATCCCGGCCACTGGAGCTACGGTGTCGACGGCCAAGCTACCATCTTCTTCCTCAAGCCTCCAAGAACACTACTATCTCTTTTTCTAAGCTTTCCATCCACAACCCACTTTAAGGTAAGATCCCCAAGCTGTTAGGTTTAACTCTTCTTCTTCCCTTTTGTTAGAAATGGATTAGGGAGACTCATCTCAACCCTTGGCATGCATTTGTAGGTTTGATTTTGGGTTGAGAGTTGTTTTTCTCCATTTGAGCTCAAAAGAGGAATTTCCCCAATTTCTCTTGGGTTTTTGTCTAAGCTCTTCATCAAGGCAAGTTAATATATATGTTTATGATTGGATATGTTTGTCTTTCCTTGATTTGATGATTGATGATGTTTGGATGACCATATGCTCAATTATCTTTGATTCTTGGAAAAACATGATAATTAGGCTTTGATGGATAGAATGGATTGGAACTAGTTTTGATGGATTTGGAGGAGGTTGGAAGTTGTATGTGAAGAGGGCAAGGCCCTACTTTTTGTTGTCTGCAGGGTGTATTGATGAGGGAAGGAATTTTCCCCAAATGTGACCCAAAACAGAATTCTGATGACGAATTATGTAACTGCGCGGTTAGCCGAAATTGGTTTCGGCTAGTCGTGAATGTCCCGTGCGGCTTACTGTGGAGGTTCTGCCTTAAGCCTTTTGGTCCACGGTTAGCTCACGACCAGCTCGCGGCTAACCGACCTGCTGTATTTTGGACCTTTTGCACAGGCGATCACCTCCGCGGCTAACCGAATTGGTCGGTTAACCACCCGTGCTGTTATTTTCAGTTTGAATCCCTTTGGAAAAGGGATTTCCTAGACTTAGTTTGGATGGACTTTGGCTACCCTTTTAGGACTCATTTGACTATGCATGAGGATGTTTTGAGCCGATGTTCCTCACGGTTAGTCCGGTCGTATCGGGATGCAACCTAGCTCAATCGTGAGTGGAATGGGACAACGGGATACCCTCCTTTGGATCTATGTACGAAGATGATTTGTTCGGGTATCACGAACCCTGATTCCTTTCGTTGACTGAGTAGGGATGTACGATGCTTCGGGATTAACATTGTACTTAGGATTGGATTGTTTATCGCTTATGATTCCGAACTTGTGCTTATGGTACTTGTCTACATGCAATGTCCATGTTCGTTAGCTTCGCTTACTTTGTTCTATTTTGGGATCAATTGAACAACCTAGATGATGAACTTAGGATCCCTTTTGATGTTCCGTTCATTATTGTCAAGGCTTAATGAGGACTACTTATGGTATTGATGTTTGAAGTTAGTTTGATTGATTGGTTTGATTTGACGACGCAAAGTAGTCTCTCTTTCGTTTGAGGAATCTTGTGTCAATCAAGCCCATCCAGCGCAGCCCAATTGGGTCCCCATAATTGTATTATAGTTAGATCTTGTGTTTTAGTTCAATTACAATTAGTCTAGTCATAACTTAAGTACACTTTCTATATAAATCCTAAATTATAGCTACCTAATATAGAAAGTGTACTTAAGTTATGACTAGACTAATTGTAATTGAACTAAAACACAAGATCATTAATAGATACCTAATACAAATACAAATCCTAAATTATAGCTACCAAATATAGAAAGTTTACTTAAGTTATGACTAGATTAATTGTAATTGAACTAAAACACAAGATCTAACTATAATACAATTATGGGACCCAATTGTGCCTGCCTAGGATGGGCTTGATTGATATCTTGTTCACGCAAGAAAGCCTAGTCCCTCACTATTATATATTTAGGACTCTTGTGTAAGGCACCACTCAGCTGTTGATGTCCAACACAGCTAGGGCACCACCTTGTGTGAGGGCTTTGGAATTTTGACATCTGCAATACGGATTTTTATATTTTAGATGGATGTTCACCATCAGATACCCATTGAAGGAAAGTATTGATATTTGGTTTTAATGGTATCCCTCTTGCTTGCTTGCTTGCCGGATTTTTATCCACATAGTTCTAAGTAAAGTAAAATAAAACAAATAAAAGCATCTCTCTGTTTGCATTTGGACATAATACTTAGAACACTCTAAATAATAAGCCCATAATCTTTTTGGAGGGAAGGCAGTGTTGCAATCCATAGAGGAGGTGATGAGGGAGGATGAAATCTGTCTGCAAAAAATTGTTCGACCTTCCCATCCTCGACATTAAAAACACTCGAATGGCAACGTCCATGTGGGCTGCGAAAATATAGTTCTGTGCAGGATACTACGGTCAACAACCTTAGAAAGAGAGGCATATCTTTGGAGGCTATTTCAGATTTATATTTGCTCTACAGGAAGAAGAGGAGACGGCTGACCATCTGTTCTAGCATTGAGTTTTCCTATTGTTTGTGGTGTCGGTTTCTTGTGTGGAGTAGTGTTCATTGCCATCAGTGCTTTCCAAAATTGTTGATGGGTATGGTTGAGGCTTGGAGGTTGTCTCCATTCTATGGGTGTGGTCTGGTTCTTTGGATGCTTATTCCGTTTTCCATATTATGGTATGTGTGGAAAGAGAGGAATGCTAGAGTTTTGAGGGGATTTGTGACATATGTGGTGCCCTTGGTGTTTGCAGGTAGCCAAATGGGCCTCTACTGGGAGGGTATTTGACAATCTTAATAGTGTTGATGGTATCTGGCATAATTGAGACGCCTCCTTGTACCATGAGATCTAAGGAGAGTAAAGTGGTATCTTGGGCTCCACCTCATTTAGGAAAGTTGAAGTTTAATGTGGAAGGAGTCGCTAGGGGAAGCCGTGGCTCACGGGAGTAGGTAGGGGGTGCTTAGCAACAGTCAAGGTGTTATTTTGGTTTTTGAAGGGTGCGCTTGTACAATGAGAGGAATCCAAGGTAGAGAGGAGCATTGTTCTGATTTTCCATACAACCGCTTATTTCGATTGTTTTGTGCAATGTTTCTTCCTCATGGAAAATGTAAAAAAAAAAAAAAAAAACTGCTTTTCTTCTATGGAAAGGATTTTGATTTCCTAGGGGGGTAGCAATGCGAGACTCCTCTATATCATGGAAACGGAAATCCACATAGACCAGAATCCTCTCACTACACAAACATGTCATAAGAATGTGGGCTGTATCGAGTCTAACGAGGAAAAGGCAGTGGTTACTTTAGAAGGCTTCACATCTTTGCTTCATCGTCTCTCCAAGCTAATTTGATGGTGGAAAGTTAATCTGAATCAGTATTTTAAAACCCGAACTCATCCCCAACTCGGATCATGGTGGGTCAAGTGGAGTTAGGTGCAACTTGGTTGTGTCGGGTTGAGTTTCAAGTGGAAGCCTGAGTTAAATGCTTAGAGAATCTACTCTCTTTTTGTGGATATGCCATAGAAAAGCACCTACCAGTTGCCAGAGAGAGGACCTGGCATTAGTGACGAGACTAGAAAGTAGAATCCAGTTGTTGATATTAATGCACGTGTGCATTGAGTATGGATCCTCTGATGCTTTGACAATTGACTTACAAAAATCTTGAATTGAAGGAGTGGAATTCCACATTGGGCCCGTATATTGAAAATTTGTGCCTCTCAAAATGACGGACCTCCCATTTTGTTGTAAATCGCCAAATTTTACTTCAGCAAACCAACTCCTACAAAGTATTTGGGGATATACAATAAACTGAGAGGGCATTCATTTTGAGCGGCCGGATTTACAATAGGTGGGCCAACTGTGGGGTTCCACTCATTTAACTCGGGATTTCTTTAAGTTGAAGTAAGAGAATCCAGACTCATGCACTACAGTTCTTCGAGTCTCAACTCACAACCACTCATTTTTTTTACTTTCAACCGTTTCTTTTCTCATTTCAATTCTCCTTTAAAATCTGCTTGTTCTTTACTCCTTTGTATGATCCTAGCAAAAAAAGAAAATGATAAATCATTGGACTCGGCCGAGTCCATTAGGAAGCAACCTGTCCAAGACCAACTCCAAGTTGACTCGGACTAGGATGAGTTTTAAAATGCTGCTCTTGATTTCTTATAGGTGTCTTTCTATGAAAAGTTGCCTTATGGTGCATTTGGTTGGACTTTGTAAAAGCCAATGGTGCTTTTTTAAAAGTGGCTACAAAAGCGTTACTTCTTAAAGCAGCTTTTTGGTAAACAATTGTGTTTGATTAGTGGAACTTTTATAGCTGCTTTGTAAAGGCAAAAGCACCTAATGTTGTTTGGTAAGGATATTGAAAAGAAACAACTGTTAGCAACTAATGAAAAATAATATTTTATAATAAAAATAGCACCGAAGAAAATTTTAAATGTATTATTTATAATCATAATGTTATAAAAAAATTATTTATTATCACAATGTTATAAAAAAATTATTTATAATCATAAAGAAAAAAAAGCAAAGAAAAGCAAAGAAGAAAGGAAAAGCAAATCCAATCCTGCCATTATCTTTCTAAAATAGACTATATCTAGATTCTAGCAGGAAAAATTGAACAGATTAAAACATACTGCATGTATAATAATAGTTAGAATAACAAAATAATCATTTGCTTCCAAAACTTTTGAAAGTGAGAGTGTCTTATAATCTATGACAAGAAGATATCTATTTTGCCTAGCATACCACACTAAAATGGAGGCTCAAATGTTATTTGGATGTACTATAACCTATCGGCAGTTAGACATTTCACATAATACAAGGTTACCCATTTTTTAATGTTTTCAGGTTAGAAACTATGTCAGGCTTTCTTCTGCCTATTCCACCAAAAGTTGTTATCAGCACTGAGAGCCAGCATTTTATATGGATTGAGAAGTTTGAACAATTAGCATCCAATATTGTCGTTATTGGGATTCCAATGCACAAACCCAGTGAATAATAGTAACCATTAACACTATCCATCCGCATTCACATGGAAGTCTCTTCCCAAGGGTCTGTATTCCGCATCCCATTTTCCACCACAACCAAATGCATTATACTTCATATCTTTTAGATCCGCTTATAATGCCAGTATATCACCTCATGCAATTCAAAAACCCCTGCATATCCAATGCATCCCCAATCCATTCAACCTCAATTGTACCATCCGTATCTGACGAATTGTACAATTAACCACCGGCAGTTTTTTTTTTTTTTTTACAAGTAATGACCTTAATTTATCAAAAAATACTGGTCAACCACCCGAGAGTTTCACATTGTGAGTGACTTTTTCGTTCCTTTGTGCTCTTTCATCATTTCACAAAGTTCACACTATTTTCATCTAGAATATTAAATATCCCCTCATTAGCAAGAACTAATGCTCTTATGATTTTATTCTAAATCAGGTTGAATGAAAGAAACATTTTAACCACCGCAGATTTCATGCATTGAGAACTTTAAAAAAAAACACGCATTGCTACATGACGGTAGCAAACTGTCCCAAAAAAGTACGCATCTTACCAGTTGTCTAAGCCCGGCTATAAATCCATCTGTGGAACCGGGTTAAAAACCTAGTCACTGTATATCCAAACAACACTGAAAATCCATTGAAAAGAAAAGAAATATAAAAGAGTTCACTTATTGAAGGCTGTTAACAACTTCAGTGACTCAGAGCTCCATCCTCTTGTGACGCATGTTCCGTGCGCCAACCAGCTACTCCTCCTCCATGGATGCTTCAATCACCTAAGAAAGTAACTCTAGTTTATTGGAACCCAGACTTGAAGTGAAAAAAAAAAGATAGAGATAGTGAAAAAAATGTAAATAAAATAAGAAAACTGAATGTTAAATTCTAAAAGTAAAATGAGAATAGTACCTTGTGAATCATGAATCAATGATTCATGACATCATCGTGGCTTCGCTTCTTGCCAGCTGATTCGAACACTTGGTCACATAACTTGCAATTATATCTGACATTTCTGTGTTTTCTGTTATTGTGCACTTTCAGCGCTTTTTGGTTGCGGAACGGTCGCTTGTCTGAATTGCAATGGTACTTACAGTAAAAGCATGTGTTGGCAGAGATTAGCTATCGGTGGAATTGCCTTTGGTTATCATTTTTGGGAGGAAACAATGCATCCATTGCTACATGAATAGTCAACAGATTTCCACAAATTAAAAAAAAAAAAAGAAACCTTCCGCAGTTAGGATTGTCTAACTGATCAAACAGCATAGCTAAAAGATACTCATGGCTATGAATCCCAAATTTAAAGCATCTTGCATTTAAAACAGAAACAAAAAAAGTTCTACTGATAATAAACAGAGGCTCCCCTTTCTCTTTTCACTCTGTGTTTCTTTTCTTTTCAATGGATTTTCAGTGCTGTTTGGATGTACAGTGACTAGGTTATTAACCGGGTTCCACAGATGGATTTAAAGCAGGGCTCAGACAACTGGTAAGATGCGTACTTTTTTGGTACAGTTTGCTACCGTCATGTAGCAATGTGTGTGTGTGGTTTTTTTTTTTTTTTTTAGTTTTCAATGCATGAAATCTGCGGTGGTTAAAATTTTTCTTTCATTCAACCTGATTTAGATTAAAATCATGAAAGCATTAGTTCTTGCTAATAAGGGGATATTTAATATTCTAGATGAAAATAGTGTGAACTTTGTGAAATGATGAAAGAGCACAAAGGAATGAAAAAGTCACTCACTAGGTGAAACTCTCGGGTGGTTGACCAGTATTTTTTGATAAATTAAGGTCATTACTTGTAAAAACAAAAAACTGCAGGTGGTTAATTGTATAATTCGTTAGATACGGATGGTACAATTGAGGTTGAATGGATTGGGGATGCATTGGATATGCAGGGTTTTTGAATTGCATGAGGTGCTATACTGGCATAATAAGCGGATCTAAAAGATATGAAGTATAATGCATTTAATTGTGGTGGAAAATGGGATGCGGAATACAGACCCTTGGGAAGAGACTTTTATTTGAATGTGGATGGATAGTGTTAATGGTTACTATTATTCACTGGGTTTGTGCATTGGAATCCCATTAACGACAATATTGGATGCTAATTGTTCAAACTTCTCAATCCATATAAAATGCTGGCTCTCAGTGCTAATAACAACTTTTGGTGGAATAGGCAGAAGAAAGCCTAACATAGTTTCTAACCTGTACACTTTCTCAAAACATTAAAAAATGGGTAACCTTCTATTATGTGAAATGTCTAACTGCCTATAGGTTATAGTACATCCAAATAACATTTGAGCCTCCATTTTAGTGTACTATGCTAGGCAACAAAATAGATATCGTCTTGTCATAGATTATAAGACACTCTCACTTTCAAAAGTTTTGGAAGCAAATGATTATTTTGTTATTCTAACTATTATTATACATGCAGTATTTTTTAATCTGTTTATTTTTTCCTGCTAGAATCTAGATAGAGTGCTGTTTTAGAAAGATAATGACAAGATTGGATTTGCTTTTCCTTTCTTCTTCTTCGAAGTTTTCCATAGAAAGGTGAGGGAGGAGGAGATAAGGTGGAGACAAAGATCTAGATGTAATTGGTTGAAGGAGGGGGATAAAAATACAAAGTTTTTCCATGGGATGGCTTCTTCGAGAAGAAGGGCTAGGCGTGGGAGCTTCTTTTATTGTGCTCGTCCCGAAGAAATCAGGATAAATTGGTATTAAAGACTACAAGCCCATAAGCCTTCTTGGAAGCATCTACAAAATTCTGTCCAAAGTCTTAGCACGAAGAATCCAAAAGATCCTGCCAAATATAATATCCAACGAGCAAGGAGCTTTTGTTAAGGGGAGGCAAATTTTGGATGATATTCTGGTGCCAACGAGTGTGTGCACTCTAGATATAAAGAGAAGCTACCCGGCCTCATTTGTACAATAGACCTGGAAAAAGGCCTATGATAGGGTGGATTGGAAGTTCCTTCAATACATGCTCAGAAGAATGGGGTTTAAGGAAAAGCCGAGGAAGTGGATCCATGAATGCATATCGTCAACCTGGTTCTCGATTATGATTTACGGGTCTCCAAAGGGCTTCTTTCCAACTGAAAGAGGGTTGAGACAGGGGGACCCTCTCTCCACCTATGATGCACGGATATGGCATGGATACGGCAAGGACACGCCATAGACACGGCAGGGACACGGATTTTACACATAAAAAGTGAAGTATCGGATACGATACGACACGATACATTGCCCATTTTGAAGTATCCGTGCATCATAGCTCTCCACTTTCCTCTTTCTAACAATAGCAGAGGCTCTAAGTATAATGATCAAAGGGGCCGTGGGCGCGGGTATATTTGAAGGCTTTAAAGTGGCCAAAAACACCTCTCCAATTAGCCACTTATGAATCGCATATGACACTCTCATCTTCTGTGGAGTAAATGAGGACCAGGTGAGAAATGTCAAAGCTACAATCCTTTGCTTTGAAGCAAGATTAGGGCATAAAGTCAACTTCTTTAAGAGTGAGCTGATTGGGATAAGAACCAAGAAATAGGTCGAACTCAAATATGCTAATATCTTAGGGTGTAAGTTGTGAGACTTGCCTGCCCAATATCTAAGATTGGCTTTAAGCCTCGGAAGGGTGAATAAAACAAGGTGGAATCCAGTAGTGGAAAGGGTAGAAAGAAAGCTGTAAACATGGAAAGCTAATTATCTGTCTACTCCTGGAAGGGTTACCCTAATTAGATCAGTGTTGTCTAATCTTCTAGTTTACGACTTCTCCCTCATTAAATGCCCGATTGCAATTATCAAGAGATTAGAAAGATTGCAGAGAGAATTCTTATGGCGCGGAAATAGCTCCTAGAAGAAATTCCATTTTTGGTGGATCGGGACTCTATCTGCAAACCTAAAAAAGGAAGGAGGTGGTTTGGGAATCAGACACCTTAAGCAGATGAACCAAGCCCTATTGGGTAAGTGGCTATGGAGGATAGGAGACGGTATGAATGGCCTTTGGAGACAAGTTTTGGATAGCAAATATAGTCTCCTAATACGGGGGTGGGGTGTGCAGGATGCCACAACAAAATCGTCAGCGATTTGTAAAGGAATTTTATCGGCAAAAAGGCTCCTCATGGAGAATATTAAATATAAGATCGGATCGGGGGAAACAATTCTCTTCTGGAAAGATCGGTGGGCTGGGGACAGGACTCTGGGCCCCCAATTCCCGAACCTATTAATTGTGTGAAGGACAAGGAAGCTGAGGTCAAAACTTATATGGCAAGAATCGGCGACCAGGTTGTTTGGAGTCCTACTTTAAGGAGGAACTTAAAGGACAACGAAGAATCTCAATTCATCTCGCTTCTCAACCTTCTCAACGGAATGTTCATCCCGAGAAATGGGGAGGACGAAAGGGTGTTCGCTGCCTCAAAAGATGGGACCTTCTCTGTCTCTTCTTTTTTCTCGGCTATCACTAACAAACCCAGGGAGAGGAGCGCGATGAGCAGCATATGGAAGTTAAAGGCTCCACCAAGGGTTGTTATCTTCGGGTGGATGACTCTTCGAAAAAGAATTCTCACTATGGATAACCTAAGGAGCAAGGAGGTGACAGTTGTTAATGGATGCCCAATGTGCTTAAGAGATGAGGAAGGTGGACCACCTTTTGTTGAATTGCAAAACTACTCAGTCTGTCTAGAGGTCGGTGGTAGGTTGGTTTGACTGCAGCTGGGTCTTCCCCAATTCTCTCCAGAAGCTCTTCTAGGCTTGGAAGGCCCCAACTGGGGTCTCTAAAGGCAAGGAATTGTGGAGTTTGACATTTCTCACAGTGCGGAACTCAAGATGCTTTGAAGGGGTAGAATCTAGTGTTAGCCGCTTGGTGGAGAAATCTAAATTCTTAGTTGCCATGTGGATGTCCAATAGTCAGTCTTTTAGCGGATATTCTATAGATCAAATAATGTTTCATTGGAAGGAGTCGTCCTTTTGCGCAAGGCATTAACTGCATAGTTTTTGACCTTTGGCCTTTCTTTTTGGGTGTTTATGTTTTCAGGTTTCAGCTTGTTGGTACTTTTCTCTTGTACTACTATAGCTCTTTTTAGCCATTTAAAAAAAAAAAAAAAAAAAAAAACTAGTTACATATAACCAGAAAAAACCCCATCTGAATTGCCTACTTCACAGAAACCTAAGGGCTTGTTTGGTTGCTTCCATCTCGCCCGGCAAATCATCGTGGTATCGGCTCCCATTTTTCTTTTCATTGAGTTTCTTTTCTTTTGAATTTGATTCGATTTTCCATTGAGAAATGACAACTCAAGATGTGCATTTGACCTCAATTGGATGTTACTTGTCATGAATTTTCTTGATTTTTGGTTTTTGAAGGTGAATTAGGAAGATTGGGTTTTCCTCTGTTACTGAATTTTCTATTTTTGTTGTTTTTTTTTATCGAGAAAATGGTGGTATAATGTATCAGATAACCAGAAAGAGATATTCTGGTTTTTGTTTTCAATTATCCTTCTCTTATTTGATTAAAAGAAGATGGTTTGTGTAATCTGAATTAGATGATTTTTTTTTTCCTGTGAATGAATTGCTGAAGTAATTTGCCTTCTCTTTCTCCTGGTGTCCTTTTCACTTGCCGAGAAGCAAATGGTTGGTTTGTCCGATATGGGTCTGATTTCTCTCTTCTTTTTTTTTATCTGTCTATGGTTATTATTGATGGGATGTTGTCTGTATCTCCAAGTTGTGATACAGAGGGGGGAAGAAGCCAAGAGACTGGGATAGCTTTCGGGCTACCATCCAAACCAACATTGTGCATTGAGTCTTTTTTTTTCAAGAAAATGGTCATGGCTCTCACTGAAACCAGAAGAATTACCCATTATCGCTCTAATGATGGTAGAATGAGTGAGTAACCAAAGATGGAAGAACAAAGACCATAGGCGAGAAAGGTTAAGATAGAAGAACAAAGACCATAGGCGAGAAAGGTTAAGAAGGTTAAGGGGATTGCTGTGAAGACAGTGAAGAAGGTGAGAGTGAAAAGGGAGAAAGAGGGAGATGGGAATGCACTGTGGAAGAAGAACAACTTTATAGGGACAAGATGGCAACTGCAGGATTTTAAAGGATCTCTGCAATATGATGAGAAGGGAGTAAGGTGACAAAGACCCAGTTGCCTTTTGAGACTATTGAACTCAGCTTTCATATGGCAGTTTGATGCAGGGCAGACCGTAGGAGCTATGCTTGCTATCAATTAAATTGAGTTTTTTTTTTATTTTCTCTGTCTGAGTTTGAGATTTTATCTCAGTTATGGTATTTCTCCTCGTCATGAGTGTTCCATAGTAGCTGAGTCCATCCTTGTATTCGATCAATCCCTTTGGAGATTGGTCTAATTTGGTTTCAGAGCCGAATTCTTATTGCCGGGGAGACGGTCGTTTCATCCCCACCAAACTAGCATCGACAATCCACCATGACTCCACTCCACTGTTCCAAAGCGGCAGCCTCTACGCCTAATACACAGAACACTAAACCCAACCCACTCATCAGCGGACCCACTTCTTCTACCAACCCAATCGACCAACCAGTCTCCCACCGCAGCCAACCAAACTCCAATCACCTCACAACCCCGCCCCCAACATCCAGTCCGAACAATCAATCATCTTCCGTAACCCTCAATCCTCCAACCGCAGTCGCACCTTCGCGATTCCCCAATTCCAATTCACGAGAAAAACGAAAAAAAAAAAAAAACCCAACACCTCTCCCAACCGAAACAGCCTTCTAGCAGAACCCAAATCGAGACTCCCCTTTCCCACAATCCGAACCCTACAAACCCTACAAACCCTTCACTGACAACCCCATTCTTCCTAATACGCAACTCCATCCCTGCCAAACTCGGATCAGCCGAAAACCCTAAAATCCCTCAAGGAAAAAAACATTAACCACCCCTCCATTTCAACCCTAGTGAACAAACAAGGAAAGAAAGAAGAAGAATGGGATATGAATCCCATATTTTGTGTATGCTGACATGAATTAAGCGATGAAATGTTTGGTTTTCATAATTTTTTGGTTGATTTGAAATTTTTAATTAGTTTGTTATAAATAGATTTATATGAATGGGATATTAGTTTTAATATATTATTCAGGACTTAACCTGTGTGATGTACATGGGCTTCATGCATGCTAGTTCTTGGGAAAGCACTACTACATTTTACCCCAGGTCAATGTAAGAAAATTTTAAAACTTCGTTAAAACTTAAAGGGGTTTTGTATCAATTTTAATATGATGATTGGTATTTTGAGCGGAATGAGTTCTATTTTGAGCGATTTTTCAATTTAAAGCGTGTGTGTGTATATATATACGAACTATAGAGGAGGACGGGATACATGATTTGGTTTGTTTTATCCGAGGAAGAAAGGAAATCTAAAAAAAGAACAAGAGCCCATGTTAATATGGAGACACCACTTTTGCAAGATAAGATAATAATCTCATGTATGTCATTCGTAGGCTCCTCAATACAAATGAGAAGGAGGAAGAAGAAAAATGGAGACAGACTAAGAAAATTCATATGCAGGTAAGAGTCGAATACAAGTCCGCTAATTTGATTATTGATAATGGTCGCGCAAGAGGTTATTAGCAAACTTCATTAGCCAACCAAGAAGCTTCCTAAGCCCTACCAACGCACATGGTTTAATGGTTTTGTCATTCCCATCACTCATAGATATCATTTAAGACTGGCCATTATGTGGACAAAATTTGGTGCAATGTGATCCATATGAATATTGCTCATATTCTTTTTGGACGACCATGGAATTTTGATCGGAAAGTGCATGATCATAAAAGTTGAACACATATACCTTTTCATGGAATGGAAAACGGATTAGACCCCTTCCAATGAAATTAACAGCCCCGTCTTCGTCATCAACATCACCTTCAACCGAAAAACCACAAAAAAAGAGTAACAAGTTGAAAGAGAAGTCGTGATTGTACCAAAAGAGAAGACATAAGACACCACGGATGACATCAAAGAGCAAGTTCATAACAAAGTTGATTTCATTGGTACAAACAATATTGATCAAGAGCCGCAAAGGGTTGAGGAAGAACAATGACAAGCAAACATTTAAAGACTTTAGTCGAGCTAACAAATAAATTGAACATCCGTTAGATCCGATTATAGTGCCACTCTCAGAAAAATCCAATTGAGTCATTGAAAATCAAAGCAATTGTTCCAATAGTTTCTCATGAAAATCAAGTTGCTGGTGTTCCCCACATTGACTTCATCTTCGGGGATCAAAGATGGATATTCGAAGATTGTGTTTTGTTGCAAAGCCAACAATTGAAGCATCTACTGGTCAGATAACACGTCCGAGCTAAATTCATACATAAGAAGAAGAGACACCTCCAACATACTTTTACATAGAGGAAAAGACTGCATCAAACTTCCAAGCCATGTCATGCGAAAGAATATCAAAACAAAAACAGAAGTTTGTGCGATTGATTTACGACCAATGAAGACATTTTTCAAACTTGCGGTTGAATTCATTTCGAAATTATCAAGTTGTCAACTTGCCAAAGTCAAGTTTTTTCAAGTCGGGGAGAATTGATGCAAGCCAGACCATAAGTCGGCCAACCCATTGGATCCAATCTATAGGCTCAAAGGGACATCCATTTATTTAGGAGTATTGTTAAGTAGTTTGATTTAATTGAGATTAATATTAGTGAACTTCCTTGTAACACCTCGACCCTATTTAGGCATTCCTTTTACAATGTCATCATGTTTACGAAGCGCACGTTGCAAGTTGTCATTCAATGTTAGGCACTAACGAAGAAGTTCCCCATCTCTGCAAGTTAATTAACCAATAGTCAGGGTCAACCGTTCAAATCTATGAATAACCATAAAAGATTTTTAAAATACACATACAATGTACTGTTAACAAGAAACATGACACGCGTTTGGTAAGAGTGGCACTGCCCAACAAGGTCAACAATTACTTCTTGCTTTACACCCTGCCCATCGGAAGAAGCACAATGAGTTCCTGAGAAATCTGGAAGATTCAGGTTTCATGAATATTTTCTTTTGCTCACAAACTTTTCACCATTTCATTATCCAATAAAAAATAAAATAAAATGATCTGTGCGTCTATGGAATGTAATTTCTCCTCAAAGCAAGGCCTCATCCCCTTTGTATAGACTCATGAATACTTGATTACAATCCCAGATTGGGTGATTACAATCTACTAACGATAGGATTACAATCAATTAACACAACCTATTAAGATAATACTCCTATCTTGGTACTCAATAATATGGATCAAAATAGTAATCACCGGCCAAGACTGCTCTGCCAGTGGCAGAGGCACATACTTGCCCCTTCTCAACTTCTTTCCTTTAAAATAGGACAAAAAATCTCATCCATATCTCAGTTTTTATGCTCTTTTCCCCTCCTCAGACTTTTTTTTTCCTTGCTTGTCGTTCTGCAACTTCTTCTTTTTTCCCTTTGGCTAATGAGGAGAACTTTAAAAATATGTAAGGGCAAGTTTGTCCTTTAACTTGGATCAGAAAGATAATTCATCCATCAACTAGCTTCCATAGGATTCTTCTACTCCTTTTTTTTCTTAACTCGTTTGTATGACAACTCACTAATGCCTTCTCAAATAAATATGCATCGTGCACTCCTCTTCCCCCCCTACCATTGTGCCTAGAACTCAAGACCTCTTAAGTTTGGCACTCATAATTAGAACATTTTGAATGCTTGCCCATCAAGTTGTGATTTAGGGAAAACTACCGGAAAAACCCCCATAGTATGCCAAAGGTAAGATGACGACCCACTAGTAGTTTAGAGAAGGGAGGAGTCCTCAGGGTGTGTTTTTATCTTTTTTTTTTTTTATTTAGTGATATGGTCGATATCGACCATTCTGTGGTGATTGCTCTTGATTTGCAGAACCCAAATAAAAAGTGGGTTTTTCTCTCTTCGTTGCTGGTGCTGTTCACCAGAGTAGTGGATGGGGCAATGGGAGGCAGGGAGAGGGAGGATACGAAGGAATAGAGGGCGGCGAACATGGAGTCGTCTTCGTCTTCGTCGGAGGGAGGATTGCCATGAAGGGAGAGGAGGAGGGAGAATGGGGGAGGTGTAACGCCTCAATTCTGAATACCGAGGTTACCATCAAAGTACCCGAATTTGGCACACTACTTCCTGAAAAATCCGAGAACTTCCAAGATTATAGTCCGCTGTGAGGTCGAGTTTAAAACTTTTTGAATAATATAATAATCAACAGTTGAATTGCGGAAGCATAAGAAAGATAGCGGAAGCAAATGTAACAACAACGAAAGCATTAGGGGTGTACATCGGGTCGGGTCCCGGGTTATCGGGCCGGATTTGACCCGACCCGGTAATTTTATAAACACAAGAAATCCGCCCGAATTCGTGGTAAACTATATCCGGATTATCCGGGTTCGGGTTACCGGGTCAACCGGGTCGGGTTACCCGGTCACCCGATTAATTATAAAGTTTAAAATATTTTTTTTTAGAACAACTAAAAGTTTCAATAATTGAGATAAAAAAAATACTATAAATATATATATACAATAAATATATATTTTTTTAATGTTTATTTGTATATATATACAAATAAATATATATAAAAAAATGTATAACCGGGTTATCGGGTCACCCGATAACCTGATTAACCACACTTTCTTAACCCGGAACCCAGTCCGGATAAGGACTTATCGGGCCGGGTGAGACCCGACTCGGTAAAAGACCTTATGTCACCTGGCCGATTAGGTCCGGGTCGGACCGGGTTGGGCCGGGTTTTGAAACCCGGTGTACACCCCTAAAAAGAATAAGGTATCATATAAAATGAATCATGTGTAGCAGGGCTGAAGTCCAACCTAAATCTCAAAGTATGGATATTAACAAGTATGAACATATCAGTCTAACTCCCTGCTCACAACATAAACACTCAAATCCGAAAAAGTTAGTACTCTCAAATCCCAAGTGTAGGCACTTTGTCATCCAGCTCGACCTCTTGGTCAGCTGGTCCCCATCCGTAGTCACCGGCTACGGGCGCCTCGACCAGCGCGTCGCCCTCAGGATCGGGGTCAATACCTAAGCACCAATAATGGGTCATATCCAAAGATCTAGCAATGCACGGTATACAAGTAACATATGATGTATGCATCAAAAGAGTAGAGACGATCACATCATCATGAGAATAACAAAGGTACATAAGCTAAGCAGTTGAGCAAGATATAATCATTTAGAATCATGATAAAAGTAAAGTATCTAACCTAACTGACATCAATGTGGCACATTCACACAAGCTGGACACCGTGGACCTCCCATACTGTAAACAGTCGTAGCGGGAAAATAAAGTAATAGCAAGGGATGACAAGCCCCGCAAATAATAACACTCATCAATCTCATCACTCTCACACTCATTAGACCGGAACCGATATTACACCGTTTGTCTAACCATATCTCATCATGATAGCTCTAATAGTAACCAATATAGCTCCTACCAGTGATGATCAGTCTAAAGGCCAAGCTTAAGACAACTGAGTAAATGCTAATGCCGGCTCAAGGAAATAAGTACGGATCTGCGTCCGTCTAGGCTTGCCTTGTGCGAGCAAGGCCCTATCTAGTCTCAAAGAGGTCTAAAGCACAAGTCCAATCCATGAAATAAAGTCCAAGTCCAACATATATAGGATCCATACTAAGGCCCACCAAAACCATGGCCATAGTCTAAAACAGTCCAAGTAAGATAACAAGTTTAGTTCCAATAACATTCATTCCAATCTCATCCACAAATGAGTCACAAGTCCATCATAACCAACCTCTTCATCCTAGGGTATCACACATCTCAACTTAGGCCACATGAGGGACCGCCTAGACACAGGTGTAGACACCTCATTTGGCCCCTATGATAGCCTTAAACACCTGTCATATATAGCGATGCCCCCATTTCACCCATAATTGAATGATTAATGACATAATTCAGATTAATTAATGACAATGAAGATGCTTGTTGATAGTTTTAAACATTAGTTCAACGACTTCTAGAAATTCGTGAGAAGAAAGCCGAATCGCATTGAGATCTCGAGTCCAACTCACCTTTGACACAAGGAGCGGACCACGACACTATTCAAACCTCTTTTGGACCACTTAAGACATGCTTAGGCCAGTTCTTACAAAGATTACACTTAGCTTGCCTAAATGCCATCCGATTACCCTAAGTTAGGAAGCCAGATCCATTGATCCAGAGGTCCCCATCTTTTCTCAGCCCATAATCATTAGGACAATTGGACCATTAGATTCTTCACTTCAAGAGCTTTCTGACGGTATATAGAACGTCCAAATCCGATAAGCGGATCAAAAGTTATGAGTTTTCGAAGTTTGCCTTAGAGAGAGTAACGGAAATCCATCTAGGCACCACCCAAGTGGCGCCCACCCTACTCAAATTCACCTAGGCGCCCCATGTGTGGCGCCCACACTAGCCATGGTCACTAGGCGCCCCATGTGTGGCGCCTACCCTCCAAAATCATTAGTTTGGCCTAAAACGGATCGGAACCACTCAACGTAGGGACCAAACTCCGAAAATGAATTGACTCCACCTAGGCACCCCATGTGTGGCGCCCACCCCACTCTTTATTCCATCTAGGCGCCCCATGTGTGGCGCCCGCACTTTTCAGTCCACCTAGGCACCACATGTGTGGCGCCCGTACTTTTCAGTCCACCTAGGCACCACATGTGTGGCACCCACCCTCTTATTTCACAAATTTAACTTAGGGCAGCCCGCAACCACTCCAAACAAAGACCCACACAACTTTCCATCTAGGCACCACCCTTGTGGCGCCCACACTCTCTAGTCCACATAGGCACCTTGTGGTGGGTGCCCACACTGTCCAGTCCACCTGGGCACCACCCTTGTGGCGCCCAGTCAATTAAGTGCTAGTGTAGGTCCCCTCAGTTGAACATCTATCCATTCTATCTTGACTACGGATGGGACCAAACTTTGAGAATGATCCGGACCACGTAGGCTCCACCCCATGGGTGCCTACTATGAACCAGTCCACATAGGCACTAGCCCTGTGGCACCCACCCTATGCAGTCACCTGGGCACCACCCCATGGGCGCCCAGCCTCTTTTCCAAACCCTAATTTATCCCAAAACACTTAAGCCGCCTTGGGATTCGTGAAACCTTCTAAAAACACGAACTAATGAAGCCCTAGCCCTCCTAAACTCATCCCAAACCTCTATTTAAGGATCTCTTAACCTCATTTACAAGGGAGCTACCCTAAAAAGAGAGAAAAGTATAGAGAATAAGCAAAAAGGAGAAAGGTAGCCACCATTAGAGAGAAAGCTTCAGATCTAGAGAAGAAGAAGGGGAAATAGAGGAGAAGACTTCCATATCTTCAACTAGAGCTATGGCTCTTCGCGTAAGCTTCGTTCTAGGAACTTGAAAAGTGTGATTCAAACCGGTATTCCTAGATCTTTCTATTCTTTTATTGCATTTTATCATCATCTTTATTAGAAACATGCTTAGGATCATTCATGCATCATAGATCTATATTAGTTCTTGATAAAACTGGTATCAACATCTCATCATATTAATAACATGTTTAGATTCATACCAGTGGTGTAGATCTACATTGATTTCGTAGTTCTAAGTGCTTAACTAGGTTAGATCTCGCATTTATAGCATCATCATCATCATTTAGATCGAGGAGATCGCGAGAGGCCTATCTCAGGAGGCTGGGCGCCACCCACTGGGCGCCTACCATCTCTGGTTTGGCTAGGCGCCACCCTCTGGGCGCCTACCCTTCAGAGACAGGGTTTGGGTTTTAGATCTTTACTTTTTACATCATTTTCTCGTAGATTTGTTAGTTGCATCATTAGTAGTTCGCATTAGGACACCCGCATCAGTTACTGAATATCGGAAGTTGTGTTGAAAATCTTAAGACTGTTATGCATCCGTTGCGATTCTTTGAAAACCTTGACTGAACAGGGTAGGCACCACAGGTGTGGCGCCCAAGTGGACTTTTCCACTTCCACACACAATTTTCGATCTTCCGCATTTAGTTCTTAGAAATTGCATAACAATGATATGTTTGTTTGCTTGATATGTTCTGAACTTCAAATTATCATTTCTATCACACACCACCATATCATTTGAATCATAAAGTCATAAAAACCCCCAAAAAAAACATAAAACATAAAACTATTTCTTCTCTTTCCTTACTCTCTAGTAAATTAGAGGAGAAACCAAAAACAAATTAAAAATTACAAAGAAAACCCAAAAATAGTAGGTAGATAGCCTAGATTATCAAATCTCGTGCCTAAGTAGGATAAACCCTAAAATATCATAGTTAATTAACTTAAGAATTCCCAAATGACTAAGAACCCTAAAACAAACAATCTAATTAATTTGGACTGAAATTGGATTAAGGAATCACTAAGATTGTTTAGGGAACCGCTTCTCCTCTTTTGAGCTTAACTTGCTTATTCACTAAAAGTCCCTAATTAAGGATTAAACATGATTAATTAAGGCTCTAATCTCACACCAATCAATACAATAAATACCTTTAATCCAAAAGATCTTGAGACCTTAATTAATTCAGATTAAAAATAACCAAGAACTTAATTAAAAACCTAAAACATAAAACAGATCCATTTGGTGGCGCCCTGTTGCCAAATCCATTTGGGCGCCACCCCCTGGGTGCCCTGTTGCCAAATCCATCTGGGCGCCACCCCCTGGGTGCCCTGCTGACAAGTCTTCCTGGGCACCACTCCCTGGGTGCCCAGCCTATTCATTCCCTAAGAGGTCTCACTTGAAGTTTAATCTAATTAATTAAGACTTTAACCAACCCTAATTAACACTCTAAAATACTCTTAACTTGAAAGACCTGAAATCTTAATCAACTTAAACTCGAATCTACCTAAAAGATACAAAACCAACAAACCCTAAAAATATCCACCTAGGCGCCACCCCCTGAGCGCCCATCCTCTCCTATCACTAAGACACCCCAATTGAAACGAAACTTGAATAAACACATAATTAAACATTGCTAACTTAAAAGATTTGAAAACTTAATCAATCTAAACTTGAATTGATTTAAAACGAACACACAACACAAAACCAAGACAGACATCCACCTGGGCACCCCTCCCCTGGCGCCTAGCCTTCCAATCCACCTGGGCACCACTCCCCTGGCGCCCATCCTATCGCTTTCTAAGAAATTCCTAATTGAAACTTCTAATTAAACCAACCCGAATTAACACATTAAAACACTTTAGGACTTAAGAAACCTGAGACTCTAATCAATTCACCCTCAGATTAACTTAAAGGTCATCGAACCAAGTCAAACCACAAGGCAGTCACTTGGGCACCACCCTCTGGGCGCCCAGCCTGTGAACTCCACCTACACTACTCATTTCTTGGAAACCAATCAATTAAAAATTAAACCTAATTAATTTAAACCTAATTCATTCTCAACTGAATACTAAAAGATACGTTTCATCCAAATGCATTAAACCACAAAGCCCAACTTCGAATCAACCTAGAACATCAAAACCAACCCGAACCTCAAGACAACCACCTGGGCACCACTCCTTGGGCGCCCAGCCTGTCAATCCACTTAGGCACCACCCCCTTGGCGCCTAGTCAGTCAATCCACCTGGGCACCACCCTCTGGGCGCCCAGCCTGTGAACTCCACCTACCCTGTCCATTCCTTAGGAGAACATTAAACCCAATTAATTGGAACCTAATTTATCCCCAACTGAACACCAATAAACACTTTCCATCAAATTCTAAATCCTTAAATCAATTCAAGCTCGAGTTGACCAAAGAATCACAAAACCAACCGAACCATAAAACACATCCATCTGGGCGCCACCCCCTGGGTGCCCATCCTGCCAGATTCACCTGGGCACCACACCCTGGGCGCCCAACTTACTTTTTTTTTAGAAAAGCCCCAAATTCACAACTTAACTAATTAAAATCTCAAACCAATCACAATCCACATAACAGAATACTTTTAACCTTAAAACACTTGGAACCTTAATCGATTCGGACTTAATACCCAAAACCCTTTAGAACCGACCAAACCACAAAGATTCCACCTAGGCACCAATCCCTTGGCGCCTATCCTATCAATCCATCTGGGCGCCACCCCCTGGGTGCCCATCCTGCCAGATTCACTTAGGCACCACCCTCTGGGCACCTAACCTACATTTCAACCCTACCCAACCAACTAAATTAAAAACCAATAATTAAACGCCTTACAACTTAAACTAATTAAGATCATAACCTAAATCAATCCCCGGACCCAAAGACCAATAATTAAATCCTATCCTGCACAACACAAAATCACAGGAAACCCACCTGGGCACCACTCCCTGGGCGCCCATCCTGCCAATTCACCTGGGCGCCACCCCTTTGGTGCCTATCCTTCCACTTGCACTAAAACACGAATTCTTGATTTTGTTTCAAAACCCGGACCCGCATCACTTTGACATTAGAACATCGGAGACATTAAAACATTTCTCAGACTAAAACATAGCCCTTAAAACCCCTGGAATTCCGAAAAGAGATCAAAAAGTCTGAAAAGCATAAACTGTCAGGATAGGCTCCACCCCCTGGGCGCCTACCCTGTTTTTCATCTTGAATTGTGATTTTCGACTACTTTTTAGAATTCTGATTTAAATTAAAAATAACATAATTTTAAAATATAGAAAAATACATTAACAAGATCCTTAAAACATCTCTAAACCACTCTCAATCAAAAACCACAACTCACAACAAATAAAATCAATTAAGATTTTACCCAACAAACTGCTTAGGCACAGGAATTATCAAACTTTGGCTATTTGCACCCTAGGATTAAATTGGATTACCTTGTTAGGTAGCTTAGAGTATTAGGCTTCACCCCATCACTCTTTCTGTTCCGTTAGGGAATCGGGAAAGCTGATGTGGGCGGTCTAGGACCTTAGGTTACGGCTAATCCGATGATCAATAATAAAGCATTAATTACGTAAATCCAAATAAATCCCCTAGTTAGGCCCTTCTAGCCCCATATTAAAAATCCATAAAAACTATAAAACCAACAAAATAAACCCAAAAAGATTTTCCCTTTATTTCTTCCTCCACCTCAAGTGCCAGATATTTAATCGAACTTAATGATAAAAGGAAATGAAGAACTGACTTCTAAAATTGAATAAATGAGAATGACGAGATGAGATGAGTGATTTCACACAAACTTTTTACTTCGGCCCATCGGCCACCCTTAAACAATCACGGCCCATCGGCCACCCTAAAACAAACACTGGCCCATCGGCCACCTCCAATCAATTACGGCCCATCGGCCTTTCATTTTTTATCTCTCGTGTATCGCACACGAAAAACACAGAAATCACAAGTTAAAGTCTCATTTGCATCATCATTTTGGTTTCAAAAGTCAGCCTTTAAACCTTATTTTGCCAAGGGATCTGAAGGGGGTACCCGGGAATGGGGCCAATCATCTTCTTAAATATTTGGCACCTCCCCCCATTTATTTTCTTTATTTTACTTACTTTATTTTACTTGGATTTATTATGATTATGCTGTGTGAGGATTAACCTTTATTTGGACTTTAACTCATGACCCTGAATTGACCCTATATTAAAGAGACCCAAATTAATGTGACAGGACAACCGTCGTGTGTTGCCGGCAGCACATTAGACGAGAGGAAGAACCCACCCACTTATTTTCTCCCTACATTTCTTCGGCTTTCGTCGAAGAACGGTGTTACGACCGTATCCGTAGTTGGCGATCGTGATCCATTGATTTTGAGGGTAGTCGGAATCCTCATTTTCGATGTAAAATTTAAATAGCATATATAGATGAATAGAGATTTCCCCACGCAAAATGCAAAATTCCCCTTTCTTTCCTTTTGGGGGGGGGTCGAAATTCACATCCGACAGCCTGGCGATCGTGATGGGACTCCTTTTTTGTTTTCCTGTCACTCATTTGGGTCTTTCCGGGATTTTATTCTAGGACACGAACATCCAATCAATGATCAAATGCCCGTGTCCCATTCAGTTTAGGGTTGTTATGAGTCTAGTCCGAAATTAAGCCTAAGGTTCGAATGCACCTTCCACTAAGCTTTCCCCCATTACATCATAAGAAACAAACCTGCACCAACACTCACTACAAAACAACATAAAACGTGCTCCTCTCATCCCCTCTTTCTCTCTATTCTCATCTAAGTACTTCTTCACAAATGGAGGGTTACACGTTCGGGATGCCCGACTCTCAACCCCTCTCACCCCCACTATTGCTCCGCACCACTAGCGGGTCACACCAAGCCCCCCAGAGTATAGAATCCTCTAGAGTATTAGATGGATCCTCAGCAACATCAAGCCATGACCCACAACAGATGAGACGATCCCTCTTCGAAGGAGGCCCCCTGCCAGTCAATACCATCACAATGGGAAGGAACCAGTCTAACACATCCACCCCATCTCATTCATCAGGGGAGAATCAGCTTTCCTCACATTCAGGGGTAACTTACACAGACTTAGTCAATCCTACCGGCCATGTTATAAGGTATAGAGTTCACAATAATGATTTGTCGAGAGATTACTCTCTCCGCACGAATGATCCTGTTGTCTCGCAAGTTACACCTTATTCTTCCCTGATCAGTCAGACCGAGCCGATTACATCTTCTATCCCACAGTACGGGATGCCTACGGATGCACCTATCACCACACCAGTTAGAGTCGTCGCAACATCCCGGACTCTCGCGACAAACGAGAATCCGTATCATCAGACAAGTCATGGTCCAGTAAACACGGGTCAGTTGGCAATGCCCAACACCTCATACCATAATCCCTTGACTCACATGGGAACGCCAGATGTCTACCGACAACATGAGGTAACCCGACCCCAATTCCAGGTGATGACTCCTTCGTCAATCAATCAAGCGGGTTATAATCCTTTGACGGCTAGCACTGATATATTATACCCCCAGCCGATTCAATATGAAAGGACCCCTCCCATCTATCAAAATCAGACGGCCCCGATCTACCAAATGCCTAACTCAGACCAGAGCCCCCCAGTCCAAAATGTGCAGGTTATCAATCCCGCAGGAGTTAGAAATCCTTATCAAACATATCAAGCGAACGAACCGCGCTATCAGCAGGCATATCAGCCACCCGCTTTAAGTCCAATGGTTGACCCATACAGAGGACAGTCGGTCGCTCACGGAGGAACTCAGTTGAGCCAAGGCTATCAACCTATCCCGCAATCATATTTCCAAGACCAGTTCCAAGAGCCAGCTTACGCCCCTGTTCCACTAGAACCACAAGGAGGTTACCGGCCACAGATGATTCAATACCTAGATCCTCTAGCATTTAAAGAACTGCAGAAAAATGTAGAAGAGCTTAAAAATGAAATCAAGAAAAAGTCCCCGAGCTTGATTGGAAAAAAAGCTAGGGTTCTACGATTTTACTAAGAAGGAAGAAAAAGAGAGGTCACCTTTCCCTATTAGAGCTCCTAAGTTCATACCTTATGATGGGACAACTGACCCTCAACACCACCTAGTCTTATTCTGCAACAAGTGTCGCGCTATCGCTGACAATGACTCCATGCTCATAAATTATTTTCAGGAATCATTAACGGGGGATGCATTAACTTGGTATACGTCTATATCTTCCCATGAGATTAATACCTTCGAGGATGTAGTAGAGAAATTTCTAGCACGGTATCAGCACCTAACTAAAAACAAACCCCTGTGGCATGACTTAGCGAACCTCAAACAAAAGAACAATGAGGACTATGAGGAATTCGCGGTGAGATGGCAAAATCAATTTGCGCAATCAGATTACAACATGCAAGAAGAGGAACAAGTGAGGATGGCCATATCAAATATGAAAGATCCGATGAGAGCCTTAATGACGATCGGAGAAGTCGTTAGTTGGAGTGGCCTATACCGTAGATTGTCCAGGATGAAACAAAATTTAGACAAAGGAGTATTGAACACCATCATTTACCATAAGAAAAACACGCGTAGAGTGGGCACAACTACCTAACCGGAAAGCCGATCAACCCCTGAAGTGAGCTCGAATCAAGAAGAGGTCTACCGACCATACCAAGAACGCAACAGTGTTAGCTTTAACCAACACCAGAACCAGGGACAAAATGGCAATCCCAATTTCCAAAGTGGTAACTCGAATTATCAGAGGAACAACCAAAATTATCAGCAGAACAATCAGAATTACCGGAACCCTCCAAGAAATAACCAAGGTTATGAACAACCGCCAAGGAATCAAGGGCCCCCGGTGAATCAAAACCAAAATCCAAATCCTATACAACCAGTTCCGAATTCGATAGTTCTGCCACAAAATCAGAACACAAATTCTCAACCCAGCTATGGTACCGTCCCCTTCAATTACAATAGAGGCAATAATGGCAACCAAAACAACACGAACAATGGGAATAGAAGAAGATTCGGGGCCAAAAGGGCGAACTACCCATCCCTTCCACAACCTTGGACCGCTGTCTTCTGGTCCCTCTTAAACTAGAACGCCCTCCAACTCCCTCCGGAACGACCACAAGCCTGGTCGGAACACCTGGATAAAAACAAGTTTTGTGCCTACCATAGGATGCCGGGGCATGACCTCACCCAATGCTACACGGTTACAGACCTGATGTATGATCTCAATGACAAAGGCAGAATCGATTGGAGCAATATCAGGCCGATGGGTGCGAACGACCCACGGAACGCCCCTCCTAATCAAAATGCAACCCCCAATCCAGTGCAAATGTTCCTAACATGCAGATCTATACCAACCCGCTGCCTCAACATGGACCATCAACCTCTGGACAAAATCCACAGACTCAATTGATAAACATTGCCATGATAGAGCACCAATGTGTTGATGCCCCGGCCTAAGGGAGCATAAACCATAGCCAACCATGCCACGATGAATTCTTTGAGGAAGAGGACCATCGAAAATACGTCACACCATGGGATGGGAAAACCAAATTCAAAATCTTCAATTCTGGGATGGGCGTGATTGTTGATTCTCCTGACCTTTACAAGGTGAACTTTGATGAGCTAGACGACCAAGAACCACCGATCCTTACAAATTCCCAACTAGACCCTCACCTGGATGCAAACGTGCCTCAGGCTCACTTCCGATCTGGACGGATCCGTCCTCCCCGACTACCTCCTCACCCTATTGCTCAAAACTTAGATTCTCAGAATCCCAATACTCAGGTCGAGGAAACAGTTGATGAAAGAGCTTATACTTCGATAGAAATGGGGATAGAGTATGACCTCTTAGGACACCTCATGAAGATCCCAGCTAAGGTATCTGTCCTCGATTTGATTAAAACGTCACCTAAACACCAGCAACAATTACTTGAGGCTATCACACGCTTACAAGTCCCTGTAGGCACAACCCCCGAAGAGTTGGGAACTACCATCGCAGCCTTAGCCCCTGGAGCTCCCTTCCCTGCTGTCACTTTTACCGAACAGGAACTAAAAGAAATACCACCTGAAGCGAGGACATCTCCCCTACATCTAACGATTAAGATAGCGGGAAAGAAAATGTCAGGAGCCCTGGTCGACACCGGCGCGTCACTGAACATATGCCCTTTGAAAACCTACAAAGCATTAGGGCTCGCTATAAAGGACCTAACTCCAGCCCCTATGGTTGTAACCGGTTATGACGGGAATAAGAAAACAATATGTGGTAAAATTATGCTGTTGGTGCAAGCGGGCCCGATCTCGATGCCAGAAGAATTTTATATCATGGATATCCCCGCCACTTTCAACTTAATTTTGGGACGCCGATGGTTGAACCATATGAACGCCATCATGTCAAGCAGACACCAATGTGTCAAATTCCCTTACTTAGGCAAGATCATGAAGATGATGGGGGACCCCGACCCGCCTGTCATTGAACCAGAGGAACTTCAGATACTCCCGACCCTACAACCCGCTCTTATGACCCCAGAGGTCAAAATCCATGGATACAGGGCTGACCTTCTCATCTCCTTAATGGACATGAACCCCATGCAAAATACGTTCTCTGAATTATCTTCCTTCCAAAGTCCAGCAACAAACAACGAAAGTCAAGCCCGAGGATGGACTCTAATGAAGAAGATGGGATATCAACCTGGATTTGGGCTAGGAAAGAACGGAGAAGGTATTCTCGATCCTTACATACCAGATCCTAGAACAAGAGCGGAAGGAGTGGGTTACGATACACATGGTAATATGAGGTATAAACGAGAGGACTGGGCCTTAGATGAACACTTTGTAAGACACGATAAAATCTTAGATCCCATCGCACCACCGACTAAGGAGGGATGCCACAATTTGGATCCAAATGACAAAGGCAAGGCCATTTTAGTAGAAAATTGGGAAGACTCTGTGTCATCCGAAAGTGAAACTTATGAGGAAATTTTCGGCACTTGGAGAGAGCTCCATTCACCAAAAGAAGCGGATAATGCAGACCACACCATCGATCTAGGGTTCCATATCCTATCATGTAACATGCTGACTGTGAGCAAGCCGACTCATTTACCCAAAAAAAAAAAACGTCGATTACCGAACTCCGAGAGAGTCGCGAAACATGGGAAGTTGAAGGCCCTAGCGAAGAAATGGCATATTGGCCCATTGCCTGGTGCCATTGGCGAGGAGACCCCTCTCAAGAAGACCATGAAATATGGGAAACCAGTGACCTCGATGATCACGAAGTGGTATACCGCCCCACTGCCTGGCCACGCTAGCGGGAAGGATCCTCCTCGGTAGATAGCCCATCTCCAACCCCACCCTGTACCATATCATTACCAAAAATCCCAAAAAATCAGAAAACCCCAAAAACCCAAAAAATTAGAAAATAGAAAACCCAAAAACATAGGAACCGTAGTGGTAGAAGATTTTGGTCATCATCAACACATGGGCAATCAAAGGCGATGGAAATTACCCCCGGTAGAGCAGTCCCGACTAGAGGAAATTATGGCCAACATTGATAAGTTAGGCTGCGAATCTCTGCCTGTCGTTCCAGAACCCGAATCCTCCGTGCAACATACGAACATCAATGATGGCATGGGTGTTTACGAATTAGTGGACGCTGAAGAAGGGGATGATGAAGTTTCTGAGGAATTTAGGAGAGTAGTCAAGAAGTTTGATGAAGAAACACAAGCAGCTGCTGAGAGAAGACAAAATAGATAAAACCTGGGAAAGAGGAGAGGCCCAAGCAAATTCAAATCAGAGCATGCCTAGAACCTAATGAAGAAAGTGAAATCCTTGAGGCCTTAAGGGAATATCAAGACATATTCGCATCAGATTATAATGACATGCCCGGACTTGCACCCGACCTAGTAGAGCATCGAATCCCACTAGAAGATTGAGGCTAGGACCTGTCAAGTAAAAGTTGCGAAGGATGCTCCCCCGACGTTGCCCTGAAAGTAAAGGAGGAGGTTGACAAACTCCACAAGCTCAATTTCATCAGGGGGTCTCGTGTTGTTTCCTCAATAGGTGCCAAACATAGTCCCGGTAAAGAAGAAAGACGGACGCGTCTCGAGTCTCTGTACGATTTTCGAAACTTGAACAAGGGCATCTCCCAAAGACGATTTCCCTTTACCTCACATCGCCGTACTTGTTGATAATACTGCAGGGCCGCCATGCTCTCATTCATGGATGGTTACTCAGGGTACAACCAAATCAAGCTGTCACATGAAGATCAGGAGAAGACCTCATTCACTACGCCCTGGGGAACTTATTGTTACGTTGTTATGCCCTTTTGGCTTAAAGAATGCCGGTGCCACCTATCAGAGAGCCATGATGGCGATATTCCACGATATGATACACGCTGTGTGGAGGGTTTACGTAGATGACATTCTGATCAAATCCAAAACCCGTGAGGACCATGTCATAGCTCTCAGGAGAGTCCTTCACGATCTAGGGACACCCAACTAGGATGAATCCGAAGAAATGCGTTTTTGGAGTATCCTCGGCAAACTCTTGGGCTTTATGGTGAGCAATCGGGGAATTGAAGTTGATCCTTCTAAGGTGAAGGCCATCCTTGAAATGCCACCCCCGAAAAACCTCAAAGAATTGAGAGGCCTCATAGGGCGGTTACAATTCATTAGAAGATTCATCTCACAGCATTCAAAGATGCGAGCCGTTCTACAAACTGCTAAAAGGAGGTGTGGAATACCACTGGGACGACAACTGCCAAAAGGCATTCGAAGATCTAAGAAATATCTGTTGAGTCCTCCTATTCTGAAGCCCCCTACCAGAGACAGGCCCCTCATTTTGTATGTATCAGCGACAGAATCGCAATAGGCGTGGTCCTAGGTCAACATGATGAAACGGCCGAAAGGAGAACGCAGTCTATTACCTGAGCAAATCTCTCTTACCCTATGAAAGGAAATACTCCCCAATGGAGAGAACATGCTTAGCCGTAGTTTGGGCGCTCAAATTGAGACACTACTTTCTAGCTCATCAGGTCAAACTTTTAGCCAGGATGGACCCTTTGAAGTATATTTTTGAGAAACCCGTCACTTCGGGAAGAATCGCGCGATGGCAAATGCTCCTGGCCGAATTCGACATAACCTATGTTACCCAGAAGTCCGTAAAAGGACAAGCGATCGCTGATCATCTAGCACACCTTCCTCTGCCCCAGTACGAGCAAGTCAGAACTGATTTCCCCGACGAAAGCATTGTGTTTGCAGGCATTGAAGAGACCAAGGATGATGATTTATGGACCATGTACTTTGATGGAGCTTTAAACCAAAATGGAAAAGGAGTCGGGGTAGTGCTATTATCCCCGGAAGGAGTTGTCATTCCGAAGGCCTATAAGATCGGATTCCCAGCGACCAATTATACAATGGAATACGAAGCTTTACTAGCGGGACTGAGAGAAGCTTAAGCCTAGGAGTGAAAAACTGAGAGTCTTCAGCGATTCAAAGTCGTCATTTCTCAATTAGCCGGGGAATGGAAAGTTAATGCCCCTAAACTTGACATTACCATGAGAAAGTGAGAGAACTAATGTCTGACTTCAAGAAGATTTCCTTCTTCTACATCCCTCGAGCTTTGAATCGACTAGCTGACTCATTAGCAATTTTAGCTTCGATCATAGAGATGCCCGACGACAAAGATTCTGAAAGGTTCCTTATTAGAAGGCTAGACTCTCCATCGTCAAACCAATAGACCTGACCAGAGGGGACCCTGCCGAAGTTCTGCCAAAAGTTCCAAGAGAAAAGAGTAAGAAAGTCGAGGCCAAAGAGTCCGATCAGGAGAAAGATTCTAAGCCGAAGAAGGAGTCTAGCTCGCATACAGCATGATGATGACCTGGTGGACGATCACCCGTGGTACTATGATATCTGGAATTACCTACGTGATGGTTACATCCCTTAGTATGCCACCCGATCGGATAAGAGAGCATTGAAAGAAATGGTTCAGAGATATGTCATAGTCGCAGGACTATTGTACCGTAGATCGTTCAATGGATTCTCTTACGATGCGTAACCACAGAAGAAGGGCAAGAGATAGTTGAAGAAGCGCATTCGGGAGAGTGTGGAGGACACGTCAATGGCCAGATGTTAGCTAAGAAAATCATCCGTTTAGGTTACTATTGGCCATCCCTAGAGTCAGATTCAGTCCATTATGTTAGAAGATGCAAAGAATGTCAACTGCATGCTGACCTAATCCATGCCCCCGCATCATCCCTTCACCCTACCATAGCTCCATGGCCTTTGATATCATAGGACCCTGGCCCTACCTTAGAGAACACACAAATAAGGCATTCATATTGACAGCCACAGAATATTACACTAAATGGGCAGAAGCAGAGGCATATGTTAATATTAAGGCTACCTCTGTAGTCAAATTCTTAAAAAGAATATAATAGCCCGGTTTGGCATCCCTAAAGCATTCATAACAGACAATGGCCCATAGTTTATCCCAACAAATGAACGAGTTGTGCACAAAATATGATATAGAACTGCATCATTCAACCCCATATTATCCCCAAGCGAATGGTCAAGCCGAAGCAACCAACAAGACCTTACTGAAGATCATCAAGAAGACTGTGCAAACCGCCAAAGGTAGTGATTGGCCAGACCGTTTGGTCGAAGCGTTGTGGGCGTACCGGACTTCCATAAGAACTCCTACAGAGAAACCCCATACTTTGACTTATGGAATGGAAGCAGTCCTTCCTCTCGAAGTTCTTCATCCATCACTGCGCATCCAGCTAAATGAAGATACAACAGAAGACCAGAGGAGAGAAGCATTGCTACTTCAGCTAGACCTACTCGACGAGAAAAGAATGAAAGCAGCAGAGCATGCACAAGTATACCGGAAGCGAATTGCCAGAGCCTACGACAAACATGTCAAACAAAGAAAATTCAAGATTGGCGACTTTGTGCTAAAGCGCATCACTCCATCCCAGCTTCCACATCCTAGAGGTAAGTTACGACCCCAATTGGGAAGGCCCTTATGTAATTAAGGAAGTATATCCTGGAAATGCATATAGACTAGTGAATGCAGATGGGGAAGAGCTCCCCGATCCATGGAACGACTATGTACCTGAAAAGGTACACGGTTATGACCCCTCCCTTATTTCTTGCGAATATGACCCTCCTTGCTCCTTGAACGTAGTTGTAGAAATCCCATAGGAGGACCGAAGAGATGCACTCTGATCAAGCTTGGAACTCGAAACACACACCAACACTTAAGAATACACAACAACGGTGAATCTGCCCCACACAAATTCCCGCACGGTTTAAACCCATCAAATGTGAAGGTTTGTAGGTAAGTTTGCCCATGTCATGAAAGATTTTTGATCGTTATGTCAAAAAAAAAAGGGTGTTTAGTTAGAATTAGTCTTGGAAAGGAATAAAAAGTTTCATGGACTAGTTTGGGTTCGTAGCCTTTTTAACCCGCGCAATAAGCCCGTAGGGGTGTTTAATGCCTAGTGCCCTAAGCCATCGGTTGGGAGTCATTGGCCTCATGCTCATTACATGGGTTAATTTGAAAGCTTAAGGGGCCTAGACATTGCACAGTCTGATGCAAGGAAAAACAAAAGAGGTGCTTAGTTAGGAGTCCTGAAAAGAATAAAAGTTTTGTGACTAGCTTTGGGTTCGTAGCCTTTTAAGCCGAGCCAGTAAGCCCGTAGGGGTATTTCTGTACCTAATTGCCCTAAAGCCATCTGGTTTGGGAGTCATTGGCCTAATGCTCGTTACATGGGTTAATTAGAATGCTTAAAGGACCTAGGCATTTGCACAGTCACATGTCCAAAAAAAAATCTATTAGAATTAGGCTCACTAGAGTGACATGGGTACTTATCAGGCGAACTGAGCAGAAGGTGGTCTAAAACCACAACACTAAGGAAACACGGTGGCTCACCGCGCCCCCCCCCCCCCCCCCCCCCCCACCACCACACACACACACACACACACACACACACACACGAACACTACTCACAAATGAGCCCCTGAGGCGGTTAAGTACTTTCTAAAGTTCAGCTGAAAAGACTAAGCAGCTACAAGAGGGGGCTTGTGAGGGCTCGACCTCCAAAGGATAGTTAGGGAAAGATTACTTTGCCACCAAGGTGACAATCATGGATTGAGAGGGCAATTCACTTTCACGCTCTCGCCCACGGCCATAATGAACACTAGTCTTATGTTGGGGCATTTTTATATATATATACATACAAATACATGTTTATCTCACACGGCTTCCCAATCTGGGTCCTCATGCCATACACGATTGCCACGAGCACTCACTAGCCTTCACACACTCACCTCATGCATGCTTTATTACTAATGACTTTCGGTTGGATGCAGGAAAAACAGATTCCCTAAGGTACCAATTCTATCTTGTTATTCTCTAAGCTTGAGTGCCAAAATGGCGCCCTGACATTTTTACCGAGAAAGAAAAATGCTACCTTAGCCAAACTATGCAGGGGGCCTAAAAATATTAAACTAACAAGTTTGTTTTTGAGACCTTGCAGGGAACCGAACCCCGATCACATACAAAACATCCACAAGTTGGGGCATTTTTTTTTTACGGGTATTGTTTGTGCACAACTCCTCATGACTTGAAAGGATTAAAGTGATGGTAACCAAATTTGGGATATATAAATTATGTCTGTCATGATATTCTATGATGAATGTGATTATAGATGTATGCTATGCACATCCTTTTATGATGTCATATATTGTGCGATTCGAAAATGCGATTCGAAAATGCAGTTATCTTGAATCTCTGCCTTTGTACTTACGGCTGACAATGTGAATGCCTTTAAAACATAGAATTGCTTAGGCCACAAGCATCACACACCCAGGCACTCCCTATTGTTTGAAAACCCTGAATCTCTATATTGTTTCTCCAAGTCAAAGTTGATATGATATTTTATTCGCTTGGCCTATTATATGGATTTCATTTTGTCTGTCTTAGGTTCTAATGTTCCTTTTTCATGAGAACTGTGCTAGAGCACGAATTTTGAGAAATTTTAGAAAAATCTCGACAGCACTTCCCCTTGTTTTTGGACCCCGGAAAATCTCCGGATACAAAAAGACCTGTTACTTGTGAAAGAAGTACACTTCATATATTCCTGACACCCCACAAAAGCTCCTCATCAATCAACCACACATGCCTAGTACATACTATCTCAATTACACATAACCTAATACACATGTACACAACATACACATCAGATCAAGTACACACCATGAGCTAAGACAAGACGGAATGACATAGATACATGACCAACACATATATGGATACAACATGGAACACATGGAGACGGATCCTGGACAGATCAATCAAACAACGATAACCCTATGGAGCAGCTCCCTCATGACGAGCCGATGAAGCAAAGGAAGATGGACCAGGAGCACGCTGAGAAGGGGCGTGAGTCGAACTTGAAAATGCATAACCTCTTTCCTCTGCCCTCTGGCGATACCGATCAAGACGCCCATCCTGCCCAATTCACCTGGGGGCCACCCCTTTGGTGCCTATCCTTCCACTGCACTAAAACACGAATTCTTGATTTTGTTTCAAAACCCGAACCCGCATCATCTTGACATTAGAACATCAGAGACATTAAAATATTTCTCAGATTAAAAATAGCCCTTAAAACCCCCGGAATTCCGAAAAGAGATCGAAAAGTCTGAAAAGCATAAACTGTCAGGATAGCTCCACCCCCTGGGCGCCTACCCTGTTTTTCATCTTGAATTGTGATTTTCGACTACTTTTTACAATTCTGATTTAAATTAAAATAACATAATTTTAAAATATAGAAAACACATTAACCAGATCCTTAAAACATCTCTAACCCACCCTCAATCAAAACCACAACTCACAACAAATAAAATCAATTAAGATTTTACCCAACAACTGCTAGGGTGCAGGAAACTATCAAACTTAAGCTATTTTGCACCATAGGAATAGATTGGATTGCCGTGTTAGATAGCTTAGAGCATTAGGCTTCACCTCATCACTCTTTCTATTCCGTTTAGGGAATCGGGGAAAGCTGATGTTGGGCGGTCTAGGACCTTAGGTTAGGATTAATCCGATGATTACGTAAATCCAAATAAATCCCCTAGTTAGGCCCTTCTAGCCCCATATCAAAAATCCATAAAAACTATAAAACCAACAAAATAAACCCAAAAAGATTTTCCCTTTATTTCTTCTCCACCTCAAGTGCCAGATATTTAAGTCGAACTAATGATAAAAGGAAATGAAGAACTGACTTCTAAAATTGAATAAATGAGAATGACGAGATGAGATGAGTGATTCACACAACTTTTTACTTCGGCCCATCGGCCACCCTTAAACAATACGGCCCATCGGCCACCCTAAACAAACACTGGCCCATCGGCCACCTCTAATCAATACGGCCCATCGGCCTTTCATTTTTATCACTCGTGTATCGCACACGAAAAACACAGAAATCACAAGTTAAAGTCTCATTTGCATCATCTTTTGGTTTGAAAAGTCAGCCTTTAAACCTTATTTTGCCAAGGGATCTGAAGGGGTACTCGGGAATGGGGCCAATCCTCTTCTTAAATATTTGGCACCTCCCCCCATTTATTTTCTTTATTTTACTTACTTTATTTTACTTGGATTTATTATGATTATGCTGTGAGGATTAACCTTTATTTGGACTTTAAGAATTGACCCTATATTAAAGAGACCCAAATTAATGTGACAGGACAACCGTCGTGTGTTGCCGGCAGCACATTAGACGAGAGGAAGAACCCACCCACTTATTTTCTCCCTACATTTCTTCGGCTTTCGTCGAAGAACGGTGTTACGGCCGTATCCGTAGCTGGCGATCGTGATCCATTGATTTTGAGGGTAGTCGGAATCCTCATTTTCGATGTAAAATTTATATAGTATATAGATGAATAGAGATTTCCCCACGCAAAATGCAAAATTCCCCTTTCTTCCTTTTGGGGGGGTCGAAATTCACATCTGACAACAGGCACGGGTCATCACCGAATCACATCACCAGGTCACCATTAGGTAACCCTAAGTTCAAGTCATCCAATTTTCTTTTAATTAACATGTAATAACAATAAAAAGGACAGTGACAGTGATGCATTAAGTATAGTAGACCTCCAAAGTAAGAGAATCAACAAGGAAATAATAAAGGTCCAACCTAAGTAATGGTCCCCTTTTCAGGTCCAGGTCCATATTAGTTAATTTGATCCCTAATTGAAGTTTCAGATGCCAAAGATACAGTGTTTGATGCTCCAGAAGTTATGGGCATCTTTGACAACATTTGAGGATCAAATTGACATCAAATCTATACCTTAGACCTACTTTGGTGGTCCCCATGAGTCAAGGTTGAGCCACACCATTGACTCATGCTTGGCACATCAATGGAAGTCTATTCGGATGGTCAATGAGCCCTACAACAGATCACAACCTCAGAAATATAAAACTGGAAAATCACTGTGCACAGTGTATTCGGTCGACATCCTCCCTGGGGCGGTCGACTGGGTATACTTGAAAGTCAGGGTGTTGACTCCCAAGTTGACATCAGTGCCCAGTCGACCTCCTGGCCAAGTCGGTCAACTGCGCACACTGGGGACTATTGACATTCGCCTGGCTGGCAATGGCTTGACCATGGAATTCACTGTGTGCCCGGTCGACCTCCTGGCCAGGTCGGTCAACCACGCACACTTAAATTCTGGAAAGAAAAAAGACATTCCAGTTCTCAGCTGAACCTGGAAATCCTTTGTGTTCGGTCGACCCGGAACATGGTCCGATCGACTGAGCACACTGAACTTCTGGGTCTGAGGGGAAGTTCAGCTCCTAGTTAATTCTCTGTGGTTCCTTTGTATCCGGTCGACCTGGCACAGGGGTGTGGTCAACCGGGTGCACTGAAATCATGATTTCGTAGAGTCTTTAACTGATACTTGAATTTCCTAGTTTCTAGTGTCCTCGGTCGACCCGACTATAGGTCGGTCGACGGGTACACGCGCCTGCAACAATTTCCAAATTTCTGGATTCCACCTCTCTAATCCAATTCCTATCAAAACCTCCTCCAATCACCTCCATTCAATACAGAAACATACAAAACAACATGAACACTTCTATCACCAACCATCATTAAAACAGGCCATTGATCTTCCAAATGAGAGAACTCATCCATCAAATGGCCAAAAACTCATTAAACATGCTCAAAGGTAGATCTACATAAATTGAAATGAAAATACAGAATCAATCAACAGAAATCATGCATTCAATAGAAATTAACAAGAAGAGAAGCAATCCAAGCTCCTAAGGATCCGTCAGTGCGGTTGATCAAAGGATGTTTTCCCGATTGTTCTCGTCGTCCTCTGATCTGGGCTTCCCCCCTGAGAAGTGGTCATCCACTTTGAGGCTGCGATCTTGGATTCTGTTCTTGATCTCCCATTTTTCTCATCAAGAAGAAGCGTCAATGGGTTTTTTTTTCCCTCCTTCGCTTCCCACAGACAGCGCCAATTGTAAGATTTGCTTTTGCGCGAGCCGGAGATAGATAGGTCAGCTTGGCTCGACGATGCGATATCAGTCCTCCCTCTTCTTTCTAGCGAGCTGTCTCTAGATATGTTTCCTATTTCAAAGACAACCACCGTGAAAACTCGATCGGGTGGTTCGACCTAGGTCTCTCCGATGCTTAAGTTAGCAATGGAACTTGGAGTCTATTCTTTCTCAATTAGGTTCAAAAATTTAGCCTACCTCTCCCTCAAGATTTTATCTCCTCATATGCTATCTCTCCTTGGATTCCCGCCCACTCCCAGCACACGTCCCCTTCCTTTCCTCATGGTAATTGGTAACTGCTAGGCTATTGGATCGTGGGGCGTTTCTCCGTGAATCCAGGGCTCTATTCCTCTCAGTATGGTGGTGGCATTTATAACTAATTTAGGCCTTTTTGTTTGCATTATAACACATAGGACTTTATGCTTTAAATGGTTGAAAATAAGACCAAAGGTGAATTTTTAAAAATGAGTATCAAATAACATTTTCCCTTCCTGGAAATAGAATTAAAAGAAGATGAGAAATGAATAACGAAGGGTGATGGCTGGTTATTCATTTCTCATCTTCCTTTGATTGTATTACCATAAAAAAAGATTGTTAGAATTTTCAAAAAGGATAATCAAATAACATTTTGCTTCATGGAAATAGAATTAAAATATGGGAAATGAATAACTCCTAAGGAGTCCGGAGCCCTTGTTTCCTTAGAAACAAGGAGATACTGTTTCGTCCAATCAAGATTTGCCAACTGAATAACTGTATACAGTTGGCAAATCTTGATTGGACAAAACGATATTTCCTTGTTTCAGGATGATGGCTGGTTATTTATTTCTCATCTTCCTTTGTATTACCATAAAAGAAAAGATTATTAGATGCTCATTTTGTAAAAATTGACATATGATCTTAAGCTTTTGACTACTCATGGCATAAACTATTATATTAATTTCTATGTATTTTAATAAAATCGGTATCATCAAAAGATGAATATTCTAGATCAACGTCATTAAAAGAGCTCTCCTACCCCACCAAGAGAAAAGGGTTGTTTTAAAGAGGATTTGGGTAGAAGTTGTAAAAATAGATTATACCATTTCCTGGAAGCAACGCGCCAACGGATGACTCTTAGGGCTTGTTTTTTTTACTAGAATTTCAAGAAATCATGTCTGGGGGAATCTCAAAATTTTCAAAAGTTGTCCCCTTAGATGAAATTTTAAATCCCTCCTTATTTAATGGAGCATTTGAACTTCCAACCAAATACATTGAGGATGAAATTCTAAGAATTCTGAAAAGCTCATTTGAAAATTCTTTCGTAGCTGAAATTTGAAATTTTGGGTGAAAGCATTTCAAATGTTAGGACTTCACGTTAAAAAAAAAAAAGCCCACCATACTAAATTCTTATCAGAAATTTTGATAAAAACAAAAAAAAAAGCCCTTAAATTAGGCGAGCTTGCTTAGGGTTAGAAACTTAGAATAGTTTTCAAATTTCTTCTCATGATGAAAGCTAGATCCATCCCAACCAATAGAAACCAAACCAGCATTTGCCGTTTCCTCTATTGGCGACGCCCACATGAAATCCACTAAAAACAAATATCCCCCCCTCTCTCTCTCTCTCTGAAGATTCCCCCTGCTCCTGATTGGCCAACACTTCCTTCCTTTCTCTTCTTTATATATAATAATATAATAACTGATAAATAAAAAATAGATGAGAAGTATCATTCATTGGGCAAAATCAGCCGTCTTTTCACAAACCACCATGGATTAAATTATAAACTTCCCAATCCTCCCTTACTTTCCCTTAACTTTCCCATTCCTCTCCCGCGAAAACCCTAAACCACCGTCCTCATCACAAAAAAAAGGTATGAAATCAATGACTTGGTTTAATCCTCTCTTTTTCTATTATTAGAGCTCTTTGATTTGGTTTTCTGATCCATGATTTCTCTATTTTTAAAATAGTATGACTTGGGTTGTTATGAATGAATTTGAATTGTCTTTAGCTGATTTAACTTTCCCAATTAATGCTTAATGCTGGGTGGGTTTCATGTTGGATCTAATTCAAAACCACAATTGATTTGATTCAAAAATTGTGTCTGGGTTTTGGGGGTATGGTTACTTAAATGTGGAGGTTGTTAAACAGATGACATCAATGTGGTCGTGGATCTCCAACCGCGATAATTATTTGAATACATTGGATGGCTATTTGATTGATTGGTAGAACATGATCTATGTAGCCTCAGAAGATCATATGGTGTTGTTGGGTGTGTGGATTCAGTGGATACAAGTGTTTATAACCAAAGGACTGAGTGAGACTAAAATTTTGATATGAGATAATCACTTTCATTGGATTGGTCAATCAATGGGAGAATTGGATATGATTAGATCTGTTGTTTGCATGTCAAATTCATATCAAATTAGAATATGACAAAGATGGCTGAGTGGATTGTAATGGGTGACATCCTATTGGGTTTGATGAGTTGTTGTTCTGTCTTTGGGTTGGTGCCGGAATCAAAATTTTATCTAAGCAAGAATACGGAGGGCAGGAAATTTTATGCCCCTAATCATTGTTGTTATCATCATTACTATTTATGCCCCGAATCAATATCCAGGATTAGGTCCAAAGGGCATGAAACAATAACTTTTCTACCGTGGTTTCCAGTATCCTTGTCACCCTGACTGAATAATGGAATGAATATCAATTCATTCTTAGTATTCAAACCGTATGCAATTTGGAATAGTTGTTTCTGTCTTGTAAATGTGTGCACACAAAAAACTGGTAACAACAACAACGACGATAATGCTGCGACTGCTCCTAATGACGATGATGTAAATCTAGATAAAATATGGATATCATTAGTAGAAAAGAAAAAAAGGAAATGGAGGGGCAAAAACTCTGCTCATAAATTTAACTCACGATTTGACACTCACTTCAATAAATTCACATAATCTTTTGCACTAAAAAAACATTTCAATACATTTAACTTTTATAACACTCAATAGTCTCATACTCATTTGATACAACTGATATTGCATCTCTTACATTACACATGTATGCCTACGGGTTTGGAGGATTGGATTAGTTGGATACAAGGTTGGGGAAAAGGCCAGAGTCCCATCTATCCATTCATCAACCTAGTGATCTATGGCCCATGTGGTTGTTCTAGTGCATGCATAAAGAGAGGGGAGAGGTGACTTGATTGTCTTTCTTGCTGCATGGAAAGTCAGCTATAGTAGGAAGAGAGAGTGGTGGAAAAAGGCCACTTAGCCCCATCTCATCCCTTCATTAACTCAGCACATCAAAGGTCCATGTGGTTGTCTTTCTACCACATGCGGAAAGAGGGATTGGAGAGAGGTGGCGTGGGGTTCTATCTTCCACAACCCTCATCAGTGAGCTGAGAGAAGAGCTGAGAGGAGAGTAACGTGGAGGGTAGTGATGCTTAACAAGAAATAGCGGCAAGTCATATAATTTTTTTTTAGATTTCTAGGAATTTCCATACTCATATGAAGTTATGCTCATATTTCATATAAGTTCCAATGCAGCCCTCAGACAGTGACATGTCCACTTTACTACTGGTAATGAATCATGATAAATGCTTTCATGAGTGTCAAAATGCAGTTCATCATGTCAACATATATGGGCTCATGAACATGGGAGCTTGAAAGCAATTCAACTTGGTGGAATGCATAAAGTACAGATCGGTCCTTGTTTCATAGGATAATCCACTGGGAGTTGGGCCTTTTTATTACTATTACCAGTAACTGTGGATTATTTAACTATGTCTTTGGGTAATTTGTCCTAGAAAATTTAGCATGACATTGAGATTTGATGTCAAATGATTTTTGTATTCATCTTCATTTTTACTATTATGTGGTGTTTGGATCATCTATGCTACTGATACTTCACATAATGTAGTTCTTCAATATTGCTTTTGAATGTTGGTATCTAGTTGAAGACATTTCTTGGTATTTCTTGTTGAAGGTGTGCAAGGAGGTTTCAATCTGCCCACGAGCTATACGTTTTGGTGTTTGTCTATGATGATTGATGTAGGAGGTCGGGCAAGTAATATTTACACAGTTACACACTTGTTTGTTCATAAATGATCAGGTGATCTAATTGTGAGCACAACCCATGCGGGGACCCAATTTTGAACTCATCTGGACTATCCACCGTTGGATTCTTTGCTTAAAATTTCTTACTTTTCCATCCTTACCTTTGGGCCTTATTATCGATTCCATGGGAGGGATAATCTGGCTATTTTTGGTCCACCCCTATCCAAGTGTAGAGCTTTAGTTTCCCGATCCCTGACACTAGGGTGTTGTTCACAATAAGGTTGAGCTACTTTGCTCAGCTGATCACTAGCATGTGATCTCCACACATGATGTTCAACTTTGTTGTCGTTCAAAAGTACGCCATATTCTAAAGTTATTCAAACTTCAGCCTGACCCTTCTCTTTAGGAAGTCCGGGTTGGATAATGGACAATGGTCTTGGAAAAATAAAGGTTTTACCAGACTACTTTGAAGCTTCAACTCCGACCGGGGATTGTCTTCCAACACCAGGTTCTAGTCTGCAGGCCTCTGATCATCCACTGAGGTGGTCATTTTACCATTTTTTTATGCACTTGATTTTGGCTATTACTTTGTTTATGTAGCAGATAGGTTTTATAGCTATCATTTGATTTTAAAATTCAGATCACATAGTCGTTTATGGGCCAGAAGAAGATTCAGGAGTGCTTCAACTGTGTTGAACTTGTTTAGTCCAAGGTTCCAATGGGGATCTAGCAGAAACAGCGAAAAGGTTAATTTGAAATCTCTTAATAATATTGCTTTCCGAGGGTTGTTCTTGACCAATATTTCATTAATGAATCAGAGCTTTAACTTCCAGGTTGAACTAACTGCTGCAGAACTAGAATCCCTTCATACAAATTTTGTTAATGCAGAGCAGAGAGAAGCACATTTAAAAGCTCAGTAAGATACCCCTTGATTGTTGCATTGCCACTTTTGCCACATTTTTCAGGCTCTTATTTTGTGTTGGCTTTGAATGTCATGTTCCACACATCTGTATTTAAATTGCATATATTGTTGTTCTAGTTTTGAATAATTTACATGAAGAATTGGTAATTGAAGACATGTATAAGGAAGTATAGGAAGGTCTAGAAGAGAGGCTGGTGTCATGTTCTTCCCCGAGGGACTCGAACTCACGCACCTGCGTGCATGACGCATCCTTAGCTAGCTGACCATCAGCCTCGGGCATTCTCTCCTTTTATTGTTCTACTCACACACCTGGGCATATGACATATCCTTGACTAGCTGACAACAACCTCGGACATTCTCTCCTTTTATTGTTCTGTTACAACATGCAATGTACAGAACATTGCAGTTTTTCCCCACTATATTATCAAGGGACTGCAAAGTACGAAGCAAAGCAAGCATACAAAAAGATAGGTAATCAACAATTGGTGATTGGTGACAAGAAGGAAACATGAATGGTAGAAAGATAAATGTCACTATCATAGAAATATAGTCAGAGTCTGAAAATGTCCTTTGCTGTCATCTATTGAACTCCTTTTAAGATGCCACCTATCAAGAAGTATTCTTCTTCTTTCTTCTTCCTTTTTCCCCTCTGAATGGTAAAAACCACTATCCTACAAAAGCTTAAAAAAACCTACAAATTGAGTAATCAGGGGCCCCAAAAGCATGATTATGAGCCAAAAATGCTAGAAAACACACCTCAATCTAGAAAGAACTTTGCAAAGGGGAATGGCAAAAAAAACCAAATTAGGCAGATAGAAGAGACTAAGACTAGAGCCCCGCTAAGGGAAGGACACTCCATTGACACAGCAGGGACCACAGATTTTACATATAAAAATGGAGTATCATTCACAATGTGATGCATACTGTTTTCTATTTTGCCTGTGTGTCAGATATAGTTAATCGAACTATGCAGTTTTATAACTGTCGCTTACCTTTCCCTTTTTCTTTTGTTTTCTCCTTCACAATCCTTATGCGGACATGCTTCACAAGTCTGCTCATATCATCATCTTTCTCACCAAAGGAGAGACTGACTGCTTTTCCTGTATTTGTTTCATATTTTTATTAACCATTTTTTCATCACGGGAGCAAATAGTGGATAGCACTTATAGGAGTCACCTCACTAAATTCATCAACATCGGTGTCCTTTACATGAAATCGTCTGTTGAGGAATCAAATCCTTCTCCTCATTCATCAGTTAAAGGAATACCATTACACTATGAATTTCTATATTCTTTGACAAACTAACTCACCATTTTTCGGAGAACATCCTTGTTATGAATAATTGATACCCATAATCTCACAATTTCAGACGTTTTTTCTTCAACCTTTTCCTTCACAGGAAATTTTCCATCTGATCAGTTGATCGAATTTTGGTTGCCATCTCAATCGTGATGTCTCAACTCATAGTAGAATCAGTTGGGCTGGATTTGCCACCATACTGATGGGAATCCTACCAGATCCGGACTCTATCTGGCCAATGAAGTCTTGCAGTTTCTCTTCCGTTCCAATCGGATCCTGCTCGGGCTGCCTGCATTGCGTGCTATTCTATGGGCTGAATCTTGGACTGAACTAGGCCTGGACCTCCCTTTAGGAATAGGTAGAGCAGAATAACATAACTGTGCCCAGTTACAACCTATTCTTTGTCACCCATATGCATTCAGAGATGGTGCCTGTATGCTTTGTTGCACGTTCAATAAATCTTGACCATCCATAAAATATGACACGTCTGCACCTTTCCATTGAAGGGTGTAAAATTAGAATTGGGATATAGTTCTCATTAACAACCAAGGTGTTAGCATTTCACGTCTACCTCCATTAACTGGGCCATTGGAAGGAATTGGCTGAATAATAGGGCTGGAAAGGCATTTTTCCTATTCACAGCCACATCCTTCAAGGAAGGACAGCTCTTCACTGATGCCATCCTACGGAATGTGAGGCAGTAGCTCATTTGGAAATTCCTTACCATATTTGTTGGTTGATTAGTCTGCAACTGATTTCAATCACTGTCACTTGTCCTATGCTCCCTCAAATTCCCAAAAGGATGGCCCAACAGGCGGAAGATTGTATAAACATGAGATTTCCATTTTTAAATATGGTGGATGGCCAGATCTTTCACAGTTGATCTCTACCCTTTTATAACTGTTAAGACTTGAGAGTCCATCTTGGATTCCTAAAAGTGAAGAAAAATCGAAAGAGAATCAGTAAGTCGAATAAATAAGTAAAAATGAGCAAATGAGTAAGAGAATTAGGTTTAGAGATGAAAGGAGGAAGAAGTTTGAGGAAAGAGATGCCTGGTCATCCTTGTGAGGTTGGGCGGCCACCCAATATATTTATGTGATATTTTTTCGAAGAAAACTCTCTAGTTTCTTGTATTACAAATTTCCTTTAGTTTTCTGAAATCACAAATCAGAAAACGTGCCAGCGTTTTTCCAATTTAGTTTTCGTGCTCCTCTTTGGGCCATAATATGAGGTGGATGCTTCTATTGGAAGAATTCTCATGATTGGTAATCTTTGTCGAAGGCAATAGATAGTGGTTGATCCGTTAATGCTTGCACTATCTGTTTAGTTGATGTGAGTCGTGGACCATTTCTCCTGCAATGCTTTTGCTCAGGCAATGTGGATCTTTATTACACTTACTTTGGATGCCAATGACTTTACCCAATGCTAATGCTAATGGGCTAAAATCCTTTAACTCCACCGGATTAGGAACCTTGGGAATAAGAACAATGAAGTAGAATTAATTTCCTTGTTTAACAACCTCTACGTGAAACTCAGATAACATAGCATAAAAAATCTTCCTTAAGAAAATTTCAAGCTGCTTTTATAAAGGAGATTGAAGCCATCTGGGCCTGGCGCTTTCTCCCCCACATTCTTCAAAGGCAATGGAAATTTCCTTGGTTCCAAACTTCCTTTCCAACCAAACTTGAAGATTAGAAGGAATTGTAGGAAACTCCACCCCATCCAACCTTGGTCTATAAAAATTCTCCTTTGTGTACACACGTTCAAAAATTTGGGCATCATATACTTCTGAGACAACACTTTGAAGTGCTTCAAGGGGGTCTACCCTTCTACCTTGAGTGTTGGTAGCTTCAGGCCTGCAGGTGAATGACAATTTGTAGCATTTGCATTTGGCTGCTGCAATCCAATGGATTCTTCCTCCCTATCCCCATCCCATCCTGGGGGCTCGTTTAAGCTTGATTTCTATGGAAGTGCACTTGGAACTTGGGGGGTTGGCTTGGGGGTTAATGAGAGAATGAATGATTGATTCCTATGAGCTTCTAGGACTGGTGGGTGTTTGACAGTTGTGGCAAGTTGGAGGAAGGAGAAATAACAGTTATGTGTAATACCCCAGATCATGGTTCAAAATAGCTGCTACGTAGCGTAGCGCCCACATTACTGGCCCGTAGCGTTGGAAGCACTACGCTATTTTGAAAATAGCGGCGCTACGGTGTAAAACTAGTAGAGCCAATTTTTTAATTTAAAATATATTTTCCTATTTTTTCTCCTCAATAGTCTTTCCTAAAGTTGTCTCTACGCTTATATGGTTCCAAATCACTAAAAAAAATTAAGATTGGTTATTATTGACGTTTGATTCTTTTGAACCACTTAAAAAATTCACACGCTACGCTACTAAGTAACGCGACAACTGCTACATAGTGTTTTGGCCACTGGCCGCTACGTTGCTGTGACTGCTATTAAAGCCTTGCCCAGATACCCATATAAGAAATTAGGAAATTTAAATGTGGGTATTATAATTTTATTTATTTTTCCTTGGATTTTATTAAATTACTTTTGAATTTAATTGGAACAGTTACTTTATAATAACTATTTATTTAATGTGCCTAAATGACTCGAGCATTGATCTATTGGTTAAATTAATTATTTGTGTGGTATATATTTCTTGAATTTTAGATAATTTGCACAAGTAATTTATAATTATGATTATTTATGTGATTATTCATTATGTGTTTATCTCATTAATTGTGGGCAGTATAATTTAATTATTGGATTTGTAATATTAGATTGTAGGAACTTATTGGAAAGGGCCCATGAGTTTTGGGTTATTACAATTAGTGAAAGTAAGGTTTCCTAGTGGGTACCACCCTGGGTTGGGACCCAATGGCTTGACCCATATTTTAAAGTGCGTAGGAACCTAGTGGGAGCCTATGTCATTTGATAGTTTAGTGAGATAGATTTTAGTTTCAAAATAAATAGTTTTAAAGGGGTTTTGCGTAGGACCTAGTAGCTTGTCCCATATTTCAGATCTGAGAGAACCTCTGTGGGACACCAGTACTAATGTATTTGTTTTAAAGAGGATATGATGGCTTAGAATTAGATCTCCAACTCAGTATTAGGCCCCATCAGATTTTAACCAATAAGATTGTATCATAATGGGCTAGGGAGATGGGACCATCTTTCCCATATCTCACTATCTTGTTCACTTCATGAACTGGTAGGCAAGGGATCTAGTAAAAGGAGCTAAACTTGTGTTTATCCGTTGTGCGACCAGGGAAACTCGCAGAACTTTTGAAAACACAAAACCAAATTTAAAGGAAAACTGTTTTTATGTTTT
>CM022953.1:36529267-36778430 GCA_012931725.1 Litsea cubeba | reverse complement strand
TGAGACCTTAATTAATTCAGATTTAAATAACCAAGAACTTAATTAAAACCTAAAACATAAAAACAGATCCATTTGGTGGCGCCCTGTTGCCAAAATCCATTTGGGCGCCACCCCTGGGTGCCCTGTTGCCAAATCCATCTGGGCGCCACCCCCTGGGTACCCTGCTGACAAGTCTTCCTGGGCACCACTCCGTGGGTGCCCAGCCTATTCATTCCCTAAGAGGCCTCACTTGAACGTTTAATCTAATTAATTAAGACTTTAACCAACCCTAATTAAACACTCTAAAATACTCTTAACTTGAAAGACCTGAAATCTTAATCAACTTAAACTCGAATCTACCTAAAGATACAAAACCAACAAACCCTAAAAATATCCACCTAGGCGCCACCCCCTGGCGCCCATCCTCTCCTATCACTAAGACACCCCAATTGAAACGAAACTTGAATAAACACATAATTAAACATTGCTAACTTAAAAGATTTGAAAACTTAATCAATCTAAACTTGAATTGATTTAAAACGAAACACACAACACAAAACCAAGACAGACATCCACCTGGGCACCCCTCCCCTGGCGCCTAGCCTTCCAATCCACCTGGGCACCACTCCCCTGGCGCCCATCCTATCGCTTTACTAAGAAATTCCTAATTGAAAACTTCTAATTAAAACCAACCCGATTAACACATTAAAACACTTTAGGACTTAAGAAACCTGAGACTCTAATCAATTCACCCTCAGATTAACTTAAAGGTCATCGAACCAAGTCAAACCACAAGGCAGTCACTTGGGCACCACCCTCTGGGCGCCCAGCCTGTGAACTCACCTACTACTCATTCTTGGAAACCAATCAATTAAGAATTAAACCTTAATTAAACCTAATCATTCTCAACTGAATACTAAAAGATACGTTTCATCCAACGCATTAAACCACAAAGCCCAACTTCGAATCAACCTAGAACATCAAAACCAACCCGAACCTCAAGACAACCACCTGGGCACCACTCCTTGGGCGCCCAGCCTGTCAATCCACTTAGGCACCACCCCCTTGGCGCCTAGTCAGTCAATCCACCTGGGCACCACCCTCTGGGCGCCCAGCCTGTGAATCCACCTACCCTGTCCATTCCTTAGGAAACATTAAACCCAATTAATTGGAACCTAACATCCCCAACTGAACACCAATAAACACTTTCCATCAAATCCTAAATCCTTAAATCAATTCAAGCTCGAGTTGACCAAAGAATCACAAAACCAACCGAACCAAAAACACATCCATCTGGGCGCCACCCCTGGGTGCCCATCCTGCCAGATTCACCTGGGCACCACACCCTGGGCCCAGCTACTTTTTTTTAGAAAAGCCCCAAATTCACAACTTAACTAATTAAAATCTCAAACCAATCACAATCACATAACAGAACTTTTAACCTTAAAAACACTTGGAACCTTAATCGATTCGGACTTAATACCCAAAACCCTTTGGAACCGACCAAACCATAAAGATTCCACCTAGGCACCAATCCCTTGGCGCCTATCCTATCAATCCATCTGGGCGCCACCCCCTGGGTGCCCATCCTGCCAGATTCACCTAGGCACCACCCTCTGGGCGCCTAGCCTACATTTCAACCCTACCCAACCAACTAGATTAAAAACAAATAATTTAACACCTTACAACTTAAACTAATTAAGACCAGAACCTAAATCAATCCCCGGACCCACAGACCAATAATTAAATCCTATCCGGCACAACACAAAATCACAGGAAACCACCTGGGCACCACTCCCTGGGCGCCCATCCTGCCAATTCACCTGGGCGCCACCCCTTTGGTGCCTATCCTTCCACTTGCACTAAAACACGAATTCTTGTTTTGTTTCAAAACCCGGACCCGCATCACTTTGACATTAGAACATCAGAGACATTAAAACATTTCTCAGATTAAAACATAGCCCTTAAAACCCCGGAATTCGAAAAGAGATCGAAAAGTCTGAAAAGCATAAACTGTCAGGATAGGCTCCACCCCCTGGGCGCCTACCCTGTTTTTAATCTTGAATTGTGATTTTCGACTACTTTTTAGAATTCTGATTTAAATTAAAAATAACATAATTTAAAATATAGAAAAACACATTAACCAGATCCTTAAAACATCTCTAAACCACTCTCAATCAAAACCACAACTCACAACAATAAAATCAATTAAGATTTTACCCAACAAACTGCTTAGGCGCAGGAACTATCAAACTTGGCTATTTGCACCCTAGGATTAAATTGGATTACCTTGTTAGGTAGCTTAGAGCATTAGGCTTCACCCCATCACTTTCCTGTTCCGTTAGGGAATCGGGAAAGCTGATGTGGGCGGTCTAGGACCTTAGGTTAGGTTAATCCGATGATCAGTAATAAAGCATTAATTACGTAAATCCAAGTAAATCCCCTAGTTAGGCCCTTCTAGCCCCATATCAAAAATCCATAAAAACTATAAAACCAACAAAATAAACCCAAAAAGATTTTCCCTTTATTTCTTCCTCCACCTCAGGTGCCAGATATTTAATCGAACTTAATGATAAAAGGAAATGAAGAACTGACTTCTAAAATTGAATAAATGAGAATGACGAGATGAGATGAGTGATTTCACACACACTTTTTACTTCGGCCCATCGGCCACCCTTAAACAATCACGGCCCATCGGCCACCCTAAAACAAACACTGGCCCATCGGCCACCTCCAATCAATTACGGCCCATCGGCCTTTCATTTTTATCACTCGTGTATCGCACACGAAAAACACAGAAATCACAAGTCAAATCTCATTTGCATCATCATTTTGATTTGAAAAGTCAGCCTTTAAACCTTATTTTGCCAAGGGATCTGAAGGGGGTACCCGGGAACGGGGCCAATCCTCTTCTTAAATATTTGGCACCTCCCCCCATTTATTTTCTTTATTTTACTTACTTTATTTTACTTGGATTTATTATGATTATTGTGTGTGAGGATTAACCTTTATTTGGACTTTAACTCATGACCCTAATTTGACCCTATATTAAAGAGACCCAAATTAATGTGACAGGACAACCGTCGTGTGTTGCCGGGCAGCACATTAGACGAGAGGAAGAACCCACCCACTTATTTTCTCCCACATTTCTTCGGCTTTAGTCGAAGAACGGTGTTACGGCCGTATCCGTAGCTGGCGATCGTGATCCATTGATTTTGAGGGTAGTCGGAATCCTCATTTTCGATGTAAAATTTAAATAGCATATAGATGAATAGAGATTTCCCCACGCAATGCAAAATTCCCCTTTCTTTTCTTTTGGGGAGAGGGTCGAAATTCACATCCGACAGCCTGTCGATCGTGATGGGACCTCTTTTGTTTTCCTGTCACTTATTTGGGTCTTTCCGGGATTTTATTCTAGGACACGAACATCCAATCAATGATCAGATGCCCGTGTCCCATTCAGTTTAGGGTTGTTATGAATCTAGTTCAAAACTAAACCTAAGGTTCGAATGCACCGTCCACTAAGCTTTCCCCAATTAGATCATAAGAAACAAACTTGCACCAGCACTCACTACAAAACAACATAAAACGTGCTCCTCATCCCCTCTTTCTCTCTATTCTCATCTAAGTACTTCTTCACAAATGGAGGGTTACACGTTCGGGATGCCCGACTTTCAACCCCTCTCACCCCCATTGCTCCGCACCACTAGCGGGTCACACCAAGCCCCCCAGAGTATAGAATCCTCTAGAGTATTAGATGGATCCTCAGCAACATCAAGCCATGACCCACAACAGATGAGCGATCCCTCTTCGAAGGAGGCCCCCTGCCAGTCAATACCATCACAATGGGAAGGAATCAGTCTAACACATCCACCCCATCTCATTCATCAGGGGAGAATCAGCTTTCCTCACATTCAGGGGTAACTTACACAGACTTAGTCAATCCTACCGGCCAGGTTATAAGGTATAGAGTTCACAATAATGATTTGTCGAGAGATTACTCTCTCCGCGCGAATGATCCTGTTGTCTCGCAAGTTACACCTTATTCTCCCTGATCAGTCAGACCGAGCCGATTACATCTTCTCCCACAGTACGGGATGCCTACGGATGCACCTATCACCACACCAGTTAGTGTCACACCATCCCGGACTCTCGCGACAAACGAGAATCCGTATCATCAGACAAGTCATGTCCAGTAAACACGGGTCAGTTGGCGATGCCCAACACCTCATACCATAATCCCTTGACTCACATGGGAACGCCAGATGTCTACCGACAACATGAGGTAACCCGACCCCAATTCCAGGTGATGACTCCTTCGTCAATCAATCAAGCGGGTTATAATCCTTTGACGGCTAGCACTGATATATACCCCCAGCCGATTCAATATGAAAGGACCCCTCCCATCTATCAAAATCAGACGGCCCGATCTACCAAATGCCTAACTCAGACCAGAGCCCCCAGTCCAGAACGCGCAGGTTATCAATCCCGCAGGAGTTAGAAATCCTTATCAAACATATCAAGCGAATGAACCGCGCTATCAGCAGGCGTATCAGCCACCCGCTTTAAGTCCATGGTTGACCCATAGAGGACAGTCGGTCGCTCATGGAGGAACTCAGTTGAGCCAAGGCTATCAACCTATCCCGCAATCATATTTCCAAGACCAGTTCCAAGAGCCAGCTTACGCCCCTGTTCCACTAGAACCACAAGGAGGTTACCGGCCACAGATGATTCAATACCTAGATCCTCTAGCGTTCAAAGAACTGCAGAAAAATGTAGAAGAGCTTAAAAATGAAATCAAGAAAAAGTCCCCGAGCTCGATTGGAAAAAAGCTAGGGTTCTACGATTTTACTAAGAAGGAAGAAAAAGAGAGGTCACCTTTCCCTATTAGAGCTCCTAAGTTCATACCTTATGATGGACAACTGACCCTCAACACCACCTAGTCTCATTCTGCAACAAGTGTCGCGCCATCGCTGACAATGACTCCATGCTCATAAATTATTTTCAGGAATCATTAACGGGGGATGCATTAACTTGGTATACGTCTGTATCTTCCCACGAGATTAATACCTTCGAGGATGTAGTAGAGAAATTTCTAGCACGGTATATACACCTAACTAAAAACAAAACCCCTGTGGCATGACTTAGCGAACCTCAAACAAAAGAATGAGGACTATGAGGAATTCGCGGTGAGGTGGCAAAATCAATTTGCGCGATCAGACTGCAACATGCAAGAAGAGGAACAAGTGAGGATGGCCATATCAAATATGAAAGATCCGATGAGAGCCTTAATGACGATCGGAGAAGTCGTTAGTTGGAGTGGCCTACCGTAGTAGATTGTCCAGATGAAACAAAATTTAGACGAGGAGTATTGAACACCATCATTGACCATAAGAAAAACACGCGTAGAGTGGGCACAACTACCCAACCGGAAAGCCGCAACCCCTGAAGTGAGCTCGAATCAAGAAGAGGTCTACCGACCATACCAAGAACGCAACAGTGTTAGCTTTAACCAACACCAGAACCAGGGACAAAATGGCAATCCCAATTTCCAAAGTGGTAACCCGAATTATCAGAGGAACAACCAGAATTATCAGCAGAACAATCAGAATTACCGGAACCCTCCAAGAAATAACCAAGGTTATGAACAACCGCCAAGGAATCAAGGGCCCCCGGTGAATCAAAACCAAATCCTAATCCTATACAACCGGTTCCGAATTCGATAGTTTGCCACAAAATCAGAACACAAATCCTCAACCTAGCTATGGTACCGTCCCCTTCAATTACAATAGAGGCAATAATGGCAACCAAAACAACACGAACAATGGGAATAGAAGAAGATTCGGGGCAAAAGGGCGAACTACCCATCCCTTCCACAACCTTGGACCGCTGTCTTCTGGTCCCTCTTAAACCAGAATGCCCTCCAACTCCCTCCGGAACGACCACAAGCCTGGTCGGAACACCTGGATAAAAACAAGTTTTGTGCCTACCATAGGATGCCGGGGCATGACCTCACCCAATGCTACACGGTTAGAGACCTGATCTATGATCTCAATGACGAAGGCAGAATCGATTGGAGCAATCAGGCCGATGGGCGCGAACGACCACGGAACGCCCCTCCTAATCAAAATGACCCCCAATCCAGTGCAAAATGTCCTAACATGCAGATCTATACCAACCCGCTGCCTCAACATGGACCATCAACCTCTGGACAAAGCCCACAGACTCAATTGATAAACATCGCCATGATAGAGCACCAATGTGTTGATGCCCGGCCCAAGGGAGCATAAACCATAGCCAACCATGCCACGATGAATTCTTTGAGGAAGAGGACCATCGAAAATACGTCACACCATGGGATGGGAAAACCAAATTCAAAATCTTCAATTCTGGAATGGGCGCGATCGTTGATTCTCCTGACCTTTACAAGGTGAACTTTGATGAGCTAGACCAAGAACCACCGATCCTTACAAATTCCCAACTAGACCCTCACCGGATACAAACGCCTCAGGCTCACCTCCGATCTGGACGGATCCGTCCTCCCCGGCTACCTCCTCACCCTATTGCTCAAAACTTAGATTCTTAGAATCCCAACACTCAGGTCGAGGAAACAGTTGATGAAAGAGCTTATACTTCGATAGAAACGGGGATAGAGTACGACCTCTTGGGACACCTCACAAGATCCCAGCTAAGGTATCCGTCCTCGATTTGATTAAAACGTCACCCAAACAAGCAACAATTACTTGAGGCTATCACACGCTTACAAGTCCCTGTAGGCACAACCCCCGAAGAGTTGGGAACTACCATGCAGCCTTAGCCCCTGGAGCTCCCTTCCCTGCCGTCACTTTTACGAACAGGAACTAAAAGAAATACCACCTGAAGCGAGGATCTCCCCTACATCTAACGATTAAGATAGCGGGGAAAGAAATGTCAGGAGCCCTGGTCGACACCGGCGCGTCACTGAACATATGCCCTTTGAAAACCTACAAAGCATTAGGGCTCGCTATAAAGGACCTAACTCCAGCCCCTATGGTTGTAACCGGTTATGACGGGAATAAGAAAACAGTATGTGGAAAAATTATGTTGGTGCAAGCGGGCCCGATCTCGATGCCAGAAGAATTTTATATCATGGATATCCCCGCCACTTTCAACTTAATTTTGGGGACGCCGATGGTTGAACCATATGAACGCCGTCATGTCAAGCAGACATCCAATGTGTCAAATTCCCTTACTTAGGCAAGATCATGAAGATGATGGGGGACCCGCCTGTTCATTGAACCCAGAGGAACTTCAGATACTCCCGACCCTACACCCCGCTCTTATGACCCAGAGGTCAAAATCCATGGATACAGGGCTGACCTTCTCATCTCCTTAATGGACATGAACCCCATGCAAAAATACGTTCTCTGAATTATCTTCCTTGCAAAGTCCAGCAACAAACAACGAAAGTCAAGCCCGAGAATGGACTCTAATGAAGAAGAGGGATATCAACCTGGATTTGGGCTAGGAAAGAACGGAGAAGGTATTCTCGATCCTTACATACCAGATCCTAGAACAAGAGCGGAAGGATTGGGTTACGATACACATGGTTAATATGAGGTATAAACGAGAGGACTGGGCCTTAGATGAACACTTTGTAAGACACGATAAAATCTTAGATCCCATCGCACCACCGACTAAGGAGGGATGCCACAATTTGGATCCAAATGACAAATGCACGGCCATTTTAGTAGAAAATTGGGAAGACTCTGTGTCATCCGAAAGCGAAACTTATGAGGAAATTTTCGGCACTTGGAGAGAGCTCCATTCACCAAAAGAAGCGGACAATGCAGACCACACCATTGATCAGGGTTCCATATCCTATCATGTAACATGCTGACTGTGAGCAAGCCGACTCATTTACCCAAAAAAAAAACGTCGATTACCGAACTCCGAGAGAGTCGCGAAACATGGGAAATTGAAGACCCTAGCGAAGAAGTGGTATATTGGCCCATTGCCTGCGCCATTGGCGAGGAGACCCCTCTCAAGAAGACCGTGAAATATGGGAAACCAGTGACCTCGATGATCACGAAGTGGTATACCGCCCCACTGCCTGGCCACGCCAGCGGGGAGGATCCTCCTCGGTAGATAGCCCATCTCCAACCCCACCTGTACCATATCATTCCAAAAATCCCAAAAAATCAGAAAACCCCAAAAACCCAAAAAATTTAGACCCAAAAACATAGGAACCGTAGTGGTAGAAGATTTTGGTCATCATCAACACATGGGCAATCTAAGGCGATGGAAATTACCCCCGGTAGAGCAGTCCCGACTAGAGGAAATTATGGCCAACATTGATAAGTTAGGCTGCGAATCTCTGCCTGTCGTTCCAGAACCCGAATCCTCCGCGCAACATGCGAACATCAATGATGGCATGGGTGTTTACGAATTAGTGGACGCGTGAAGAAGGGGATGACAAGTTTCTGAGGAATTTAGGAGAGTAGTCAAGAAGTTTGATGAAGAAGAAACACAAGCAGCTGCTGAGAAGACAAAAGAGATAAACCTGGGAACAGAGGAGAGGCCCAAGCAGTTCAAATCAGTGCATGCCTAGAACCTAATGAAGAAAGTGAAATCCTTGAGGTCTTAAGGGAATATCAAGACGTATTCGCATCAGATTATAACGACATGCCCGGACTTGCACCCGACCTAGTAGAGCATCGAATCCCACTAGAAGATGAGGCTAGACCTGTCAAGCAAAAGTTGAGAAGGATGCTCCCCGACGTTGCCCTGAAAGTAAAGGAGGAGGTTGACAAACTCCACCAAGCTCAATTCATCAGGGTCGTGTTGTTTCCCAATGGGTTGCCAACATAGTCCCGGTAAAGAAGAAAGACGGACGCGTCCGAGTCTGTATCGATTTTCGAAACTTGAACAAGGCATCTCCCAAAGACGATTTCCCTTTACCTCACATCGACGTACTTGTTGATAATACTGCAGGGCACGCCATGCTCTCATTCATGGATGGTTACTCAGGGTACAACCAAATCAGGCCGTCACCAGAAGATCAGGAGAAGACCTCATTGGGGAACTTATTGTTACGTTGTTATGCCCTTTGGCCTAAAGAATGCCGGTGCCACTTATCAGAGAGCCATGATGGCGATATTCCACAATATGATACACGACTGTGTGGAGGTTTACGTAGATGACATTCTGATCAAATCCAAAACCCGTGAGGACCATGTCTTAGCTCTCAGGAGAGTCCTTCACGATCTAGGGACACCCAACTAGGATGAATCCGAAGAAATGCGTTTTTGGAGTATCCTCGGCAAACTCTTGGGCTTTATGGTGAGCAATCGGGGAATTGAAGTTGATCCTTCTAAGGTGAAGGCCATCCTTGAAATGCCACCCCCGAAAACCTTAAAGAATTAGAGGCCTCATAGGGCGGTTACAATTCATTAGAAGATTCATCTCACAGCATTCACAAAGATGCGAGCCGTTCTACAAACTGCTAAAAGGAGGTGTGGAATACCACTGGGCCGGACAACTGCCAAAGGCATCGAAGATCTGAAGAAATATCTGTTTGAGTCCTCTTGTTCTGAAGCCCCCCTACCAGAGACAGGCCCCTCATTTTGTATGTATAACGACAGAATCCGCAATAGGCGTGGTCCTAGGTCAACATGATGAAACCGGCCGAAAGGATAATGCAGTCTATTATATGAGCAAATCTCTCTTACCCTATGAAAGGGAAATACTCCCCAATGGAGAGAACATGCTTAGCCGTAGTTTGGGTCGCTCAGAAATTGAGACACTACTTTCTAGCTCATCAGGTCAAACTTTAGCCAGGATGGACCCTTTGAAGTATATTTTTTGAGGAAACCCGTCACTTCGTTGAAGAATTGCGCGATGGCCAATGATCCTGGCCGAATTCGACAATAACCTATGTTTACCCAGAAGTCCGTAAAAGGACAATCGATCGTGATCATCAGCACACCTTCCTCTGCCCCAGTACGACAAGTCAGAATGATTTCCCGAAGAAAGCATTGTGTTTGCAGGCATGAAGAGACCAAGGCTGATGATTTATGGACCAGTACTTTGTGATGGAGCTTTACAACCAAAATGGAAAAGAGTCGGAGTAGTGCTATTATCCCTGGAAGGAGTTGTCATTCCGAAGGCCTATAAGATCGGATTCCCAGCAACCAATTATACAATGGAATACGAAGCTTTACTAGCGGGACTGAGAGAAGCTCAAGCCCTAGGAGTTGAAAAACTGAGAGTCTTCAGCGATTCCAAAGTCGTCATTTCTCAAGTAGCCGGGGAATGGAAAGTTAATGCCCCTAAACTTGCACATTACCATGAGAAAGTGAGAGAACTAATGTCTGACTTCAAGAAGATTTCCTTTCTCTACATCCCTCGAGCTTTGAACCGACTAGCTGACTCATTAGCAATTTTAGCCTCGATCATAGAGATGCCTGACGACAAAGATTCTGAAAGGTTCCTTATTAGAAGGCTAGACTCTCCATCTGTTAAACCAATAGACCTGACCATAGGGGACCCTGCCGAAGTCCTGCCAAAAGTTCCAAGAGAAAAGAGTAAGAAAGTCGAGGCCAAAGAGTCCAATCAGGAGAAAGAAATCAAGCCTGAAGAAGGAGTCGTAGCTCGCATACAGCATGATGATGACCTGGTGGACGATCACCCGTGGTACTATGATATCTGGAATTACCTACGTGATGGCTACATCCCTTAGTATGCCACCCGATCGGATAAGAGAGCATTGAAAGAAATGGTTCAGAGATATGTCATAGTCGCAGGACTATTGTACCGTAGATCGTTCAATGGATTTCTCTTACGATGCATCACCACGGAAGAAGGGCAAGAGATAGTTGAAGAAGCGCATTCGGGCGAGTGTGGAGGACACGTCAATGGCCAGATGTTAGCTAAGAAAATCATCCGTTTAGGTTACTATTGGCCATCCTTAGAGTCAGATTCAGTCCATTATGTTAGAAGATGCAAAGAATGTCAACTGCATGCTGACCTAATCCATGCCCCCGCATCATCCCTTCACCCTACCATAGCTCCATGGGCCTTTGATATCATAGGACCCTTGGCCTCTACCTTAGAGAACACACAAAATAAGGCGTTCATATTGACAGCCACAGAATATTACACTAAATGGGCAGAAGCAGAGGCATATGTTAATATTAAGGCTACCTCTGTAGTCAAATTCTTTAAAAAGAATATAATAGCCGGTTTGGCATCCCTAAAGCATTCATAACGACCAATGGCCAATAGTTTATATCCTAACAAATGAGCGAGTTGTGCACAAAATATGATATAGAACTGCATCATTCAACCCCCATATATCCCCAAGCAAATGGTCAAGCCGAAGCAACCAACAAGACCTTACTGAAGATCATCAAAAAAGACTGTGCAAACCGCCAAAGGTAGTGATTGGCAGACCGTTTGGTCGAAGCATTGTGGGCGTACCGACTTCCATAAGAACTCCTACAGGAGAAACCCCATATTCTTTGACCTATGGAATGGAAGCAGTCCTTCCTCTCGAAGTTCTTCATCCATCACTGCGCATCCAGCTAAATGAAGATACAACAGAAGACCAGAGGAGAGAAGCGTTGCTACTTCAGCTAGACCTACTCGACGAGAAAAGAATGAAAGCAGCAGAGCATGTACAAGTATACCGGAAGCGAATTGCCAGAGCCTACGACAAACATGTCAAAACAAAGAAAATTCAAGATTGGCGACTTTGTGCTAAAGCGCATCACTCCATCCCAGCTTCCACATCCTAGAGGTAAGTTACGACCCAATTGGGAAGGCCCTTATGTAATTAAGGAAGTATATCCTGGAAATGCATATAGACTAGTGAATGCAGAATGGGGAAGAGCTCCCCGATCATGGAACGCTATGTACCTGAAAGGTACACGGTATGACCCCTCCCTATTTCTTGTGGAATATGACCCTCCTTGCTCCTTGACGTAGTTGTAGAAATCCCGTAGGAGGACCGAAGAGATGCACTCTGATCAGCTTGGAACTCGAACACACACCAACACTTAAGAATACACAAACGGTGAATCTGCCCCACACAAATTCCCGCACGGTTAAACCCATCAAATGTGAAGGTTTATAGGTAAGTTTGCCCATGTCATGAAAGATTTTTGATCGTATGTCAAAAAAAAAAGGGTGTTTAGTTAGAATTAGTCTTGGAAGGAATAAAAAGTTTCATGACTAGTTTGGGTTCGTAGCCTTTTTAACCCGAGCCAATAAGCCCGTAGGGGTATTTACATGCCTAGTGCCCTAAAGCCATTCGGTTTGGGAGTCATTGGCCCAATGCTCATTACATGGGTTAATTAGAAAGCTTAAGGGGCCTAGACATTGCACAGTCTGATGCAGAAAAAAAAAGAGGTGTTTAGTTAGGAGTCCTGAAAAGAATAAAAGTTTTGTGACTAGCTTGGGTTCGTAGCCTTTTTAAGCCGAGCCAGTAAGCCCGTAGGGGTATTTATGTACCTAATGCCCTAAAGCTATCTGGTTTGGGAGTCATTGGCCTAATGCTCGTTACATGGGTTAATTAGAATGCTTAAAGGACCTAGGCATTGCACAGTCACATGTCCAAAAAAAAAATCTATTAGAATTAGGCTCGCTAGAGTGACATGGGTACTTATCAGGCGTAACTGAGCAGAAGGTGGTCTAAAACCACAAACACTTAGGAAACACGGTGGGCTCCCCGGGATCGCCCCACCCCCCCCCCCCCCCACCACCACCACACACACACACACACACACACACACACGAACACTACTCACAAATGAGCCCCTGAGGCGGTAAGTACTTTCTAAAGTTCAGCTGAAAAGACTAAGCAGCTACAAGAGGGGGCTTGTGAGGGCTCGACCTCCAAAGGATAGTTAGGAAAGATTACTTTGCCCACCAAGGTGACAATCATGGATTGAGAGGGCAATTCACTTTCACGCTCTCGCCACTGCCATAATGAACAATAGTCTTATGTTGGGGCATTTATATATATATATATACATACAAATAAAGTTATCTCACACGGCTCCAATCTGGGTCCTCTTGCCATACACGATTGCCACGAGCACTCACTAGCCTTCACACACTCACCTCATGCATGCTTTATTACTAATGACTTTCGGTTGGATGCAGGAAAAACAGATTCCCTAAGGTACCAATTCTATCTTGTTATTCTCTAAGCTTGAGTGCCAAAATGGCGCCCTGACATTTTTACCGAGAAAGAAAAATGCTACCTTAGCCAAACTATGCAGGGGGCCTAAAAATATTAAACTAACAAGTTTGTTTTGAGACCTTGCAGGGAACCGAACCCCGATCACATACAAAACATCCCACAAGTTGGGGCATTTTTTTTTTACGGGTATTGTTTTGTGCACAACTCCTCATGACTTGAAAGGATTAAAGTGATGGTAACCAAATTTGGGATATATAAATTATGTCTGTCATGATATTCTATGATGAATTTGATTATAGATGTATGCTATGCACATCCTTTTATGATGTCATATATTGTGCGATTCGAAAATGCGATTCGAAAATGCAGTTATCTTGAATCTCTGCCTTTGTACTTACGGCTGACAATGTGAATGCCTTAAAACATAGAATTGCTTAGGCCACAAGCATCACACACCCAGGCACTCCCTATTGTTTGAAAACCCTGAATCTCTATATTGTTTCTCCAAGTCAAAGTTGATATGATATTTTATTCGCTTGGCCTATTATATGGATTTCATTTTGTCTGTCTTAGGTTTCTAATGTTCCTTTTTCATGAGAACTGTGCTAGAGCACGAATTTTGAGAAATTTTAGAAAAATCTCGACAGCACTTCCCCTTGTTTTTGGACCCCGGAAAATCTCCGGATACAAAAGACCTGTTACTTGTGAAAGAAGTACACTTCATATACTCCTGACACCCCACAAAAGCTCCTCATCAATCAACCACACATGCCTAGTACATACTATCTCAATTACACATACCTAATACACATGTACACAACATACACATCAGATCAAGTACACACCATGAGCTAAGACAAGACGGAATGACATAGATACATGACCAACACATATATGGATACAACATGGAACACATGGAGACGGATCCTGGACAGATCAATCAAACAACGATAACCCTATGGAGCAGCTCCCTCATGACGAGCCGATGAAGCAAAGGAAGATGGACCAGGAGCACGCTGAGAAGGGGCGTGAGTCGAACTTGAAAATGCATAACCTCTTTCCTCTGCCCTCTGGCGATACCGATCAAGACGCCCATCCTGCCAATTCACCTGGGGGCCACCCCTTTGGTGCCTATCCTTCCACTTGCACTAAAACACGAATTCTTGATTTTGTTTCAAAACCCGAACCCGCATCATCTTGACATTAGAACATCAGAGACATTAAAATATTTCTCAGATTAAAACATAGCCCTTAAAACCCCCGGAATTCCGAAAAGAGATCGAAAAGTCTGAAAAGCATAAACTGTCAGGATAGGCTCCACCCCCTGGGCGCCTACCCTGTTTTTCATCTTGAATTGTGATTTTCGACTACTTTTTACAATTCTGATTTAAATTAAAAATAACATAATTTTAAAATATAGAACAACACATTAACCAGATCCTTAAAACATCTCTAAACCACCCTCAATCAAAACCACAACTCACAACAAATAAAATCAATTAAGATTTTACCCAACAAACTGCTTAGGTGCAGGAACTATCAAACTTAAGCTATTTGCACCCTAGGAATAGATTGGATTGCCTTGTTAGATAGCTTAGAGCATTAGGCTTCACCTCATCACTCTTTCTATTCCGTTAGGGAATCGGGAAAGCTGATGTGGGCGGTCTAGGACCTTAGGTTAGGATTAATCCAATGATTACGTAAATCCAAATAAATTCCCTAGTTAGGCCCTTCTAGCCTCATATCAAAAATCCATAAAAACTATAAAACCAACAAAATAAACCCAAAAAGATTTTCCCTTTATTTCTTCCTCCACCTCAAGTGCCAGATATTTAATCGAACTTAATGATAAAAAGGAAATGAAGAACTGACTTCTAAAATTGAATAAATGAGAATGACGAGATGAGATGAGTGATTTCACACAAACTTTTTACTTCGGCCCATCGGCCACCCTTAAACAATCACGGCCCATCGGCCACCCTAAAACAAACACTGGCCCATCGGCCACCTCTAATCAATTACGGCCCATCGGCCTTTCATTTTTTATCACTCGTGTATCGCACACGAAAAACACAGAAATCACAAGTTAAAGTCTCATTTGCATCATCATTTTGGTTTGAAAAGTCAGCCTTTAAACCTTATTTTGCCAAGGGATCTGAAGGGGGTACTCGGGAATGGGGCCAATCCTCTTCTTAAATATTTGGCACCTCCCCCCATTTATTTTCTTTATTTTACTTACTTTATTTTACTTGGATTTATTATGATTATGCTGTGTGAGGATTAACCTTTATTTGGACTTTAAGAATTGACCCTATATTAAAGAGACCCAAATTAATGTGACAGGACAACCGTCGTGTGTTGCCGGCAGCACATTAGACGAGAGGAAGAACCCACCCACTTATTTTCTCCCTACATTTCTTCGGCTTTCGTCGAAGAACGGTGTTACGGCCGTATCCGTAGCTGGCGATCGTGATCCATTGATTTTGAGGGTAGTCGGAATCCTCATTTTCGATGTAAAATTTATATAGTATATATAGATGAATAGAGATTTCCCCACGCAAAATGCAAAATTCCCCTTTCTTTCCTTTTGGGGGGGGTCGAAATTCACATCTGACAACAGGCACGGGTCATTCATCACCGAATCACATCACCAGGTCACCATTAGGTAACCCTAAGTTCAAGTCATCCAATTTTCTTTTAATTAACATGTAATAACAATAAAAAGGACAGTGACAGTGATGCATTAAGTATAGTAGACCTCCAAAGTAAGAGAATCAACAAGAAAATAATAAAGGTCCAACCTAAGTAATGGTCCCCTTTTCAGGTCCAGGTCCATATTAGTTAATTTGATCCCTAATTGAAGTTTCAGATGCCAAAGATACAGTGTTTTGATGCTCCAGAAGTTATGGGCATCTTTGACAACATTTGAGGATCAAATTGACATCAAATCTATACCTTAGACCTACTTTGGTGGTCCCCATGAGTCAAGGTTGAGCCACACCATTGACTCATGCTTGGCACATCAATGGAAGTCTATTTGGATGGTCAATGAGCCCTACAACAGATCACAACCTCAGAAATATAAACTGGAAAATCACTGTGCACAGTGTATTCGGTCGACATCCTCCCTGGGGCGGTCGACTGGGTATACTTGAAAGTCAGGGTGTTGACTCCCAAGTTGACATCAGTGCCCAGTCGACCTCCTGGCCAAGTCGGTCAACTGCGCACACTGGGGACTATTGACATTCGCCTGGCTGGCAATGGCTTGACCATGGAATTCACTGTGTGCCCGGTCGACCTCCTGGCCAGGTCGGTCAACCACGCACACTTAAATTCTGGAAAGAAAAAGACATTCCAGTTCTCAGCTGAACCTGGAAATCCTTTGTGTTCGGTCGACCCGGAACATGGTCCGATCGACTGAGCACACTGAACTTCTGGGTCTGAGGGGAAGTTCAGCTCCTAGTTAATTCTCTGTGGTTCCTTTGTATCCGGTCGACCTGGCACAGGGTGTGGTCAACCGGGTACACTGAAATCATGATTTCGTAGAGTCTTTAACTGATACTTGAATTTCCTAGTTTCTAGTGTCCTCGGTCGACCCGACTATAGGTCGGTCGACCGGGTACACGCGCCTGCAACAATTTCCAAATTTCTGGATTTCCACCTCTCTAATCCAATTCCTATCAAAACCTCCTCCAATCACCTCCATTCAATACAGAAACATACAAAACAACATGAACACTTCTATCACCAACCATTCATCATTAAAACAGGCCATTGATCTTCCAAATGAGAGAACTCATCCATCAAATGGCCAAAAACTCATTAAACATGCTCAAAGGTAGATCTAACATAAATTGAAATGAAAATACAGAATCAATCAACAGAAATCATGCATTCCAATAGAAATTAACAAGAAGAGAAGCAATCCAAGCTCCTAAGGATCCGTCAGTGCGGTTGATCAAAGGATGTTTTCCCGATTGTTCTCGTCGTCCTCTGATCTGGGCTTCCCCCCCTGAGGAAGTGGTCATCCACTTTGAGGCTGCGATCTTGGATTCTGTTCTTGATCTCCCATTTTTCTCATCAAGAAGAAGCGTCAATGGGTTTTTTTTCCCTCCTTCGCTTCCCACAGACAACGCCAATTGTAAGATCTGCTTTTGCGCGAGCCGGAGATAGATAGGTCAGCTTGGCTCGACGATGCGATATCAGTCCTCCCTCTTCTTTCTAGCGAGCTGTCTCTAGATATGTTTCCTATTTCAAAGACAACCACCGTGAAACTCGATCGGGTGGTTCGACCTAGGTCTCTCCGATGCTTAAGTTAGCAATGGAACTTGGAGTCTATTCTTTCTCAATTAGGTTCAAAAATTTAGCCTACCTCTCCCTCAGAATTTTATCTCCTCATATGCTATCTCTCCTTGGATTCCCGCCCACTCCCAGCACACGTCCCCCTTCCTTTCCTCATGGTAATTGGTAACTGCTAGGCTATTGGATCGTGGGGCGTTTCTCCGTGAATCCAGGGCTCTATTCCTCTCAGTATGGTGGTGGCATTTATAACTAATTTAGGCCTTTTTGTTTGCATTATAACACATAGGACTTTATGCTTTAAATGGTTGAAAATAAGACCAAAGGTGAATTTTTAAAAATGAGTATCAAATAACATTTTCCCTTCCTGGAAATAGAATTAAAAGAAGATGAGAAATGAATAACGAAGGGTGATGGCTGGTTATTCATTTCTCATCTTCCTTTGATTGTATTACCATAAAAGAAAAGATTGTTAGAATTTTCAAAAAGGATAATCAAATAACATTTTGCTTCATGGAAATAGAATTAAAATATGGGAAATGAATAACTCCTAAGGAGTCCGGAGCCCTTGTTTCCTTAGAAACAAGGAGATACTGTTTCGTCCAATCAAGATTTGCCAACTGAATAACTGTATACAGTTGGCAAATCTTGATTGGACAAAACGATATTTCCTTGTTTCAGGATGATGGCTGGTTATTTATTTCTCATCTTCCTTTGTATTACCATAAAAGAAAAGATTATTAGATGCTCATTTTGTAAAAGATTATTAGATGCTCATTTTGTAAAAATTGACATATGATCTTAAGCTTTTGACTACTCATGGCATAAACTATATATATTTAATTTCTATGTATTTTAATAAAAATCGGTATCATCAAAAGATGAATATTCTAGATCAACGTCATTAAAAGAGCTCTCCTACCCCACCAAGAGAAAAGGGTAAGCTAAAGAGGATTTGGGTAGAAGTTGTAAAAATAGATTATACCATCTCCTGGAAGCAACGCGCCAACGGATGACTCTTAGGGCTTGTTTTTTTACTAGGATTTCAAGAAATCATGTCTGGGGGAATCTCAAAATTTCCAAAAGTTGTCCCCGTAGATGAAATTTTAAATCCCTCCTTATTTAATGGAGCATTTGAACTTCCAACCAAATACATTGAGGATGAAATTCTAAGAATTCTGAAAAGCTCATTTGAAAATTCTTTCGTAGCTGGAATTTGAAATTTTGGTAAAAGCATTTCAAATGTTAGGACTTCACGTTAAAAAAAAAAAAAAAGCCCACCATACTAAATTCTTATCAGAAATTCTGATAAAAAACAAAAAAAAAAGCCCTTAAATTAGGCGAGCTTGCTTAGGGTTAGAAACTTAGAATAGTTTTCAAATTTCTTCTCATGATGAAAGCTAGATCCATCCCAACCAATAGAAACCAAACCAGCATTTGCCGTTTCCTCTATTGGCGACGCCCACATGAAATCCACTAAAACAAATATCCCTCTCTCTCTGAAGATTCCCCCTGCTCCTGATTGGCCAACACTTCCTTCCTTTCTCTTCTTTATATATAATAATATAATAACTGATAAATAAAAAATAGATGAGAAGTATCATTCATTGGGCAAAATCAGCCGTCTTTTCACAAACCACCATGGATTAAATTATAAACTTCCCAATCCTCCCTTACTTTCCCTTAACTTTCCCATTCCTCTCCCGCGAAAACCCTAAACCACCGTCCTCATCACAAAAAAAAAAGGTATGAAATCAATGACTTGGTTTAATCCTCTCTCTTTTTTCTATTATTAGAGCTCTTTGATTTGGTTTTCTGATCCATGATTTCTCTATTTTTAAAATAGTATGACTTGGGTTGTTATGAATGAATTTGAATTGTCTTTAGCTGATTTAACTTTCCCAATTAATGCTTAATGCTGGGTGGGTTTCATGTTTGGATCTAATTCAAAACCACAATTGATTTGATTTCAACAAATTGTGTCTGGGTTTTGGGGGTATGGTTACTTAAATGTGGAGGTTGTTAAACAGATGACATCAATGTGGTCGTGGATCTCCAACCGCGATAATTATTTGAATACATTGGATGGCTATTTGATTGATTGGTAGAACATGATCTATGTAGCCTCAGAAGATCATATGGTGTTGTTGGGTGTGTGGATTCAGTGGATACAAGTGTTTATAACCAAAGGACTGAGTGAGACTAAAATTTTGATATGAGATAATCACTTTCATTGGATTGGTCAATCAATGGGAGAATTGGATATGATTAGATCTGTTGTTTTGCATGTCAAATTCATATCAAATTAGAATATGACAAAGATGGCTGAGTGGATTGTAAATGGGTGACATCCTATTGGGTTTGATGAGTTGTTGTTCTGTCTTTGGGTTGGTGCCGGAATCAAAATTTTATCTAAGCAAGAATACGGAGGGCAGGAAATTTTATGCCCCTAATCATTGTTGTTATCATCATTACTATTTATGCCCCGAATCAATATCCAGGATTAGGTCCAAAGGGCATGAAACAATAACTTTTCTACCGTGGTTTCCAGTATCCTTGTCACCCTGACTGAATAATGGAATGAATATCAATTCATTATTCTAAGTATTCAAACCGTATGCAATTTGGAATAGTTGTTTCTGTCTTGTAAATGTGTGCACACAAAAAACTGGTAACAACAACAACGACGATAATGCTGCGACTGCTCCTAATGACGATGATGTAAATCTAGTATAAAATATGGATATCATATAGTAGAAAAGAAAGAAAAGGAAATGGAGGGGCAAAAACTCTGCTCATAAATTTAACTCACGATTTGACACTCACTTCAATAAATTCACATAATCTTTTGCACTAAAAAAACATTTCAATACATTTAACTTTTATAACACTCAATAGTCTCATACTCATTTGATACAACTGATATTGCATCTCTTACATTACACATGTATGCCTACGGGTTTGGAGGATTGGATTAGTTGGATACAAGTGTTGGGGAAAAGGCCAGAGTCCCATCTCATCCATTCATCAACCTAGCTGATCTATGGCCCATGTGGTTGTTCTAGTGCATGCATAAAGAGAGGGGAGAGGTGACTTGATTGTCTTTCTTGCTGCATGGAAAGTCAGCTATAGTAGGAAGAGAGAGTGGTGGGAAAAAGGCCACTTAGCCCCATCTCATCCCTTCATTAACTCAGCACATCAAAGGTCCATGTGGTTGTCTTTCTACCACATGCGGAAAGAGGGGATTGGAGAGAGGTGGCGTGGGGTTCTATCTTCCACAACCCTCATCAGCTGAGAGAAGAGCTGAGAGAGGAGTAACGTGGAGGGTAGTGATGCTTAACAAGAAATAGCGGCAAGTCATATAATTTTTTTTTAGATTTCTAGGAATTTCCATACTCATATGAAGTTATGCTCATATTTCATATAAGTTCCAATGCAGCCCTCAGACAGTGACATGTCCACTTTACTACTGGTATGAAATTCACATCATACTCTAGCTGAGCTCTCATGAATCATGATAAATGCTTTCATGAGTGTCAAAATGCAGTTCATCATGTCAACATATATGGGCTCATGAACATGGGAGCTTGAAAGCAATTCAACTTGGTGGAATGCATAAAGTACAGATCGGTCCTTGTTTCATAGGATAATCCACTGGGAGTTGGGCCTTGTTTATTACTATTACCAGTAACTGTGGATTATTTAACTATGTCTTTGGGTAATTTGTCCTAGAAAATTTAGCATGACATTGAGATTTGATGTCAAATGATTTATTTGTATTCATCTTCATTTTTACTATTATGTGGTGTTTGGATCAATCTATGCTACTGATACTTCACATAATGTAGTTCTTCAATATTGCTTTTGAATGTTGGTATCTAGTTGAAGACATTTCTTGGTATTTCTTGTTGAAGGTGTGCAAGGAGGTTTCAATCTGCCCACGAGCTATACGTTTTGGTGTTTGTCTATGATGATTGATGTAGGAGGTCGGGCAAGTAATATTTACACAGTTACACACTTGTTTGTTCATAAATGATCAGGTGATCTAATTGTGAGCACAACCCATGCGGGGACCCAATTTTGAACTCATCTGGACTATCCACCGTTGGATTCTTTGCTTAAAATTTTCTTACTTTTCCATCCTTACCTTTGGGCCTTATTATCGATTCCATGGGAGGGATAATCTGGCTATTTTTGGTCCACCCCTTATCCAAGTGTAGAGCTTTTAGTTTCCCGATCCCTGACACTAGGGTGTTGTTCACAATAAGGTTGAGCTACTTTGCTCAGCTGATCACTAGCATGTGTATCTCCACACATGATGTTCAACTTTGTTGTCGTTCAAAAGTACGCCATATTCTAAAGTTATTCAAACTTCAGCCTGACCCTTTCTCTTTAGGAAGTCCGGGTTGGATAATGGACAATGGTCTTGGAAAAATAAAGGTTTTACCAGACTACTTTGAAGCTTCAACTCCGACCGGGGATTGTCTTCCAACACCAAGTTCTAGTCTGCAGGCCTCTGATCATCCACTGAGGTGGTTCATTTTACCATTTTTTATGCACTTGATTTTGGCTATTACTTTGTTTATGTAGCAGATAGGTTTTATAGCTATCATTTGATTTTAAAATTCAGATCACATAGTCGTTTATGGGCCAGAAGAAGATTCAGGAGTGCTTCAACTGTGTTGAACTTGTTTAGTCCAAGGTTCCAATGGGGATCTAGCAGAAACAGCGAAAAGGTTAATTTGAAATCTCTTAATAATATTGCTTTCCGAGGGTTGTTCTTGACCAATATTTCATTAATGAATCAGAGCTTTAACTTCCAGGTTGAACTAACTGCTGCAGAACTAGAATCCCTTCATACAAATTTTGTTAATGCAGAGCAGAGAGAAGCACATTTAAAAGCTCAGTAAGATACCCCTTGATTGTTGCATTGCCACTTTTGCCACATTTTTCAGGCTCTTATTTTGTGTTGGCTTTGAATGTCATGTTCCACACATCTGTATTTAAATTGCATATATTGTTGTTCTAGTTTTGAATAATTTACATGAAGAATTGGTAATTGAAGACATGTATAAGGAAAGTATAGGAAGGTCTAGAAGAGAGGCTGGTGTCATGTTCTTCCCCGAGGGACTCGAACTCACGCACCTGCGTGCATGACGCATCCTTAGCTAGCTGACCATCAGCCTCGGGCATTCTCTCCTTTTATTGTTCTACTCACACACCTGGGCATATGACATATCCTTGACTAGCTGACCAACAACCTCGGACATTCTCTCCTTTTATTGTTCTGTTACAACATGCAATGTACAGAACATTGCAGTTTTTCCCCACTATATTATCAAGGGACTGCAAAGTACGAAGCAAAGCAAGCATACAAAAAGATGGGTAAATCAACAATTGGTGATTTGGTGACAAGAAAGGAAACATGAATGGTAGAAAGATAAATGTCACTATCTATAGAAATATAGTCAGAGTCTGAAAATGTCCTTTGCTGATCATCTATTGAACTCCTTTTAAGATGCCACCTATCAAGAAGTATTCTTCTTCTTTCTTTCTTTCCTTTTTTCCCCTCTGAATGGTAAAAACCACTATCCTACAAAAGCTTAAAAAAACCTACAAATTGAGTAATCAGGGGCCCCAAAAGCATGATTATGAGCCAAAAATGCTAGAAAACACACCCTCAATCTAGAAAGAACTTTGCAAAGGGGAATGGCAAAAAAAACCAAATTAGGCAGATAGAAGACTAAGATGCCCCGCTAAGGGAAGGACACTCCATTGACACAGCAGGGACACAGATTTTACATATAAAAATGGAGTATCATTCACAATGTGATGCATACATGTTTTCTATTTTGCCTGTGTGTCAGATATAGTTAATCGAACTATGCAAGTTTTATAACTGTCGCTTACCTTTCCCTTTTTTCTTTTGTTTTTCTCCTTCACAATCCTTATGCGGACACTGCTTCACAAGTCTGCTCATATCATCATCTTTCTCACCAAAGGAGAGACTGACTGCTTTTCCTGTATTTGTCTTCATATTTTTATTAACCATTTTTTTCATCACGGGAGCAAATAGTGGATAGCACTTATAGGAGTCACCTCACTAAATTCATCAACATCGGTGTCCTTTACATTGAAATCGTCTGTTGAGGAATCAAATCCTTCTCCTCATTCATCAGTTAAAGGAATACCATTACACTATCTGAATTTCTATATTCTTTGACAAACTAACTCACCATTTTTCGGAGAACATCCTTGTTATGAATAATTGATACCCATAATCTCACCAATTTCAGACGTTTTTTTCTTCAACCTTTTCCTTCACAGGAAATTTTCCATCTGATCAGTTGATCGAATTTTGGTTGCCATCTCAATCGTGATGTCTCAACTCATAGTAGAATCAGTTGGGCTGGATTTGCCACCATACTGATGGGAATCCTTACCAGATCCGGACTCTATCTGGCCTAACTGAAGTCTTGCAGTTTCTCTTCCGTTCCAATCGGATCCTGCTCGGGCTGGCCTGCATTGTGTGCTATTCTATGGGCTGAATCTTGGACTGAACTAGGCCTGGACCTCCCTTTAGGAATAGGTAGAGCAGAATAACATAACTGTGCCCAGTTACAACCTATTCTTTGTCACCCATATGCATTCAGAGATGGTGCCTGTATGCTTTGTTGCACGTTCAATAAATCTTGACCATCCATAAAATATGACACGTCTGCACCTTTCCATTGAAGGGTGTAAAATTAGAATTGGGATAATAGTTCTCATTAACAACCAAGGTGTTAGCATTTCACGTCTACCTCCATTAACTGGGCCATTGGAAGGAATTGGCTGAATAATAGGGCTGGAAAGGCATTTTTCCTATTCACAGCCACATCCTTCAAGGAAGGACAGCTCTTCACTGATGCCATCCTACGGAATGTGATGCAGTAAGCTCATTTGGAATATTCCTTACCATATTTGTTGGTTGATTAGTCTGCAACTGATTTCAATCACTGTCACTTGTCCTATGCTCCCTCAAATTCCCAAAAGGATGGCCCAACTGGCGGAAGATTGTAGAACATGAGATTTCCATTTTTAAATATGGTGGACGGCCAGATCTTTCACAGTTGATCTCTACCCTTTTATAACTGTTAAGACTTGAGAGTTCCATCTTGGATTCCTAAAAGTGAAGAAAAATCAGATTAAGTCGAATAAATAAGTAAAAAATGAGCAAATTGAGTAAGAGAATTAGGTTTAGAGATGAAAGGAGGAAGAAGTTTGAGGAAAGAGATGCCTGGTCATCCTTGTGAGGGTTGGGCGGCCACTCCAATATATTTATGTTGATATTTTTTCGAAGAAAACCTCTCTAGTTTTCTTGTAATTACAAATAATTCCTTTAGTTTTCTGAAATCACAAATCAGAAAACGTGCCAGCGTTTTTCCAATTTAGTTTTCCTGCTCCTCTTTGGGCCACTACTATGAGGTGGATGCTTCTATTGAGAAGAATTCTCATGATTGGTAATCTTTGTCGAAGGCAATAGATAGTGGTTGATCCGTTAATGCTTGCACTATCTGTTTAGTTGATGTTGAGTCAGTGGACCATTTCTCCTGCAATGCTCTTTTGCTCAGGCAATGTGGATCTTTATTACACTTACTTTGGATGCCAATGACTTTTACCCAATGCTAATGCTAATGGGCCTAAAATCCTTTAACTCCACCGGATTAGGAACCTTGGGAATAAGAACAATGAAAGTAGAATTAATTTCCTTGTTTAAACAACCTCTACGGTGAAACTCAGATAACATAGCATAAAAATCTTCCTTAAAGAAAATTTCAAGCTGCTTTTATAAAGGAGAAATTGAAGCCATCTGGGCCTGGAGCTTTATCTCCCCCACATTCTTCAAAGGCAATGGAAATTTCCTTTGGTTCAAACTTCCTTTCCAACCAAACTTGAAGATTAGAAGGAATTGTAGGAAACTCCACCCCATCCAACCTTGGTCTATAAAAATTCTCCTTTGTGTACACACGTTCAAAAAATTTGGGCATCATATTACTTCTGAGACAACACTCTTGAAGTGCTTCAAGGGGGTCTACCCTTCTACCATTGAGTGTTGGTAGCTTCAGGCCTGCAGGTGAATGACAATTTGTAGCATTTGCATTTGGCTGCTGCAATCCAATGGGATTCTTCCTCCCTATCCCCATCCCCATCCTGGGGGCTCGTTTAAGCTTGATTTCTATGGAAGTGCACTTGGAACTTGGGGTTGGTTGGCTTGGGGGTTAATGAGAGACATGAATGATTGATTCCTATGAGCTTCTTAGGACTGGTGGGTGTTTTGACAGTTGTGGCAAGTTGGAGAAATATACAAGTTATGTGTAATACCCCAGATCATGGTTCAAAATAGCTGCTACGTAGCGTAGCGCCCACATTACTGGCCGTAGCGGTTGGAAGCACTACGCTATTTTGAAAATAGCGGCGCTACGGTGTAAAACCTAGTAGAGCCAATTTTTTTTAATTTAAAATATTATTTTTCCTATTTTTTCTCCTCAATAGTCTTTCCTAAAGTTGTCTCTACGCTTATATGGTTCCAAATCACTAAAAAAAGATAAGATTGGTTATTATAGAATGTTTGAATTCTTTTGACCACTTAAAAAATTCACACCGCTACGCTACTAAGTAACGCGACAACTGCTACATAGTGTTTTGGCCACTGGCCGCTACGTCTGCTGTGACTGCTATTTAAAGCCTTGCCCCAGATACCCATAGAAGAAATTAGGAAATTTAAATTGTGGGTATTATAATTTTATTTATTTTTCCTTGGATTTTATTAAATTACTTTTGAATTTAATTGGAACAGTTACTTTATAATTAACTATTTATTTAATTGTGTCTAAATGACTCGAGCATTGATCTATTGGTTAAATTAATTATATTTGTGGGTATATATTTCTTGAATTTTAGATAATTTGCACAAGTAATTTATATATTATGATTATTTATAGTGATTAATTCATTATGTGTTTATCTCATTAATTGTGGGCAGTATAATTATAATTATTGGATTTATAATATTTAGATTGTAGGGAACTTATTGGAAAGGGCCCATGAGTTTTGGGTTATACAATTAGTGAAAGTAAGGTTTTCCTAGTGGGTACCACCCTTGGGTTGGGACCCAATGGCTTGACCCATATTTTAAAGTTGCGTAGGAACCTAGTGGGAGCCTATGTCATTTGATAGTTTAGTGAGATTAGATTTCAGTTTCAAATAAATAGTTTTAAAGGGGTTTTGCGTAGGACCTAGTAGCTTGTCCCATATATTCAGATCTGGAGAGAAACCTCTGTGGGACCCACAGTACTAATTATTTGTTTTAAAGAGGATTGATGGCTTAGAATTAGATCTCCAACTCAAGTATTAGGCCCCATCAGATTTTAACCAATAAGATTGTATCATAATGGGCTAGGGAGATGGGACCCATCTTTCCCATATCTCACTATCTTGTTCACTTCATGAACTGGTAGGCAAGGGATCTAGTAAAAGGAGCTAAACTTGTGTTTATCCGTTGTGCGACCAAGGGAAACTCGCAGAACTTTTGAAAACACAAAACCAAATTTAAAGGAAAACTTGTTTTCCTATGTTTTTTAAAATCCGTCAAAACCAAGATATCCCAACAATTTTGAAATATAGTAAAACAATGAAGCAAAAAGAATCAACCTATGGTCAAACTAGTGCGGAGAAAAATTTGTTAGTAGTGGTATCCTACTATTTGAACCTCATCTAGTTTCAATATATCGAGGCATATCGAGGTGGTTCATGAATAAGTATTGAACTTGACCCCTTTTGTTGACACACGTAACATATCTCACAGACTCACACACAACATTGCCCAAGCAAACTTTATCCTCAAGATGTCATCATTTAGGGCCTTGTACTTATCCTAGTTTCATGAGCAATGTAGAGAATTCATTCAATTCTCACAGGGAGCGGTAACAGTTGCTGATGCAGCCAATGAGTTAGGTTAGAAGGGGCCTATTGCCTGATTCCCACTTATCCACGATTAGCATTTAAGCCCAAAACACTGGCCCAATCTGTACCCACATGTCGATGAAGCCAGCATAGGTAGCCAAAGTGGCTCTAGATTTAATAACTTCTATAAAATTATTAAGGAGCTTAGTTTTCTTATTGTTTCATTTTAATTTGTTTCTCTATATTGGTGACTAGTAGATTTAGTTTAGGGTATTTTTAAGTTACGAGGGCTTGTGTTTAAAAGAGAGACTTTGATTCTTGGGAACTTAAGTTCTTTTAGACGTTGTAAATCAAGGAAATATCTTGATCTGAAAGTTCATATTTGGGTGTGAAATTAACTCTTATCTCCAAGGTTGTTTAGTCGTGAGCTTGATGCAGCACAAATCCAAGATCATTCATCCTTCTTGCTGCTCAAATAAGGTTTGAAACAATGCCCGGGGATCAAGATTGTCAAAGCCAGAAACAACTATGCCTGATAGTTGTTTGATATTAACCTTCTGTGACTAGCTTGATTGCAAAACGATGGATGTGACTGTGGTGTCATTCTATAGCCTAAGTCTCAAATCTAACAATTTGGACTCCTCTTCCATTCAAGGCTGGTTGGTCATGATTTGGAAGGATTAATAGAGCTCTGTTCTACCTTAGGTTCCCAAAAGTTAGAAAAGAACTTGGCTTCCCAATATTTAAGGACCCAATTGCGACTTAGCTGGAAGCTTGAGAGGCTTGAGTGTACATGCTATGTAGTGTAATTTTCCATCAAGGTATGCATGACAAGTTCACAAGGTCTGAAATAGTACATGATTTGGTTTATGTGGGTATGGACCGTATGGTACCAAAACCAAGGCCTATAGATTTCTTGACCTTATATGTTACTCATTAGGTTCTCAGGTCAATTTTGATAGTGCACGTGTTTCTCATATGTGCTTATATATATATATATTATATTTTGGCTAATTTGTCGAGAACTCATTATATTCATATTACAAGGTCATACCTTTTTGTCCATTTCAATCAGCATTTGGGAAACCTGAAATTTATGTGTGATGAATTTGCAACTTTTTTTATTGGTATATTGTTTGATCTGAAACTTTCTATCTGGTATATTTCTTTTGATATTTAGTTTCTTTGAACTTGTGTTTTTTAGTGTTTCTTTTCATTTTCATTTTTCTCCTTTCCTGTTGTTGTCTTGTTCCTCTTTTGGTGAAATAAGATTTTAGCTGTTATAAAAAAAAAAAAGATTTTTAGTGAGAATCAACATACATGAGGATTCAACCAAATAGAAGGAAAAAAAAAAAGAAATTGAAAAAGAAAAGAAAAGAAAAAAACACCTCAATGAGGATCATTTCTGAAAGCTTGGATTTTTCTCTCCATCCAGGTTGGAACATCTTGATGAACTTTTGAGGTCTGCTCGTCTTGTTGGCTATTTGTATATTCGAACTGTAATGGCTCGTTTCCTTTTTCTTGATTTACTCAAAATTTTAGGCACACATTTCCGAAATTCTTGATAGTTTTTTCAAGTTTTATGTTGTCTTTTTAGAGATGGGCAGCTCTACCAGGAGAACCGCCTATAGATGACAGTGATGTGGATGACTGGCTTCCACGCTTTGTTGTCCTTCATGGGTCATGTATCTTCTTCTACTTTCAGTCTGGAGGTAATAACCCTTGAAACAATTTTCTTTTCTGTTCTTTTCTTTTCTTTTTTAAATAAAAGGTCATTGACTACAATACATATTCTTTTCCTGTATTTTGTTGTTTGGATGATTTGGGACTTTGTGTTCTCTTTGCACTGCAAATAATTATAATATTATTTTTTCACTTAAATAAAAAATGGTAATAACTTAATAGGTACTTGCAATATATTATGTTGGAAGAATTGTATATTGTACATTAAGGGCCTGTTTGGATGCACAAAAAAACACAAGAATATAATATTTTAGAGAATATAATCTTTCATTTTCTAAGGAAAAAAAATCTTGTACATTTGGCAACCCAAGAAAAATAAGAAGAAAAGATCATTTTCTTTTAAAAAGCTCAATATTTTCTCCTACAGCTCTCTTCCCTATGGAAAATTTTCTATAATATAAAAATCTTTCAAAATGTAATTTAAAAAATGGTAAAATAAAACTCTTTACTTCAACAAATCTACCGTGATGTATTTGTTTAGTAGTAAAGGTAGATGGCACATCACAGCCATTCAAGAAAAACCTCACCCTTCCTTCCATCATTAATTTCAGCTATTTCAACCATTACTTTTAAGTCTTCATTTTTTTTTTCTTACCTTTCGTACCTTCCTTCCACATTTCAGTAATCTTCGGTCAGAGATTGGTTATGAAACAGGTTTTAGAAATCATCATAATGTTCTACTTCTACATCCTGATTGTGGGATATGTTTCATTTCCAAATGCCTAGTTAGAAACACAACTGGCTTTCATAGATCTTGTATTTCCAGATCTCCAAGGTTTTGGTGGGGGTTTGCGACCTCATTTTCTACATTTGGCCTTCTACCATGTGTTTGATGGGGATGCATGATGAACGGAGAATGGTTTTACCAACAACAATCAGGAACTTCGGTTCTGATACCACTTTTGATGTAGCCAGATAAAGCTCACTCTTAATTGGGAATGCAAATTCCACCCCAGAACTTATGATACCCGGATACTTCAAAATAGGCAAAGTATCGTGTCGTATTGTATCCGATATCATCATCATCAAAGCCTTGTCCCAACTACCGATGCTCAAAACCCCTAGTCAACAAGAATGTGCTGAATCAAGGAGATCAAAACATGAATTCTCTTACAGATTAGGCGCAAAATCCATGCAAGAGGCTTCGGTCCAGTGCAGAAAGCTTCAAACTGAGGAGAAGGCAAATCAATTTGCGAAGAAAAAGAGTTCCTAATTAGAAAAAATGCCACTTCTGATGCAGCTGGATAATTCTCACTCTTAACTGGGAATCCAAATTCCACCCCAAAACCCTTAGTCAACAAGAATGTGCTGAATTAGAGTAAAAAGTGTGAATTCTCTTAAAAACGCAAGAGGCTTCGATTCAGTTCAAGAAAGCTATGATCCGAGGAGAAGACACATGAATTTGCAAAGAGAGAATATTTCTAATTGAAAAAACCGAGAACAAGTTAGGTGCGCTCCACCCACCCACCCATAAAAACACACGTGTCAATAACTGTAGGATCTAACATATAAACTAACCTTATCCGTTTGATCTCTTATAATACCTTCTAATCATAGCCAGCCATTCCTAATTGAAGAGTAGAATGACTAAAATATCTACAATTTAAGTTTATGAAAATTATAAGAAGTACTGTGCTGATCAAAATCTCACGTCCTTGGCGTTGGCCCCAAGCCCAATGGGCTCTAAGATGGAGCATTTTGGATTGCAGGCTAATCCAAGTCTTTTAGATTTCTATCCGGCCCATTGCATGATCCATATGCTCCATATACTCTTAAGCAAGTAATATAATGAGATCTAGCTCTTTATCTCTTGATCTTCGCCAAAAAAAGGCTCTTATGTTGAGTAAGATAACCTCTTTTCCACTTGTACTTCATCAGCATGTATTAACTGACTTCAGCGCAGACATTTTATCGACTCACAATTCCTGTAATGTTTTTTTTGCAGACATCAGTCCTCAAGATTCCACTCTGTTATCTGATGTTGTCGAACTAGGGCCATTGCCTAGCTTCATACAGGAAGATAAACAAACACGCTATTCATTTTATATCTTAACTCGTCAAGGGCTTCGATTTGAGTGCTCAAGTGTTTCTAAAGTACAGGTAGTATGACATCTGCTTTTTCTTATTGTTTCTTCATGACAAAATTTGTGAATCAATCTTTAATATTACGGGAGGAACTAAAAAATGCAAACTGAAACGGAGAGAGATCTCAAGTCTTAACCACTATAGAAATAGTTTTTATTTTTTCTTCAATTACAAAATACAGTGGTGCAGACCCCAATGTGACCCTTGACCGTATCTATGTGAATGGTTGGACGGTGGATGTGGACTGAAACTTGGTATATTTTATGTACCTAAGCCAGGGTCTGATTCTGATGGACCCAGCAGGACTGGACCCATCACTGGTCAGACTCAACAACTAAAATATATTAAAATACTATTATGTAATGTAAGTTCATTCCAAGACTCGAACCTGTGACCTCTTCTTTTCAACATGCAGCAGTCAATGGCTCAGCTGCAAGCCCTTCTTCCCTTGCTATCTTTTTTTTTTTCTTTTTCATTTATTATATTATAAAGATGCTATTTGTCTATATATACTTTGTATAGTGTGCGTGTATGCGTGTGCGTGGACATTCCTAGCTGACACGTTTGGAAACAGCAGTGAATTTTCAACTTTATTTTGGGCAGTGATGAGGGACAGGCAGAGCACAAATATCTGCAGAAAATATTGTGGGTCATACCCCCCTCCTCTGATTTCTATATCTTCAGAAGTGTGGATTTTGGTGGTTGGTTTTCTGTGACATAATTGACAATCATGGGAAATTTCCGCACCAAAGATTGGATTTGCACATCTGTGGAGAACTTCTCTTTTTCTGCTGAAATGTTGCTCGACAAATAAGCCCTTCATGAGTGCATCACTCAATAAGCTGAATTCTTGGCACAGCATTATTCTCATCATTAGTTCTAGTCAGAATTATTTATTTATTATATGAATATTTTGCTCTGTACAGGGTGTTTTTTTTGAAGCAAAGGTAAAGTAGGTGGTAAAGACAAGATTGCATTTTATTGTCTTTCATCTCTTTTCTATACTTTCCCAGCTTCACTAAAAGCATCTCGATTCAAGGAAGCTAAACTTTCTAAACTCTTTTAACTAATTTCTTGTGAGCATTTGTAAGATCAGTCAGAAAATTTTATGCAATTTCTTGAAGTTCATATTCATGTTTGCATTACAATTCAGTCTTTCTGTGATTTCTCAGGTGGGTTCTTGGTTGGCTGCATTACGTAATGATTGCAATTTGGAATCCGATTCAACTAGCAAAGACCCGATAAGATCATAGCATGTGTATGTTGGATGCTGTAAATAAACCAATATATTAAAGAAATTGTTTTTCTTCAAATATGGTTTTTAGTTGTTTTTTTTTTGCTGAATTTGGTTGATAAGTTCCTGTACACAGTGATTTGGACTTGAGGACTTCAATCCTTAAAAGAGTTTGGTCGTCTCATAGCCTAATTGTTTTCCCCTTTTGAGAAGTGACAATAAGAATATATTAAAATGAGAAGCTGTTCAATGAGTTTTCAGTAAAAAAATTGCAATCTATTAACAACTTTTGTTAATTCATATCTCCTGTTCATTCTGTTCTCTTGAAATCTGTTGAAATGAAACTTCCAATTGATTTATGAATCTTCATCACCTTCACCACCAGTGCTAGTCTCCAGGGAGGCAAAGAACTTCCTGGAGCCCATCTAATTGCATGAAGTAAATCAGCTTCCGCAAATAGAGGTCCCAGAAAAGCATCCTTGAATGTTTATAAACTTTATATTACTTCAATTTTGGCCCTGTTAAAAGGACCTGTCTCGATCTCGGGTTGACCAGATGCCTGCAACCAGGATGAGTTGACTGTGATGTAGAGACCTCGTACAGGTGGAGCAATAGAAGCTTCTGCTGTGGGTAAAATGGTTGCATTGGAAGGCTCTGATCTTTGGGAATGTTCTTCAGGCTATGGTGGATTGGTTGGCTAAACTGAACATGGAGCTTACAGGCCTAGTATTGTACGTAATGTGTGATGTCAGTGTTATTATATTGTTATGGTGGCAATTTTATCAAGGAAAATTTCTGGGCATGTTTGGGTGTCCAGTTTTGCTTAACAACACAGTGCTGTCTTTTGCTCTTGGTCTTTATTTTGGACAATGATTCCATGATCCAAATTGTTCACCTGGTGGGGTAGACTGCGAGCGGGTGGTCGAACCAGAAGGTAGATCTTTCACACCTGGCGGGGCGACTCTGCTTCATCAAACATATGGGGTGTTAATCGGCGAGAAGAGCCAAAGCTTGTCCAAGCCCAGCCCATTTAGTTATTGGACCTAATATTAGCCCAGGTCTAGTCCGCCCTTCCAAGTCTATATGCAAAATATATGCATGTAGTAGGAAAAGTCATGCCAACCTGAAGCCAAAAGTCATTCAGTGTCATCTGCTCTTTCTAGTTTCCCTTGTTACACACAAAATGCATGTGGTAGGAAATTTTGATTCTTTCACTTCTGAATTCCAACCATACTGGAGAACGCCCTAAGGTTCCATCTCCTATATCCAGCCATTTCCCAAAAACAAGGTGATGATACTGGGCCTTTTTAGTTTTTATCCTTACTGCCATTACATCAAAGGTCGTTCATCAATGTCCCTAATCCTAAAACTTGATTGACATGGATGTTGATTGATGTGTAGAGGCCTGAAATACCAACATCTTGAAGTTCTGCACTTGGCACAGGATGGATACATGCAACAGGATGTGACTTCTCCCGGTGTGTAAACTCCTGTAGGACTTAAAACAAATTTTTTTTGGTACCCCAGCCCCCTCGGGTTAGGGTAGTAGACCTCGGGTTACGTGATGGAGCCCTCAGGTGAAGGAAGTAGACCTCTAGTGAGGTGACAGGGTTCGAACCCTGTAGGACTTAACAATTGAAAACGAGCCAACTGAGTTCTCTGCATCCTAACCGGATTAGAACTCCTAATTATAATATATTAAAGCTGAAGGGGTTTTGGCTTTAATTTTGACCGTCAGTTACTCTTTTCTTAATCTTTTCAGTTTTCTCTATACTCATCTCATACAAACTACCTTTGAAACCACCACTCACTTCTACTCCCCACTTTTACACTTTGAAAAGTTCAATTTTTTCTTTTCTGCAATACATCCCTTTCTATCCAAAACTTCATCATTCCCTTTCTTCTCCAATTCTTCTATTTCCTTTTTATCCCATTAGCTCTTAGATTACGTAAATAGGTAACTTTTATTTTTTGTTTTCTTTCTACAATCTAAGGATATTTTTTTTTAATGCATAAAAGCTGGCCATACCTGTGCCGAGCACGGGTTATTATGCTAGTCCTAATTAAACAAGGATGGGCAACACAATTTGATGATCATTAACGGGGTACCAGAATTAATGAAAGATAATTTTATTCAAACCTTTTCACAACATTACAGATCCATGTGTACAAAGATCAAAGAAGATTCATTGTCCACTTTATTCAAACCATTTTTCTACAGCATTATAGTTCTATATTCACCTTGAAACATCATCTCTGCATGGAATGAGATCCAGAGATGGCAAGCTCTTGAAAGTAGCAGAACGCCGATATGCTTTCATCTAGGCTTAGAGAAGGGTTTTCAATGCTTGTGATTTCTTCAGCATGATCAGAAGAGGTTTCATAAGTGCCACCCTTAACATGCCTTTCAGTGGAACATTTAGGTTCGATCGACTTCAAAGTGTTTGACGCACAAGCTTCTTCAGTCTTCGCAAACCTTCCACGGACTCTTGGTTGGCTGTCTGCCAGAGCTTTTCTGCAAGCATACTGGAGAAACACCACGCCGTTAATGGAGATCCTTGAACCAAGAATTCAAGCACAATTCATATATAAACCAGTATGTATGGCAGTGGAAAATATGGAAGAGTAAAAGAAATGCAACTACTAGCATATGAAAAACAGAAAAGCACATTGTGTTGATGTGTGGAGAAGTGCTCAAAAAATGAGAAAAGTGATCTCATGGAAAAATGCTCCATGGAGAAAATAACAGACACCAGATTTTCTCGGTTCACCTATGAGGATCGGATCATGTCCGAAGGCAAAGGGGAAGAATGCTTTCTACTAGAGTGGCATGCAAAAACCAAGAATCCTTCATTCATACAATTTTCTCAATATGGCTCTAAAGAAAACTTAGAAGCACTTCTCAACTTCTAAGATCTTCCTTTTATAAAAACAATACTATCTTTTAAAAAGGCAATACAATTATAGCTTAGTCATAGTCCCATCTCTTAGGTCCAAAAAGGAAAGTCCTACAAGGATGTTGCTACAACAAAAGGGAACTGAGCCGCATGGCGCTGTATTTCAATGTGTGTCAATATAACCACAGTTTCTCATAAAAGGGAAGATATTGATGAAGTTTCAAGGCAAGCTTGAATTTAGCTAAAACTGTGACACAGGCCAACTTGAATTGAAGGCAGATTCAGCAGGGATAGCAAAATTCAGCAGAGCTGACAAAACCATGGTCAACTGCTGAAATCCTTGAAAAAAAAGTAAACAACAAAAAAAAAGGGGAAAAAAGAAAAATGCAAATGTGATGTAAATATAGTAACTGTGCCTGTGCACTGCCCATCACTCCTCACTCCTTTGGAATTGTAAAACATCCAGCTCACCCCTCCAATCACCACCATCATCATCTTTGGGACTGTCAAAACATCCAGTGACACCCCATCAATTGTAATCATAATCATAAACATGATAATCATCATCTTAGCCCTGTCCCACCACATGTGGTTGGCATGAAGATTTCTATTATTAGATTATAAAATAAAGATGAAAACTCTACATTGAAGTAACAGCATTTTCAACTCTTAACCTAGTAAAATCTCAACAGCTATGCATGATCATTGCTTCTCGATAAGAAAAGGCAGGGGAATTTCAGTCATATCCAAAATGAACATTGTTCCATGATGGGCACAGCACAAAAAATAGAAAAATGCAAACAAACTTGGATTTTGAATGAGGAGGGTAGGCGTCTGATCGGCAGGTCAGCGGTAAAAATTGCCAGCCTTAAATATGAGTTTTTGCAATTTGTAGAACTCATTAGGTCGACATTAGATAAATGGGATAATGTTGCGGTGACGATGATGTTATGCACAGCAACTACTACAAGTCCATGTCATATGTAGTGAATTTTAGTAGCTCAGGAATCAATGATATCTAATTATTACCTTAATTTTCCTGCCAAAATTTCTTTTAGCCTTCTTTATTCTGTACCTGGAGAGCCTTAGCTTGCGATCCTCACTTGGGTCAGTGCATACATGCCCAACGGTGTTACCAAAACTGAGAATCTGCTGGGACAGACAAAAATAAAAAAAACATTAATATCCTCTGAAAATTTCCAGATAAATTTAGTTGTATAGTAAAAAGAACCACACAGAGCTGCTAACTTTCAGTGGTAAAACGAGAGGAACCCTCTCTCTCTCTCTCTCTCTAAAAAAAAAAAAAAAACACTAAAAGGAAAAGGCATATGATGATTTCCTTGTGAAACCCAATTACTTGCTACCAGAGTAGACATGCCCTTTCAGTGTCAGAAAATGAAGCTTCCGTAATTCAAAAAGGAAAGGGCAACAGAGAAATCAGCACAATCCAAAACTGGTGAACACTGTCCATGATACATCACTAAATGTACAATAGGAGATGAAACCTGAGTGTAATAATGCTCCAGCTGAGGCATGATGAGCTGGACACAAATGTTCTGGACTATTCATTAAGTGATGTAAATTGTATGAATTCTGTGATCCTATCCATCAATGTAGACCTTTGCAACATCCTTATCTATCATCCTTTGGCAGTTTAATACATCAAACAGATGAAACAGTCAGACAAGCTGGAAGAGCACTAGTAAGGACCATGAGCCATCATGCCATTGGTCCAGTCTGAGTGTAAGTGCACTGGATATAAAAACTGCTCAAAGCACTCAGGATAGAATATATATGTCCCCTTAATACTATACCATTGCCAGGACAATATAGTAGTTGAACAAACTGGGGACAGCAGGTCGGAGTTTTAATCTGCTGCTGAATATCTCATAAAAAATGTAATGCTACATGTCCAGACTGAGTACTGGAACAGAAAATGTTAAAACTGCTAACAGCATGTGTGCAAGTTAGGCACCTCCTGGGATGGCAGCAGATCCTCGGATCAAGTCCATGAAGATTACAGGTATCCTTCTTGGCTGAACCAATAATACAGTGATCAAAATAGAAAAAAAAAAAAAAAGTTCGAAGAACCAAATTTGAAGGAACTCTGAACCCTTGATGCATACTTTTTAAGGACAATTTGAGCAGGAAAAAAAAGAGTCACTTTCCCTGGGTGACCCAAAAACAAAAACCTGAGGGCGTACTTTGTCTAAGTTAGCTTTGCGATGTCTCTGCCATTCCATTGAAACTCAGGCCATGAAACAGATGTGGCAACTTCAAATAAAAGATCAACAGTTTTCAAGTATTTAGTCATTATGTTTCATATCCAAAATAATGTATGCATAATCCTAGGCTTAATTAAATGCTTTGGCTAAGGCACAAGTTATTTGACTTATTTCAGTCTATGGTACATACTCTCAGAAAATGGTTTGCCCAAGTACACTTCGGCTATCTGACACATGCTCAGTCAGTCTATTGTACCTCAGAACAAAGTTAACCAATGTACATTGTTTTACCATCAGACGTGTGTTCTTTCTATCCATTGTGCTTCATAAGCTTTCCAAATCATCGACATGACTTGGTAACTCGGCCAAGTCAACTTGGTTTGGGAGCTTTGTAAGTTGAGTAAGATACATGAATCACCTTCATTCGAGCAATCCGTCGCTCGTACTACTACTAATAATTAAATCGAACGCGAGTAGTTACCGTTTTGGTAAGGATTACCACCTGCTGTCCATCCATAAGTGGGCTTCCCGAGTCAGTCGGAGTCCACAATGAACATCCTGTATTCTATCGAGTGATAATTGATCCCTTTAGGCAAAGGTTGCCTTTCCGACCCTCTTTCGATCAATCCAGTTCCATTCTTTGTGGCCTATTCTATTCCATCAGTCTTTCCGTTGATTGATCAATCGATCCAGGTTGGTTCATGCATTCAAAATTCAGCCCAAATCTGCATAGATGTCAGCAGACCCACTTGAACTATCAAGTTGCTGCTCGGGTGATGTCACTGGCTGGAGGCGATGGCTGAGTGCTTCTTAAGTCTTAAAATGAGGTAGATGTGTTTTGAACTGATGACTTCCCTCAGATCAATACTTGGCCTAAAACACTGGCATTTGTGTACGCTTGGTCTTGGCTTCAATGTATCTGTAATGTACTCCTTTAGTAATGCCATGTTTCAGAATCTTCTTTATTAACTTTCATTAACCAGTAAGCTATGGAGGCAGTTATTAATAGAAGTTATCTTTTGGTTAACAACCTCAAACTTGAGTGGAAAAAAAGGAAAAAAATTGATTGTCTATATTTGATCTAACTACTTTTTTTTTTTCCTCTTTTGAATGGTAACTTAGAGTATTAATAGGTAGAAATGTACAGTATTATACTGGCAAAAAAAAAAAAAAAAAAAAAGAAAAAAAGAAAAAAAAAAAGCAAGTGAAGGAGTAGAGAAATTTAAGTTCTGGGCTATCATCCATTCATGGGTTACAGAAATTAGAAGTTTAGAGTCATAAAGTTCCATGAGAACATACTATTAGCATGTGTGCCCCAATAATCATCAATAACCTAAAGTTATTCATAATTATGTTTTTCTATACTCATCCACCATCTTTGATTCTTTGTATTTTTCCAATAAATCTTTATTTTAACTAAAAATCAACTTAGACTCCCTGAATTGTGGACTCAACCCCACTACTTGGCTTGTAAAGTCGAGTCCAAGTCACAAGTTTGCAAGCGCTGCTTCAGAATACCAGTTAACTTCTTTAGTAATGATGGTAAACAAAATGGAATAAAAAGAATGGAACACCACGAAAGAGCAAGGTTGTACTCACCTGAATATCTCCCTCGCTAAATGCCCTCCTCATCCCAAGAACAGTTTCGAAATCCATCATGTGAAAATCCAGAAAATCTGGTCTCATTACTCCCCTCTTTATCCAGTCTCCTGAATTCAAGCAACCAGAGCTAATGCTTTTCTGCATGGGGCTTCTAGTAACTGATCTTTCTCTTTCTACTGTCAAATCCTCTTCTTTCATTGTAGCAGGGATCTTAGCGTCCAAACCCTTGGAAAAGCATTCGTCCATTGCAGATTTTTCCATCAAGTCCTTCTTGCACTCATAGAATACTTCACTTAGCAGATGACCACTTTGGAATGATTCAATGTCAGCAGCCTTGATCATTTGTCCAGAGATGGCATCTTCACCGGAGGAAAACATGGAAATGGCCGCAGTCATTGGATCACACTCCAATAATGGTTCTTCCATGATGGACACTGGCGCTTTGAATAGATCACCCTCTTCTCCCGCATTGTATTCTGGAAAAGTAAAGGTCTATAGAAGAAAACAAGTTGAAATAAGATGTCAAGGAAACAAATCCCAAATCTCTGCGAACTACTAATTGACTCGTCTCCATAGAAGACCTCGCTCAACAAATGCTCAGAATGAATGGAGTTGATGTCGGAAACCTTGGTACTCCTGGTGGCGCTATCTTCATCATCGTTAATCATGGAAACCAAAGTCATGGGATCAAGCCCCAGTACTGGTTCTTCCATGATGAGCTCTGGAGCTTTGAATAGATCTCCTTCTCCTCCCAAGTTGTATTCTGATACAGCAGTTTCGACTAGGTTGCTCTATAGAGGGAAAAAACAAGAAATTTAGAGAGAGAACAAGAAAAGAAACAAAATCTCAACATGCGTGGAGATCATTTGGTAGATACATACATGCACACAAAACCATACCCTCACACGCATGCATACAGCCACACCCACAACCACACCCACAACTGCATGCACGTAATTGTATAGGCACACATGGAGATCATTCCTTTGTTGTTTACAAGATCAAAGAGATGCCATCATTAGAAATGAAATAAATTTTTTGTTTCATGCTTTACGCAAATATTGTTAAGAGCAGAAAACAAGATCACGAGAATGAACTAATGCAGGCGTATATACATAATGGCTGAAACAGAGCTCTAACAGCCCAAACTGATTCAAACTGGTCAAAACAATAAGATCAGAGGTTGGCGAATTTTGATTTGTCAGATACTTAGAAACCATTGAATATTTCAGTCGATGAGAGTTCCATGTCCAAACTGCACTAGCAGCAAACTTACCATGAAGGTTATATTGATAATTTGACATTAACAGGTCACAGACACTGCTATGTAAAATAATATATACTTCTGAGTTCTGACTTAGATTGTACTGTCAATACTCTTCCTGCAATTACATAGTGAAAACATAGTCTGACAAATTTAAAGAACTTTAAAGAACTTGAGTTCAGCTCAAATAGATTTCAGTAACAGAGACTCAATTTGTTCAGAACTAGATAACCTGACTCAACAAGAGATGATTTGAGGGTCCCTTCCATGCCAAAAGTTCTCTACTGTCATAAATGTTCTCTACTGTCACAAATATTATCAAGGTCTATGTAAGCTTCAATATATAGTTAAAACTTGGTTTTGTTTGAAGAATAAATGTTCTTCCTGCAAATTATATGTTGACCTTTTAGTGAAAACTTGCAGAAACTCAACTTCAGCTCGATTCGATTTTAGTAGCAGAAAATCAGTTCGATCAAACTCAATCACCTTGATTTAACAAAAGCTGATTTAAGTGTGCACATAATTGAAATACCAAGTTTCTATTTACAAGACTTACGAATCAAATATACTTATCAACTCAACGTCTCAACCTGGTAACTTTGCAGTAATATGAAATCTGAAGATTAAACATAAGTAGAAGGGTTCCATGCATTTAGATGAATTGAATAAGTCCTATTCAATGAGAAGCCCTCTGCCACAAGTCTAGATGACTGCTGAAGAAATCAAGCATCACAAAAAGGAAGAGATAGGAGGACAATGATAAACTACAAATTCTGAGGTCCTACAGTTGCAAATTTCTAATGAAAATTGAAATAAGGTAAACTCCCTTCCAATGAGTGTAGCTGAGATGGATATGTGCTAAAACTGGAAAGACAGAATTAGAGAGGAGCGCTTTTAGGAGCATTTAGGTCATCGATAGGTGATAAATTAAGGGAAACTCGTTTGAGATGGTTCGGACATGTTGAACGCAGGCCAAAGCTTTTCTATGCAGGTTGATGGCTCACCAAGAAGGGGTAGGCCGATGCATGAATGGAAGTAGTAAGGATAGGTCCGAAGAAGTGCAGCCCATCTAAGGATTTGGCTCATGATAGATATGAATGAAGAAACAGAATCCATGTGGTTGACCCAAACATAATTGGGACAAGGCTAAGGCTTGAGGTGATGACTGAATCTAAGTAAGTGGGTAGCCTTCTTGCATATTCCTTTTCTCCATAAATAATTATTACCACTTCCTCATCTTCATATGCTTAATCTCAGCGGGTTTACTAAAATGGAAATACAAAACAAAGGAGGGCTGCTTTTCCATTTAACAAACAAATTGTCAGACCAGGTACACAACCTTTTTGCTTAACAAATGAATCATCAAACTAGATAGGTATGGGATAATGAGGTGCACTTGCCTCATCATGCAAATAGATGGGCTGTGGATTAGTGTTCCACCAAAACTCAGCTTAATTCAGGACTTCTGTCTCGATTAAATACAATTGCCTTAGATAGCTTTGTCCCATCAATATATTTGCTTTAGAATGGATGGCCAAAATTATTAAAAAGCATTGATTTTTTTTAGATGTCTAATCCACGACCCACCTATTCCTCTAGTGGGGCCAATTGAAACTCACAACAATACCACCCTTCAGGTGCCGATTCGTTTTCTCAACCCTCTGTTGAGGAATCTCACCATTATTAAAAATGACCAACAAGGGACAATGTTGCAAATACAGACTGACATGTTGAGAATACCACTTATGAAGCGCGATGCTTCAAAAATGGCAGTGCATCTCATGAATCACATTTTATACTTCACTTATGATAGGGGATAAGTGTCAGGAAATCACAACATTATAGCAATAAAAACAGTGAAATTTGCAAAAGTTATACAGAACAAAGTTATTTTTTTTATCCCTGTAAAAACATCAGAGATGAAAAGTTTCATTGCGATAGCGGATGTGGGGCCCACAGTTTAATAATTGGTGCCATCCATTCTTGGCCCCCTTTTCTTCTAGACTCTGCTGTTCTAATCCTAGCCTGTCCATTCCTAGCATCGTCCAGTTTGGAAGGCCAAGGCACCTCTTTACCTCTTTGCGGCGGGCTGCTTTTTCTACGAAGAAGATAGTAAAAATACTTTTTTAAAACCATCTTTTAAGTTTCACGTTTGGTACGGTCGCTTTAAGGTCGCTTTTCTGTAATAAATTTTTTTTAAAAACTGAACTTAAATTTTTTAAAAAATAAAAAGTTTTCTAGTGCCTTATGAACTTCCTCTATATGGGAGTTCTGCACAAGAAGCAGGGGAGGGGCAGCCAACTCCATTTCCTTGAAAATGGGGTATCTTCAATGATTTTATTTTACCAGGAAAAAAAGAAAAAAAAAGAGGGGCTTTTCCAAAAAAAAATCCCCTTTGGCCACCACATATTACCAATAAGGAAAGTGAAAATCCAAGTAAGAAAAAAGAAAAAAAAAAAGGGAAAATTAAAATCGTGGAAAATTGAAGTTCATTTCCATGAAAAACTGAATTCTTCTGCCAAATTAACCTTTACAGGAAAAGACAGAGAATAATTAAAAAACCCAGATAGAGAAACAGATGGGTTTCATTTCCTTGCCGGCATTTATTAGAAAAGTTCCCACCTTTGGCAAGGAGAGAGATTTCCAAGAATTCCACTTGGAGAAAAAGAGGAAATCTTCCATCCAATCACATAAAGTCCCTCACTTTTCCTTAAATTACAAGAGAATTGAAGAGAAAAAAAAAGACATATTTACCATGGGTTTATGAAATGGTAGTGGGGGTGAGATTGGGTTGAAGCTCTGCAACTGCATGTAAGGAAAGAGAAATCCCAATTCTTCAAACATTCCTTCAATATACTTTCTAGAAAAAAAAAAGGGGGCAGAAAGAACTGGGGCAGCAGAAGATGGAGAAGAGAAAGTCAAGGAATTTCAATTCCTCTTTGCTTAGGAGTCTCTTGTAGGCTTTTGCATTTATAATGGAAGGGAGAAGAAGAGAGAAGGGTCCAATCCAAGTTTTCTTAAAAATTGAAAAAAATAATATGAGCTCGATACCATCCAAACAGGGAAAAAAGCAGTCTTCGCCGAAAACAAAACAGAGGAAAAGCAACGGATGTCACTGAAAACAGTGACAACAGTCCCACTTTTTCAGAGTTTCATTGCATCATGTATGCATGAAAACATTCACATGGTATAAATACGTACATGACGGGGGAGGATTACAATCAGAGACAGCCCATCATATCAAATGAAGGGTGGGACCACCTCAGAATTCTATATGTTACCACATGCTAAACACACCAATGATTTCCTTTTTAGTGCATGAGAATGGTATCATATTTTTTGGGCCTAGTCATGGGCTTGGTATATAGTTTTGACCACTAGGCCTTGATTAAAAGTTAATTATGAGCTTTTAGACCCTTGAACCGATTAACAGGGGCATGGACTCAAGGTCTAAACGGTCAATCTTATTCAATACATCTGCATCAGCATCATCTTCTTCCACTTGAAAGGAAGTTGATCTCAAGTTCCTTTTGACCACTTTCTATTGAAACACCTATCATTTCCCTTGTTAGCTTCACCACCATGTAAGCTCAAATAACTCCATTTTTTTTTTTTACTAAATATTAGATCCACATCCAATGTACGCCGGTAAGAAGAAGTTTGACTATGAAGGTTGATGGCCCATTAAGGGAAAAAGGTAGGCAAAAAAGGACGTGGATAGAGGTAGTAAAGATATATATGAAGAATATATATCAAGATAGATCGGAATGGAGAAACATAATTCGTGTAGCCAGCTCCAACATAGTTGGGACAAGGCTTTGATGATGATGATGCTTGGATCAAATGTCCAATTTGATTGTGTATTGTCTTCCATCTATGATTATGGTGTAAACTTAGATTTACTGTTGTTTTTGTTCATTCCACTGTGGTGCTGGGTTGTAAAGGGTGAAGAAACAATGAGTTTTGACTAAGTAGTATATGATATATCTTTGCACGAGAGATCAATATATTCCATAAATATAATTATCATGGGATTAAACTAATGAGTTGCACTTATGTGAATAAAAGGAGGAGCAAAAAACTTAGACAAAAGACTAAAATATCTAAAAATTAATTTGGTTTCATGAAAGAGAGGTGAACTATGTAAAATATTTTTCCGCTTAGATAATTAATGGTTCAATAACAAGATATGACAAAAAAATAAATTAAAAATCTTCATATAATTTTCATTGATTTAGAGAAAGCTTATGACCAGGGACGACAAACGTGCTCTGTATCTGACCCGAATTTTACTTGCTAAATATGACTCTCAATATATACGTGTCTATCACTAGTCAAGAACACTTGACCTACATTTATAACGGATTGGATTAGGTCGACCTGCTTAACCTACATAAGTCGACTTATCTTGAAATATGTTCGTACTTGCCTGGTAAAGTAAACATTACCATGGAGAATCTAGTAGTTTCAACCCAAACCTCAAAGGCTCAAACCAACACCACTCTAGAGTCCAGAAGGTTGTTCCTTCCGAATTTAAAAGCTTTTCAAGGTGGTTTTCTTTTTTTCTTTGTCCGTTCAGAGATGGGATATATGATCGTATTAAGTTTTCTTAGCTAACCATTCCTACTAAAACCTCGAGGCGTTAGCAGAGGTAACATAATTAAATACTTTTCAATAATGACCCTTGGGAGGAACGACTTGCTACGGAAAAAAAAGTGTGAGTTGCCAAACGCCGTCTGAGCTCCACCCAAGAGGGAGTATTGAAAAGTGCTTCCACTGCTTCTACTAACACCTTGATGTTTTGGCAGGAATGATTAGTAGAGGAAATTTAATATGATATTAGAGCTATCCAATCATGAGTTTGAATCCCACGAGGAATATCTCGATGTCGAAAAAAGTGCGTGTTGCGAAATGTGCATTGACTGGGTTCCACCAGAGGAGAATATTGAAAAATATTTATGTTGTCTCTACTAACGCCTTGTGGTTTTGGTAGGAGTGGTTAGCTAAGGAAACTTAATATGGTATCTGAGCCAATCAGTCGTGAATTTGAATCCTAGGAGGAATAACTTAGCACTAAAAAAATGTGCATACCACCAAAAGTGTACCGATCGAGTTTCTCCATGAGGAGGAGTATTGAAAAATATTTCTACTACCTCTGTAAATGCCTCAAGGTTTTAGTTGGAAAGGTTGGCTAAGGAGACTTAATACAGATTATATGCTATGATTGATCAATGGCAAAAAGATCTTTCTCGCAAAGTCATTAACAGTTCCTTTTATGCGTTGGGCAAATTCCCGGAGTCGTACCAATACATCTCTATGCATCTCATGCTCCCACATATCATGGCAAAATCTACAATGCCCTAACTGTTGCGACCTCGGACCGGGTTAGGGGACCAAATCCGGGATCGGGACTGATGATGCCGCGCCACGTGCATCTCTTTGGCTAATCCGCACACGGAATTAAGAAAATATTTATCCGTGCGCGTGATTTCCCACAGGGTTCCACGGTGAGGATTACAAATCCCATTCATTTACATGTAAACATATCGGTACACCTTTGATATTGCGGAAGCGTGTAGCAAACCATAGTAGTACTATTCCATTCCATAGACAAGACAAAATTATAATCGGTATGACAGATATCAGAATGAGCAATTATCAGTAGCATAATTCCCACAAGTAAAGTTAAAGTTTACACAAAAGTTCAGTTAGTTAATTTCCCCAAAATAATGGTCAACAAAGACCATACATCCAATAAAACCCAAAAGATGTTATCACGAGTCCCAAAATGTCGTTCTCAAAGCCTGAACGGATGTCTACATGACATCGTCAGCTTGCCACTCTATTACGCGCCGCGGTTCACCGACTGCCTCCTCAGGCTCCTCCTCGATGGCAATAGGTTCGGGACCTGAGTACCAAAATAAATGGATCAGACACGACGGTCTGGCAGGTGGGTGAAAAGATATGACAATAAACAAAACAATGATACTTTGCAAGAGTTTTAGAAAACTTGTGGATAAATAATGAATTTCATAAAAGACAATGCATCACTTATTAAATAACGACATGAACGATATAAAGCAATAAAGGTACCAAGAATAAGGAACAGACAAGATGGCAACCACACAAAGCTAAATCCTCTATCACTAAAGTGATGAGAGCACATACCCTACAGGATCATTGACCTCAGTCACAAAAGGTGAGGAGGGACAACGATAAAATACTATAATATACATATATAAATACTCTGTGGGACACGGTAGCGAACCGGGTAAAAAACTCTGCGGATTCCAGACTGCAGCTGACTAACAGGAGGGGAAGGATCTCCAAGTCGGTGGATCAAACCGACAAGGTTGTCCAAGCTTAGTGGTGCCGACTCATAGGTCAAATACGAGAAATCAAATCAAATGCATGGTAAAGGAGCGGGGTGCCCATAGGCACAAATACACATTCATATCAGGTCGAACATATACAAGTTAGCAAAAGCTAAACACATTACTTCCAATACTCTCGGGGCAGTCTAGTCATATGACGTGGGTTTAAAATCCCAAAGTAAGAGTTTAGTTGAAAATCGAATACGAGGGTTTTCTCATATATTTTCGGGCTAGACATTGAGGTTCCCAGAATTGAATCAGTGTGAATAGGGTCCCGTATGTCAGTCATGATATAAATTGGTACTCTTTAAGAGTTAGGGACATTCCGGGTCCTTATACACATTGGCCAATCTAGAAAACCTTACTGAATCTCCATGATGAGGTTTCTCCTTCCTTTGGACTTCATACATATGATGCCTTACAGTCCCTACGTTGCATTGGGGCTCCAAACGATACCTCCCTAAGCCTAAAAACAATGTTTCAAGTCTTCAGGTATTAACCCAGGCATGATAGGCAGTTCGCTCGAGCGGACTGGGAAGTTCGCTCGGGCGAACTGCTCTCTGTTTGGGGTTCGCTCGAGCGGACCTGCCCGGATCAGGTTGGCTCGAGCGATCAGAGGGTTGGCTCGAGCCAACGAGGTTCTGTGACGGGTTCGCTCGAGCGATGTGTCAAGGTCGCTCGAGCGAACTGTCCAGAAACCTGTTTTCTGTGTACAGTTCGGCTCTTCTCCTTTCTTTCCTTTCATGCACTTAATTTGAGAACCCTTCCTATAAGTATTTGAGGGTCTCAAAACTCCCTTTGTAAACCCCATTCAATTCACCATTCAATCCTCTGACAACCACTCCAACAAAACATTAACTTCTCCATCACTTTCACCTCATTCAATGCAAGGCAACCTCCATTAATGAAAATCCATAAATGATCATAAATGATCTATAACAAGACAATGATGCACATGTTTTCAAGAAAATGATTAATAGAGAGTAGCCTATCCTTATGCATATTTCCAAAACCATGAAAACTCATAAAGATAAATTAGGTGAAAGAATTAGTAAGAGTTCAAATCTTCATAAGCAAGAAATCATGAAATCAACCCATTCATCCACTTGCCTTAGGTCCAATGCTAAGAAAATTAAGCCACTAACACCTCTCCAAGCCAAGACACCAAATCTACACAAAACCCCCAAAAGCAAACCCTAAAACCATCAAAACCAAACAATAGCAAGAGGAAGTTTACAATAAACAAGATTTAGCCTCTCTAGGACTAGGAAAACACGAATCTAGAAGTTTGGAAGGATCACTTACTTAAAAGTGCTTCAAATAGGTAGAGAGAGCTCAAAAGGGGCTCCAATGGTGATGAATGCCTTCACAAATGGTACTAATAAGAAGTTCTTGAGGTGAGGAAGATGATCATGGAGTCCATTCCTTGATTGAAAAGAGTTCTTGTGGTGATTAATGAGAAAGGAAGCAAGAGAGACAAGGGAGAAACCCTAGGGATGGAACTCCTTCTTCTTCAAGGGTTTTAGCAAGAAAGAGGAAAATGAATAAGAGGGCTCTCCTTATATAACAAGTGGGGATGGGGCCCACAACTTAAAAGATTTCTCGGGCTCAAAACATCGACTTCGGAACCTCAAATGACTTCGACGAAGAAGACAAAGTTGTTTGGCGAAATTTCTAGTTTCCAAAAAGTATTATTTTCTACAAGAAAGCAGAAGCAACGATGACTTTCTATAGCAGCCATTCAGAACAATCTCTCAATGACTGTAGAGAATAATGTCTCTCTTAGATATCTCTGACTCAGATTAATGAGAGTGGTGATTTCTAGGGTTGAGAGCAATACCCTATATATAGCCCCAAATTAGTGCTTTAGACTTAGAACACAAATAGGACTCAAAGTGGGAAACAAAGTCTCAAAAAGAAACTAATTCGTAGCAGTTTAGAAGACTTTCCCGTATAACTCGAGCTTGTCCGATCGATCGGACAGTGGCTCCGATCAATCAGACCACCCAAATAACTGGGGCGTGCCTTTTGTCCGATCGATTGGGCCTGGGAGCTTTGCTCGGTCTTCTATTTTTTCTTCTATTTTTCGCTTCTGCTCTTTCGGCGACACAACTACAGTCCACTCTAAAATAAAATAGAGAATACAACTCAATGGACCCAGAGTTTTGTCCAACCCATGAATTAGCCAACAAAAATACTAATAAGGTTGCAGGAGAGTGGTTTTTCCCTTAATTTCTTTTTGATTTTCACAATACCACCTATAGGTTATAACTAAGATGCAAAGCAACTAAGTTCAAAAGATCAAGAGTGGCCATAATCTCAAAAGCACATGTTAACATTTCATTTGACATAGAGAAAAGTTCAGTTCTAAATCTTGAAAGTCAACAATTTTGACTCCCCCACCTTTTTATTGTACACTAAAAAATGCGGCAGCTTCATATAGGATGTAACTAAATGATCAATGAGTAGACAAAAAGGGGTGTACAACCACATTAAGCAATCAAATGATAATATAACATAAAGAGTTGATGCCTATTCTTATTCAGATTCTCTTTGAATAAAAGGAGGTTGATTCCTCCATAGAAAGAACAAAATTAATACTGAAAGGAACTTATGAAATATTTTTTATACAAATCTTATGAGGGAAAGTTGGAATCTAAAATATAATTTGTCCAATTGATGCAGACACATTAGTGAGGAATATAATTTGTCCAATTGATGCAGACACATTAGCGAGGACATCGAATTGATGGACCACCTCTTCAACAGCGTGTAGGCTACAAATAAACATTTATCTAATATTCTAAATTAATATTAGTTCTCGAAAAGGCCGAACACCTTCATCTGCAAATTTTTTTTTCTGTGCCAGGCCATTCCAAAAAGTTTGCCCAAACATAAAATGTTATAAAGGCTTGTGTTCCAACATGCAAAACCCTGTACTTTAATCACGATAAGAAACTCCGTTTTTCAATACTAAAACTTATGTACCTTAGATTGAGCTAATATGATGGATTCTTTCCAGTTTTTATCCCTGAAAGGACATTTTGAAAATGTTCAAGAAAAATGAAGACTTACAAACTTTTATTGTAAACTACCTTAGAAAGTAATTGATGCAAATAAAATGACTAATCAGATGTAAGGTGGTGAGAGAAAGGACTTTCAGTACTATTCCAGTTTCTCAATAACAAAAAGAAGAAGAAGAAGAAAATCCCAGGCAGCCACTGACAAGACCTTTATACATGGAACCGGATCCCCTGTTTGAGGTTTAATCTTCTGAGTGTGTCACTCAGGCTTTCCTTGGGTGTATTGGAATGGAACACAAGTGGACTCACTCTCCTAATGAAATTAAAATATGAGGCTCTCTAAATGAACACTTTATCCATGAATGTGATATTCTCAAATTTTTTCCAAATAGGAGTTGGTCTCACCATAAAATTGAAAATACAGTTAGAGTTATAAATATGATTAATATGTTATTAATTGAATTCTCAATCTTAAAATGAGACCGGTTTTTTCTAGAGTAAAATTTGGGAATATCCCATATACGAGTAGAGTAGGGCATTCGTTTTGAAGGACTCGTATTTGCAATCGTGGGCCCACTTTGGAGAATAAGTGGGCCCACTCTGGAGAGTAAGACACTCGCAGGATCCGGACTTACTTTCCTTGTTGCTTGTGTGAGAACTGAGAACCAAAAAGCCATGTCACTGGCAGAATATGATACTGGCTTGCATAAGGACAAGGCTAGAAAAAGGTTTGCATCAGTCCCATCAGCACAGTAAATGAATAGAGATAGAGCACAAGGCCCAAGCATAGGGGATCTAAAGATCATCCCATGTAAAAGGACAGGCTTTTCAAGCCCTAGTGTTCAAATTGGGAGGGAGACAAATCTTCAGTAAATGCATCAACTTTCAGGAACTAGAATCGTTGAGATGGGTACTCCAACCCATCCTAAAAACTAAAGAGGTATTTCCAAAAACAGCCAGCTAGTGGGACCCACGTGGAAGAATTACATCAAATGAAGGGTTTATGGATTTGAAGGGTCTCAAACATAATTTTTTATATGCTAAAAAAAACCTATCCATTCAAAAGAGTAGTTATTTTGAAGGAACTTGTCTAAATCTCAACCCTAGGATTAAGAGGGATGCCAAAATTTGCATAAACAATTGAAAGACTTGATGAGTGTTAAATTTGAGTACATGCTAATCCATAATAGAATAACAAGTGTAACCGAGTTATTTGATCATAGGAGAGGGTAAGTGAGTCCGATAGGTTGTTGGATTGTTTCTATCTACATCTCCACTTTATATCATTTATTCTTCACTCTTAAATACTCTTTCCCTGACATCCCCTTTACTCTGAACTTTGAATCATTCCAAGGCAAAAAGGCCAAGTCCTCTTATGTTAAAGAAAATTCCAAAATTATCTTCACTTGAGATTCTTGAGAAAGGGATTTTAAAATGTGAGTTATACTTTGCCTATAGAGTAGCATGAATGTCAACTTATATGCAGTTTTGAGTTGAGATTCCTTCAGAATGAAAGAAAGAAATTCCAGAGAAAGAGGGTCCCAGACTTTTCACGCCTGTGAAGTGCCATTTATGTGACTTTTCCGGTGTAGATTCCAAAGCTTCAACATCTGAAGTGCCATTTAGGGAGTGAAGAGCATCCAATCCTCTTTCTGGAACTTTGCATCTTATGTGTTCATTGAGAGAATATAGTCCTATTCCTTACCACAACTCCACTCTGCCAATGATGGTGAAGTCTTTGGGTCTTTTGGAATAATAACAGATGACAGAAGCAAAACTTGTAAAAGATGGAACCAGCTGGAGCTCATTGTCTTCCAGTGCTTCTAATTGGCATTTGTGGTCTGGAAAAGCTTTGGTGCATGCATGTTTCGTTACATTTGATGGGTCAGGCCCAACCCGGATTACGGTAAAGAGTCAGGTCCAGACAACCCGGTCCGTCCAAGGTCATGGGTCAGGCCAGTTTACCTCAGTTGATATTCGAAACTCGTTGAAGGAAGCCTCGTCACGTCAAGGCCTCCGAGTCATCACGACGAAGTCCTCCCCTTACCCGCTCTTACCAAATCTCGCGAAGAAACTCTCACCTGCCCTCCACCTTGCTCGTTCCTCGAGGACACGTCTGAGGCTCCAGGCTCCAGAGAGACGTTGCTTTATTTTTGAATCCCATCTGTTGGGGAAGGGTTATAAATTCAAGGTCTCCTCATCACTTGAGGGGCAATGATGAACATCTTACTCTCTCTCTCTCGCTTGTAATCCACCTTATCAATCAAAGATCACCATATTCTAAAGTGGACGTAGGTCATACAGACCGAACCACTATAAATTCCCTCTCCCTCTCTCATTTATTTACTACATTTTCACCTAGCATTTATTACTTGACCGGTGGTGTCCGAAACCTATTTTTGGCATCATCAACATTGTCCAAAGAATTTTGTCATCCTCTGCATCTTTGGTTATACCCAATGAATAGAACACAACAAATTCATGAGAGAGTTACTGAGAACCGTTCGCGTGTAGTACTCACCTAGGGCCATGTCAATATGGCCAGGTTAGGGATAAGAAGATCTCAATCAGAGCTAGTATGGAAACTATCAATTACATTAAATCATTCTAACCCGTTGATATATGATCCTCAAGTTTAATGGTTTTAATATATATATATATATATATATAGATTTCAATCCAATTGTCAATAAGGTTGGATGAGTGTCAAATTTGAACATGTGACAAGCTACATGAGGTGGTTTCATGCAAGGATGGTAAATGGATCATAGGTGGTTAAGTGGCCTAGAAAATAGGATGAACTACACATAAGAAATATGTGGGCACCAAGCATAAGATACGTGTGGGCAGCGGCGCCTTTCACTTGAATATTTCTGTATGCATGAGAATCTTTGGGCAAGAATCAACTTTATTTGTGATGTACTATATAAAGGGCTCACTTGTGGGATTAGGATTTTTTTTTTACCAATCAAGGGGGTTGGAACCCAAGAGAGAGCCCGCACAAGTGGAAAGGCAGTCCATTCTCTTGGAATAGTTCCTAACCGTTCTGATTATTAGAAATATCACTTTTTAAAATGGCCTAAAACCGTCCTAATGGCAGACATGAGGGTTTGGATTTGAAGGGGATTACATAAATTAGGTGGTACGTCGATTTATTCTCAATCCAAGAGTGATATCTGATGGGTTTATGTCTTGTATTCCGGGTTTACCGGATTGGTCTATTGGGTTAGCCAATGATTGGATTCAGAGTCAAATGTACTTTGGTTATTGTAACAGGGCTTTTTTAGGAGCTAAAAAGCGAATGTTATATATATAATATAATTTATAACCCTAAACTCTCAAAAAGTCGAGACGTTAGTCATTGCTCTTTTGCTGTGGATGCATATTTATTTGAGCACAGGTATTGTGCTTTTGAACACACGCATACAACAGTATCCTTGTCCGCCGGGCCCAACTTATCTAGCCATTTAAAATATTTGTGCTTAAATGATAACCTAGGTGACTATTACGAGAGAAAATTTATTGAACTTTCGATGTGGCTCATCCTGCCACTATTAAACTTTCAGTGTGGCCCATCATGCCATTTGCAGTGGAGCACACACAGATCTCCATTATCCCGACCACTCGGCCTTTTATGGCATGGAGAAAAAATTGAGTATCAGGCACTCATTTTGATTCTACAATTATCTAAAATAAACTCACCATTAGATTGTAATTTTATTTTGAAAAAAATGCACCTTAAGATGCCATTAAACTAGACAAAGTAGTTGAAAGAGATAACATAGAGAGAGAGAGAACTAGACAAAGGTACGTAGTACAAATAGAGAGAACAAAGGGATTACATTTGGGACTATACGAGAAGCAAGTAAAATAAAAGGAAATATTGACGGATTGTTCACCCCCCCCCCTCTCCTTCTCTCTTTGCATGCGCAAGCTTTCATTTCCTATGTATGCAGGTTCTCTCTCTCTCCTGATATGTGTTAGTTTCATTTCCCAGCCTCCTTAATTGGGATAAAAAAAAAAGACAGAAAAAGCAGGAGAGAGAGAGAGACGCATAAAAGCAGGGGAGAGAGAGATGCATAATATAAGTGTAGTACACACACTGTTGGGCTCTTGAACATGAGTGACAACAGCCTTAAAATAAATGACCAACATTCTGGCCAAAAAGTTCGTCCATGTGAATTTTTTCTAAAAAAAACAGCCATTGAGTATAGAATAGAACTTTGTCTCGAATGCAATTAAGCTAATACTAGGGCTTGGTTTATCACTCTATTACAGTGAGGTTACTTAAGCCCCAAAATTACATAACTAGGGTCATTAAAGCACGCCCAGGTATTATTATATTATAGAAAAAAATTTAAAGAGCTTAGATAGACATATTAGAGATTTAGAGCATGTGAATCTGGTTATGATCACATCAATTATTAAAATAAATCATAACATACTTTCAACGGTCATGATCGTTTATGTGCTATTGCTTTTGAGCTTTGCCCACACAAATATAGCCACAATTTCTCATTGCTTATATAAATATGGTAAATTGGGCATTCTAAAATTTCAGTCACCTAAAAAATCTTAAATGACCTTTGAAATTTCTAGAAATTCAATCCAGTTGTATTTCGGTGGAATTTCTAGATGCTCGAGTATAAATGAAGATCCAAAAACTCCATTATGTCCGAGAATTCAAAAATTCTCGATATATAAATTTCTTAAATTTTAGTAAAGAAACAGTCCCTTTCCGCTCCCCCTCAAGACAATTGTTTGTTGACAATTCTTTAGAACCCCAACTATCAGACAAATACGTATTAGTCATCATCATCAGATGCAATGTTCCTGTGGAACCCACTGAGGCACTAGTTTAGGAAAGGGTTGGGAGCATGAAAACAGCCCTATGTGGACAGGACCTGCTAAGAGAACAAAAGGGATAAAACTTCCAAGGCCCATTAAACACACTCATCCAAATAGGGCTGCCCTTGCTATTCCTCCAATTAACCCTATCCTTAACTAGTGACCCAGGTGAATCCCACAGGGCACCATTGCACCTGATTATTGAACTTCTAAAAGTTGCAAACCAAGTAGAGCCCACCCTGATGCATGCTAATTAAGACAAGGATGAGACCAAAAGGTCTCAATATGAATAAAGTTCATAAAAAAAAAAAAAAAAACAGATGGAATTCAAATCCAATAATCGTGACCATCTGCTCAGGGGACTCAATGTTCAATGGCTTTATAACTCCATATATAACCATTAAATTTCATGGGGCTGTGATCAAAGAGAGAGCTTGCATACATATGGGAAGGCAGTACTGGGGGGTTCGAACTCCGGGTTGTTAGGTAAGAATTAACGCTCCTTACCACTCGGGTAGCCGCATCTGTTGATGAAATGCTTTAATTGCTTTCAAATTTATTATCAAAATTTCCAATTTTCCCTTAGTTGGTCTGTATATAGCTTATATTAATCCAGATCTCCTTTTTGAGCCCAAATGGGTACATGCCAATGAGCGAGTTTTCCTTGGGGGCTATAATATAAAAAGAATATTATGAGGGGCCATTTGTAAAGAAACGGAAGGATTTTCAAAAATCTTGGGGGTAAAACACTCCCTTGTCTCTTAGCTTTCAATTTAAGGCCCTCAAAGTTTAATGTTATAACTATTTTAGATTTCAGTACTAAATCATACATAGATACCTATATAAGTTTGGAATGTATCCTATGTGTCAATCGATACTAAGGTGCGTGCTTATTCAATGAGAGGAGTACGCACTTTTCAGATTTTCTATACTCACGACAGAAATAAATCTATTATTTCTACCTCTCCCATAGAAATCAAAATACAATATATTGACAAAATTCATTTCATTTTTTTTTTCTTTTCAACACAAAAAGAGTTTCACGTCAAACAACTAAAGTAGATTGCACAAAAAATCGAAATAATTTTCCTCTCTATTGTAAAATCATTTCCATAGATTTTGACATTGGCTAATTAATATAGTTTCCAAGGTTGTGTTTTCAAACTATGACGTAGTGGCTCTAGCTATTGAGGAGTTTCAATAGAACTTTATCTATTTTTCCTTTCCAATTTTTAAATTTTTGCTTATCTTCGTTTTAAAATTCTTGAAGCTTATTATTTTTAGGAGGTGTCTGTGCAAGCCCCGTGGCATTTCCTCTTCCGTAGCTTGGAGAGTCTGATTTACCAGATTGGAAATGAGTCTCCTCGAATTGTATAAAAAATAAGAATGATTCCATATTTTCATCACTGAGAGGGCTCTAAATCAAACGAAATAACATTGTGGGTTGCAGAATTTCCTGGACACTTTTCCTTCTCCTTTCTGTGGCAGTGCACTTGTACACACACATCTTTAGTTAGCAGAGTAGAAAAGGTGGAACTTTTTTCTTTGTTTGCACACGCTCTTTATGCTAAAATTGATTTCACAATGTCAATTTTAGATAAAAGAGTCTGCGTACAAAATGCATAGCCATCACATTCAGGGTCCCACCTGTATGATTGATGGAAAGGAGTGTAAAGAGTAGTAATGATTTGAACGCATAATTAATATTCTGTCAAGTTATAATGGCTTACATTGTGCACATTTCTTGAAGCCAAATGCTAGTTCAAACTGAGTTGATGGTCAGTGAGAGAGACCCTTCTTGGCATTTATAACTGGGCCCAACGTGTGTTGATAGGTGGGTGGACCCACCACTATATGGGATGCCCCTGACTTGCTTTACTAAGTGTTCTAGTTGGATCTTCCCTCTTAAGTAAAACATTTATCAGCTTATCTCTATAAAAAGGAATGAAAAAAAACCAACGAGTGGTAGTTTAGTTGGCCAATGAGAAAGTGGAGAGGTCTTATGTGATTGACACCTATTTTCTTTGGCCACCACTCATGATTTTACTCGATATATGTGGATATGAGGGTTTGCATGTACCCCTAAAGATTAGTTCTCAACTGCCCATAATCTAGTTCTCCTCGAGCTTAGGGCCCAAGGCTCGATCTTGGGCTTTGTTGGGCGAGGAGGAAGATGCCATGGGTTATAAATAATAATAATAATAAATAGAAAAAGATCAATTTATATGAGAGAGGAGTCTGGATCTGGTGAAACCCCTGTGCATGCATGGTGACGTACGACTGTTGCCCATGGTGACGTGGCAGACCCTGGGTAGTCCACTCACGGTCATCGTGAGTAGACCCACTAAGAGGATCCCGATACCTCTTTACTCTGAGAGGAGTATGCCCTATGAAAGGAATTCACATTCAACTATCCACTAACACATACTTTCACATGTCCAAAGACAGACTAACACATAGTTTCATATGTCCAGAGATAGAGAGAGAGATAGAATTTCCTATTAAGAAACCATAATAAAGAAAAAAAAAACATCTATTATTTTGTCCTACGATCAAGGTGTCCATCCTATGCAAGGATTTCTTGTAGAAAATCTTTGGTCTCCACAAAGAAAGTTTGATCCTACTTGATACAGTCTGAATGTCTGATATTGGTGTTCACAGTGACTTCATCACAATCTATTAGGAAATCTCACATTGGATACATAATTATAACCCTATAATAATATGAAAAATAAGTAAATATGTATATCATAAAGGGATTAAACAAGGAAGACATTCTAAATGTAGCTACATGTAAATCCGAGTTCAAACTTGTCATCCATCTAATTTTAGACCTTTGAATAATATATAATGGCCATAAAAGCTAGTGTGAAATGTGCCATTGAAAACTAATATCATTAAAAAAAACCTAGTGTTGTTACCCACAGAGACGGCCATTTGTTATGCTCATGTCCAATCCATGGTCCCAGCAGCAGCAAGGAATAAGAAGTGTCTGAACATAAAGCAATGGGACAGAAGGATGAGATGAGAACCTTTTGAGGGAGGTGATGTCTTTGAGGTAGACAAGAGCTGAGAGCCCAATTTCCCATTTGAGCTTAAGGTATAAGAAACTTGTCCAGATACAAAGCCTCTCTGTCATACCCCAACTGGCCCAAGACACTTTAGACAGGATATGAGACCTTGATTTTATTGGGTGACAACAATGCATAAGACAAAAAAGATTCCAATTCCATCAATGAAATGGCCAAAAGGGGCCCTCTGTCCTTTGCCCTTTCACACCCACACCCCTCTCTCTCTCTCTCTCTCTCTCTCTCTCTCTTTCAAAATAGGTAGGGATGCAACTTGAGCTGGGCCAACCCCATGCCCTCATTTTGTGGCCCGGATGATGACCCAATTTGGGCCAGCTGGGTGGGCTGAATTGGAAGACAGAGAGAAACTTGGGCTCAGCTCAGGCTTGGCCTCCTCACGCACGTGAATTGGGCCCGGGTGCCTGAATTTCATCTATATTGTGCTAATATACAAATATATACATGCATACATACATATATAACGAATATAATGCACAACATATATAATGCGTAATATAGAGTGGGCTTGACTAGAAAATGCTTGGGCTTAGTTGGGTCCATCTTGATGCATGACAATCAAGGGAGACTGGCAATGTAAATATTTGAACGTAGATAAAAGGAATATGAGATGTCAACCTGACCAAATGATTCAAATCCATAGTTTTAAGTCTTTACAGTTTAATTTATATATGCCATGCGATTTTTATTTTTTTTGGATAAAATCCAATGGTGGATCCAAGTAAAGCATGGGTCTGGGTTAGGGTCGATAGGCTTCACACTGAGGACATGAATACTCATCTTTTTCTCCACTTTTCATGGCAGTCCATTTGGTAAGAAGAAGAACTCAGTTTTAATTTGTTCTTTAGCCAGTGAGTGAACTCGATTTGGTCCCCTAAATGAATTAGTCAAACACGTTTGATTAATACATCTCTAGCTGTAGCTCAACTGGTCAAGGACGTCAAATGCTCCTTTTGGGTTGAGTGAATCCATGAGTCCGGTTCCTTTCCTAGAAGGGAAAAAAAGACGTCAATTGAGTACGACCTAAGTACTCATCACACTCGGCCGAGTCACTCAACCCAGTGAGTCAAGTCAGATTTTCAAGCATCACATAGCCTAGAAGATCCCACCCTGATTTGCATTGGATTATCAACGCGATTTAATAATCCTATCCATTCGATTGGTAATGTATAAATATGAATGGCAAAAGAAAAAAGTGACCCACGTTGGAATTGGATTACTTGTGGTTTCTAAGAATCATCATGATCAGAAATCCTAACCGTTGCATTTGCTGAATAACTGTAGCACAAGGTGAAACCCCAAGAGGTTGGCCGAGTGGTCAGGACCATAGTTCCTCCCTAGTCTTAGTATCGACCCCGGGTTCCCCCTTTTTCAGGAATCGAATGTTGAGTCTAATAGTGCTACCACTTTGGGGCCACAGGGGTGTTTACCTGGGTTCCCTCTGGACCGAAGGAATTAGTTCAGCCCAAAGAATTGGAAACCCTCCGATAAAAAAATAATAATAATAACTAAGCACAAGGTGACCAACATTTTTAGGGCCAATGTGCAACCAAAGGCTCTTTTTCTCATTCTACAAGATAAGAGGGGACCAACTCAAGGAGGCCACAAAGTTGTGTCTAGTCATATGAGTGAGCCTGCACTGCTGCACTCACAATAATTGTGTGGAACCACCATGTTGTGGGGTTAGCTTTTTTTGGACCGTTGATAGTCCAATGGCCACTAAGGAGGGTATAAAAGATTAAACAAGACAAACAAGACCTGAAGTCCTCCCACTGCCATTGCTGGAAAATCAAAAGTGGAGGATTGAAAGAGTAATAATTATAGGTCCTACCATCTACTAATGCCCACTCTCAATGGTTAGTTGCTGCTAATATGATTAAAATCACTAATAAGGTAACGTTGGCAACATGCACACAGATTTCACATAATGAAAACATTAAATTAAAATTAAACAACTTTACGAAGAAAAACTATAAAATGACGAAGTAATTGTTTGTATGTGTTTTTGAACGAAATTACCCCAGAATTTGTTAAAATGATTACAAACCTCTTTAATTAAGAAGGCCTCCTAAGATATGTCTGGTGTCAAATCCGTCGACAATCTTTTCTTTTCAATTCCTGTAGGCTCCAAATTTTTAATATGAACTGTTTTACTTTTTTTATTGACCCATTCATTTCCAAACATTTAGTTTCATAATTAAACATTTACAGATTTTGAGATATACGAAAGGCTCCACATTTGCGATCCTAACCCTTCAACGTTTACTCGCGTAAAAATGTTGCTTCCAAACAAATATGGATTTTTTGTTTCATATGTCATAGTAAATATTATATTCACATCCCATAAGTAAAAGACAAATCGCCCTTTGGGCCTGGCAATGGGTTGGGCTGGACCTTTGGGCCTTTAAGCCCACCCACTTCGGGCTGGGCTTGGTGGATTTTAAAAACCCATGGGCTACATGCCTAAACAGTAAGATCATAGTTAATATTACAGTCAGGGTTGAGCTTCCACGTCAAAGTCTATGGGCCTGATCTGATCCATTTATTGCCTACCATGTTGTATAGGATATGTATGCTTAATATAGGTTGCAATACTATGAGAGTTAATATCATATTATGGAAAATGTCATCATCTGAGAGCTCTATGTGTGAGGCCCCAACCCTTGTGGGCCCTCAATTTGGATTTGAATACTAGATTATAGCCTATTATATCTAATTATATTAATTATGGGGTTTAGTTGAGGGTAGAAAGATATTTTCCTTGGTTTTATAGTGAGTTTAGTCTAGTTGTGTAATTAGTAGAGTCAATATGATGTCTTTTGTTATTTCTAGAGTTAGTTAATTTGTTAGAAGCCCTAGTTAGAAATTAGTGTTTACTATAAAAGGGTATCCACTAACTATAAAAGGGTATCCACTAAGAGAATCTTCTAGAACCTACCCAAAGACCAAAATGCCCATAACCCTAGCCCTAATCATATTCAAACTAAAATGGTACTTTAGTCCCTAACCCAAACCCCCAACCTATATAAGCTACCCCTCCCATTACCATACAATGGCTACTGTTCTCCTCTCTCATTTCCCTCTTTCTCTCTTTTCCCCATTTCCCTCTAACTCTCTCCCAAATTCCCTCCAATTCTCCCGTCTCCCTCTCGTTCTCTCTCTAAGGACTCTAAGAAGAAGAAGACCTACTATAGCTGTAACTTATTATAGGATTTCTCTCTATCTTGATAATCTCTTCTCCCTCTTCTAATTAGGTAAATCCCCTATTCTAGTTCAATTTCTATAGGAATCTCTCTTTCTCTCTTTAGATCTTCTTCCTTATAGCTTTTCTCTTGTGGATATGGGTGTAGGAGTAGAAATCTCACTAGCTTTGAGATTTTGGGGTGACTGTGTGACCGAGGAGACCCGACAGTGGGGATTCCCTTTTTAGCTTGGATTTCTTTCTTTCTCTCTCTTCCTTCTTGCAATCGATTGAAGCAAGTGCAATATGCTTATTTAATATGGAATGGGTGTTTACTGTTTTTTATTCTCGGTATTTCTATTTAGATGATGTTAGGACTGTTAGATTTATCTTTGAGCATGTTTTCATGGATGATCGACCATTGATGGATGGGTTGATCTCATTTGGAAGATCAATGGCTCACGGACTGGATGGTTGGGTGTATATTGGAGCGCTTTTCTTATTTCTGGATGTTTCTGTGGAGTTTGGATGAGTTTGGTTGAGTTCTGGTTGAAGAAGAAGGAAACCAGAATTCTGTAGTTGCAGAACGTCTCTGCACTAGGTTGGCCGAGATCAGCTCTTTCAGCCAGGTTGGCCGAGATCAAGTCTCTGCCAGGTTGGCCGAGATCAGCTCTCTCAGTGATGGCCGAGCTCAACATTGACCGAGCTCAGTGATAACCGAGCTTAGCGATGGCCGAGCTTAGCATTGGCCGAGCTCAATGTCCTAGCCGGGCTCAGTGTTTTGGCCGAGCTCAGTACTTAACCGAGCTCAGTGCTTGACCAACCTCAGTGCCTAACCGAGATCAGTGCTTGACCGACCTCAGTGCTTGACCGAGCTTAGAGCCAGTAGACCGAGATCAAATGACCAAGCTCAAGTGATTCAGAAGAAGGAACTGGAACCTGGGACACCCTTCAACCAGGATTCCCAGTGTTCTCGGTTGACCAGCCAGGCCAGGAGGTCGACCGAGCACACTGAAATTCTGGAAAAATAAGGCACCGCCTGTATGGTGCTTGTTCATCTGTTCCCAGTGTGCCGGGTCGACCGCCCAGGCCAGGAGGTCGACCGAGCACACTGTGTACAGTGACTTTCCCAGATTTTATTTCTTATATTTTTTTACCATATATGGGGCCCATTAACCATCCAAATGGACTTCCATTACTGTGCCAAGCCCGAGTCATTGGTGTGGCTCAACCTTGACTCGTGGGGCTCACTAATCAGAGTCCAGGTTACGTAATCTAAGATGATTCGACATTTATATGTTACCAATGATGCTCATAACTTCTGGAGCACCAAACACAGTATTTATTAGCATCTAAGGTTACATTTAAAGATCAAATTACCTGAGATAGACCTGAACCTGAAAGTTGACCAATTACTTAGGTTGGACTGTTGACATTTCCCATTGATTACGGTACTTGGAAGATTTATCTCCCTCATATTATTACTGTCACTCTATTGTCCTTATTATTGTTTATACATGTTAATTAATTGGAAAATGGAGGACCTGAACCTAGGATTACTTAGAGGTGACCCGGTGGTATGATTAGGTGTACATTGACCCGTGTCTGTGGCTAGGCGGGCCATTTTATGGCCTAAGTTTGGATGTGGATTACTCTAGACTGGAGATATTGGATTTTATGAACTTGTAGCTCATTATGAATGTAAATGGACTGTATACCATTGGAAATGGACTTATCTCTTCATTTGGACTGCTATAGACCAGGCCATGTATTTGGTGGGCCTTGGTATGGATCCAATGATTGGACTTGGACTTGGACTGTGGTCCATGGATTGTATTAGATACTTGGACCTCTTAGGGACTTTGTTAGGACCTTGTTCATGCAAGGCAAAGCCTAGACAGACACATACCCTTATTGTTTCCCGAGTCGGCATAGACATTCACTCAGTTGATCTAAGCTCAGCCAGTTGGACTGATCATCACTGGTAGGAGTTATTAAGAGTGTTGTGTGGCTATCATGATGAGTGTTATTGGAGACGGACGGTGTGATACCGGGTCCGGTCTCAGAGTGTGTTGTGGATGTTGTTTGCGAGGCTAGATAATCCCCAGCACTGGTGAGGTTTCCCCGCCGCGACTATGTTCAGTATGGGAGGGCCGCAACACAATATCCCGCGGTCTCTACTCATTTTGATGCATGCATCCTATATTACTTGCATACTGTGACTTGCCATATCTTTAGATCTGATCCATTCTTGGTGCTTAAGTCTTGACCCCGAGTTTGAGGGCGATGCGTACACACTCGTAGAGGTGCCCGTAGTAGGAGACTACGGATGGGGACCGGCTGACCAAGAGGTCGAGCCGTAGGGTGGAGAGCCAGCACCTGTGGCTTGAGCGCCTTTCTTATTTTGGGCTTTTGAGTGATATTTGTAATGAGTCTGGTAGTTAGTAGAAAATGTGTAATAAACATTTACTTTCATCATTTGACATTTTTAGGCTGGAATCCAGCCCATTACACTTAATATTTCATTTGTGATATCATATACTTTCCGCTATCTCTGTTATTGCTTCCGCTTTACTCTTTATGCTTCCACAAATTAACCATTGATATTTTGTTGTTCAAAAAGTTTAAAAATTGGACCTCACTGCAGACCTACGATCTTGGAAGTTCTCGAATTTTATGGAAAGTAGTGCGCCAACTTCGGTACCCTAACGGTTTTCTCAGTATTCGGAATTGGGGCGTTACACTATGGGCCACTTGGGCCCGACCGTTGATTAATGAAACCCCTTGGATACTCTTGTCATCCCATGATCTAGCATAGGTCCAATTTTACACTCATTGAACCTTCACCCACTGTGAATTGAATCTAAAAAGAATCTATTGTTAAGAAGCCATTATACTTTAAGGCTGTTAAATCAAGAGTTATGATAATCTGAAAGGGATGGTTCTTTGTCTCCCTCGTGCTATAACGAGATTTTCACATATGCCCTCCTCCCATTGATACATCTAATTAGGCTTCGTGCACTTATGCAGTATGGTGTAAATGGGTGGTATTGCGTCACTTTCAAATGAAACTAGCCAAATGCTCCCGTGCTCAGCACAAGCAATTAAAGTCATACAAAAAATATCATTTAATTTTATAATAAAAATAAGAAATTTTGATTTTGATTTCATACGTTTATATTATAGAAAATCTAAAATATAAATATTTCTCAAAATCCACAAATTAATACACTTAAAATTATAATCACCGATAGAAAGAATGTTATATCCTGTGTCCTAATCATGAAACACAGAATAATAGGCTTTCTTAGAAATCACACAATTAAAATTTTAAATAATTAATTAATACAAAATTTCTGAAATTTTAGCAGAAACTCGAAATATGGTATTTTTGTATAATTATATTGAGTTGCAAAAAAATTATAATAAATTCAAAATATGATATTTTTCCTAATAGAAGCGGGTTTTGTAGTGAGTTGGTTGGTTTCTAGGTAGCTATGGGTTTCTGAACTTTGATTCAAGCCGGTCTTAAAATAGGTGGTCTTAGTTTGCTTAACTCGCCTTTTCATTAATAATATTGGTAAAATACTCTCCACTTATCTTTCTTCATGACAAACTTTATGCTAAAAAGTTATAATAGTAATAAATCTTTATGAAATAATATAATTAGTTAAGTTGGATGTTGAACTATACCATAAGACAATTCATTAACTGCTCATAGATTTAAAAATAAATTCATATATTTCTAAATTATAAAAACTTATTTAATTTGAAAAATATAGTAGATAGAAACAAATTTAGGATTTTCCCATCACAATACTTGTTTCTACCTTGGACATCATAGATTTAATAGCACATTATCATTCATTGTAGTAATAAAAATGTCATTCAATAAATGACATTTTTATTGAATTGAATTAGATTAAATAAGATTAAAGGAGGATTATGTATTGGAATTGATGATGGTCCTTTAGTCAAAATTATCTAGTATGGTCAAAATCAAGTGGAGATAATTACAAATTAAAATCAGTCTGTTTCATCATATATATATATATAATGGTGTAAATGGGATAAGTGGTAGATTTTCTCCATCTACCATTTTTGTTTACACTCATTTACATACGTTTGTTTATGCGTCACATACAAAATCAGGTGTGAAAATGGTAGGTAAATTGGGTCACTCTCATACGAAAATTCTCACACCCAAAAAAGTGAATTAGAAAGGCTCTAGCACAGTTTCTGCCTGGGACAGGTTGCAGTAGCGAATTTCGACTTCTAGTTTCATATCTTTAACAATTCATAGATTTTGAGATAAATGAAGATTTTACATATGTAGTCAAATCTTTCTAAGGTTACTCATGTGAAAATCGTGCTTCCAAATAAATATGATAATGTTCACATACGTAACCCCATTTTCATATCCCATGCATGGCCCTGGAGTAGATGAAGTTATAACAGAAATAGTTGACAAAATTACTAGTTGAGATTATTGGCCACGGTCTCAGCATTTATATTTTTGGGTGAGACATGTAGGCCCGTAGGATCAGGTTGGATCTAGATTTGGGGCTAAATCATCAACAGGTTGGGGTTAGGCCTAGTGATCCTACTAGATTTTTGGAGAGAGAGAATCTAGAGGGATAGAGAGAGGAGAGAAATGGCAAAAAAAGGAAGAGAATCTCTGCCAAACAAGTATTTCTTCATTCATTCTCAGAAGTAAACATTCCCAGAATGATGCCAAACAGGCATTTGCATTATCCAACTGGAGATTACCTGCATTGCAGGAATGGCTACAGGCCAATACAAATCTCTGATACAGCAGATATACTGACCTAATATCACTAATAAAGCAGATATGCTTAGCAGATATGGATTCAATCTGTGGATATTTGAACCTATGACTCAAGTCAACTACTTTTGAGAAGTTTCCCCATTTACTCTCAAACCAGTCTAGAGGCTTTAAAAGTTCAGCAGAATTAAATGGAGACTTAACCAGAGGACAAATGTTTCCCACCAAAAGCAATATTCATGACACCTTAGGTTAGTAAATCTCAAGCAGGATCAAAGAAGAAAAATTCAAGTAGGACCTGAAGGTCAAAACATTTCAGATAATGTCTAGGGCAAAAAACGGGGAGAAAACACAATTCTCTGATGTACAGCTAAAAGCATAAAACCCTGCAAAAATAGAATTTATAGAATTCTAGACCTTTTTCTTTTTCAAGAACTCGCAATTGTCTTAGGTAATAATTAAACCATCTCCACAAAAAAATTTACACACCTCAAAAGCATGGCCTCTGACATCTGTCACCCAGTCTGCCTTGGTAACAATACTTGCAAATCTCAAGACAGTTTGGTTGGTGGAACTGAAAACTTGAATGCTCAAACTATCATCAACAACAGTGGCAACATCTGCTGGGGGCAAATCAGACCTTTACCTTGACAATTTCTGAATCACCTATTGGGGTGGTGGATGCATTTGGAACGCTGGAGGGTCAGCTGGCTTCTTGGACCCTCTAATCCACAACATTACTTCCAAAACAATAACTGTGACTAGAATGACAGCAAGGCTGAACCCATAACCTGCTTTCCATCCATTTCCTGCACCTCCCACTCGAATGCCAATGACAATATTCACAGCTGCTAGGAAGAGTGCGAGCCTCCCAACCCAATCGTGATACCAATTCCAGTACCTACGGACCTTGGAGTCTTTATCAGGCCTTAGGAAAAATGCGACTACCTGATGCATTCATGTAGGAATTACAAAAAAATGAGGAGGATGGTTTACAGCCTATCTAGTATATCCAATTATCCAACATCAGATAGAGTGTAGAAAAGAAGATACTTTTTTGCGACTATTTACAAACAAGCGCAATTATCATTTTCTTTCGCATACGTAGTAAAACATATACTAAATGATAAGTGATTATCAGTTGCAGGTGTTTCAATGCAGATGGTAGGGAAAATTGAAATCAATTCACTAACACGAGGCACTCTAGAAATTTATTCAAACAGCTAAACCGAATAGACATCTTATACAATTGCACAGGGTAAAAGTAGAAAAATGAAATGAGCTGGAACATTTAGGTGGAAAATACAAAAAGGAATTCAAAAGAAGTTATTCACACAGTTCACACAGTTCTGACTCTATTGATTTATAAAAATATAATATGAAAATTGTATATGCAAATAATGGAGCATCCCATGTGATCATTGTGGTAAAAGTATAAAAATGCAATCACCTGATGCATTAGGTGGCAAACACAATCAGAGAGTCCGAGTTTAAGTAGAATATGCACCACCAGATCAGGAGTGTAAGAAACCAGATTAGTTAAGACTTAGATAAAATGAGTGTTTTCACCATTTTCATTGACACAGGGATCATGCATAGAAAACATCCACTTGCTGTAAGCGATGAGCAGTTTGCAGTTGTTACAGTGGATGGCGAGATAAATAAGGATCAATTGAACAAGATGCGGCACGTTGGCAAAAAGTTTAGTCAGGCAACTTAATAGAATTATGTAAACAAATACAAGATAAAAGACTCATAAGAAATTATGGATCACCCTATACGATCATAGATGGTAGAAGGTCAGATCTCTCTCTCTCTCTCTCTCTCTCTCTCTCTCTCTCTCTCTCTCTCTCTCTCTCTCTCTCTCTCTCTCTCACACACACACACACACACACACACACAATGGACAACACCGTTCTAAGACATTATTCACACACATTGAACGCAATGGACAACACTGTTCTAAGACACAATGGACAACACCGTTCTAAGACATTAACTAAGAACCTATAATTCACACGAACGCGTGCGCGCAATGGACAACACCGTTCTAAGAGATTAACTAAGAACCTAAAAATTCTATTTAATGCTGGTGTCATCATTTAGCTATACATACATTTGTACATAAGATGATGGACAACACCGTTCTTAGACATTAACTAAGAATCTAAAAATTATAGCAGAGATTTTCTATGTAATGCTTGTGTCATCATTTAGGTGAAGTAGTAAAAGTCAATCTCTTCTAATTTATGAGGACAACCAAGAGAAAATATAAAAACAAAGGAAGGAAGCGCAGATAACAAAATGAAAGAAATGCTATAGTGAGTAGGGGTATTCATGGGCCGGGTTGGGCTAGGCCGAGGTATCTCCAGGCTCAGCTTGACTTCTAAAATGTAGGTCCCAGCCCGGACCAAGCCAGAATTGAGCCTTAAGTGGCTGGCTCAAGCCTGGCCGGTCTGAAAATGAGTAAGCACGAGCCCAGCCCAAGTTTACTTTAAAAATAGAAAGGGTGTGATTGTACAGCTGCAAGTTGTAGCTCAAGTGATTTTGTCACTCATGCATGTGTGAGATGGAAGGTGTTCAAGTCCCCTCTCTATCACTCTCTACTATTTTTTATATTTGGGCCAGGCCGGGCTTGGGCTCTCTAAAACTGAATCCAGGCCCGCCCATCTATTAAACAGGCCTAAATAAAATGTCCGAGCCTGGTCCAAGTACAAAAACATACGGCCCAAGCCCAGCCCAAAGTGGGCTGGTCCCAGGTCGGGCTCGGGCCGGACCGGTCCATGAATACCCCTAATAGTGAGATGAACACATCATGACACTCCATGAGCATGCTTTATTGGGCCACATCACTGTAATGAAAGGGAAGTCAGACAGTTGTGTCTTTCCACATGATGATGCAGGCTAACGGGAACAGGCGCGATCAGTTTCCCTAAAATCATGAGGTTCCTCCTAACTCCATGGTCAAACAAATCATTTTAACAAGTGGTAAAAGAGCTCATTAACCTGAAGAATAAGAAGGACAAAGACAAAAATTCCAAGGCCTCTGTGTGCTAAGACATTAGCATGTATTTTATCATATAGCGAGACTCCAGCCACCAAGCTTGAAAGCACAATGAGAAACCCCAAAAACTGGATCGCCAAATGAAGATAATACCAAAGTGGGTCCCACTGTCTGAAGTATCTTGCAAAAATTGCCCCAACTGGTAGAAGCACACCCCACCCAAATATGGCAAGTATTCCATGACTCCTCTTCAGCTGGACAGGATAGGATGAAGCAGATGAAGCACCTAAAACAGAACAATTTGATATTGGTTAAGCTACATAGATAGGGAGACCCTGTCAGGTCATATGTTAATATTCCTCATCTCTTACGTTGAGATGGGAAAAAAAAAAAGAGGCATACAAAGAGATGAACAAAGGAAAGAAGGCAATGTCTAAGAGATGATTGAAAAGGAAAGTTCCCTTAACATGTATGACAACTATAGCAACATAGAAGAAGTTAGGGCATGCCAGAATCTTTGACTGAAAAATTATGCACTGTTAAATACTTGGGTGGGTTGGGGAATGGTGTATTTGGATAGTTAGAGATGGCCCAAAAACAAGCCTAATCAGATAATGATATCCATCGTTCTAAGAGACTGAACAGACACATGGGTGTATAATAAGGTACATCCATCAGGACTGTGTTGAGGGGTTGGAATGGATTGACCATAGATAGGCCTATGCGCGCAAGCTGCATGTAGCAGAGCATTCTCACTGTCTCATGGTTCTAAATCCCAGTATGGTAACTAGATAGCCGCCAACCTCAAGTTGACTCACGTCACTCACCCCCATTGTCTCAAACTCAGCTTCTTTTTAAATCCCTTCCCCCACTGCACACACCCTTGAATTGGCATTGAACCGTATGATACCATTTTATCATCCAACTGACATTCGCTGAAGTAGTTTTGTCAGAAAAACTGATTTATCTAAAGATTAAAAATTGTGAAGCATTAAGGCCTTAAATCAAAAGGTATGGGATAAGGATAACCAGACAGGGCCACTTTTAGGACACTCTTAATTCATGAAAGGAACTACACCTCCCCTCATTAATAGCATGCAGCAAGGTGTGCCACACAAGGGAGTGCACAAATTTGCGATCAGGTCCCTTGAATTGGACAATATTTAGGAACTCTCATGTAGGGCTCACCCTGATCAACCCAATCGCTTCACAATACCCCCGGTGTTGGGTGGGGGCAAATTAGCACTAACAACAAATTGACACTTACCCATTGACCCACTATTGGGTTCTCTTTAGGGGCAAAAAAATAAGTTAAATTTAAAGGTTAAAAGTTGTCAATCCTTGATGCCCTCACACCTAGAGTTAAAGTGATCTGATGGTGACATTTTTGGCCCACCCTGAGTCCCACCAAATCCAATAGCTTTTCGATCATGGGGGAAGATGGGACAAAATGTCTTGTTTTGGACTAGGGGCAGGCCAAATGTGGCCCCCATTAAATAATGTACATTTTTGTTTTGGTGGGTGATTGTTACACCCCGTCCCGAATTAATGATGATTAAGGCTAATTAATTGAGATTTATGCTAATTAAGCATAATTAATTGAATTAATGTTGGTTGATGACCAAAAAGAGATAAACAAGTCTCTAATGATTGAATTGAGCATAATGAGTGGGATTGAATGAAATTAAAATCATTGAATTGAGATTTGGTTTAAATGAGTAGAGATAAGGACTTCTTCGTAAATACGGATTTTCACGTATTTCGTCGAATACGGTAATTCTTGACACCATCGCGTACATCTCGATTAATACATTAACTTTCATAACATACACAATTAGTTTTGACTTAAGATTAGTCAAAAGAGCCCTCATTTGACTTAAAGAGTAAATGAGTAAATGGAAGGGGGACTTAAATGCAAAAAGTGGGCTTATATAAGCTAAGAGATGGGTTCATTTCATCTCAATAGTGAACCCTAGGCAACTTCCTTATCTCTTTCTCTCCTCCTCCCATTGATCAAGTTGATTTTGAGAAGGGCTCTAGTGATTCTTGGAGAAGGACATCATCTTCTCCATCCTCTTCATCTTCCCCATCAAGTGATCTTCCATTTTTGGAGCATTTGAAGCTTTGGAAAGAACTCAACCTTCTTCATTGAGCTTCAAGTAAGTAGTTTAGACTTTTATAGGATTTCCAAGTTCTATTCATTGTGTAGAGGTGGTTGCTAGCATTAATGGCTCATAAATGTCCATTTTTCTTGTTTTTATGAAATTAGGGTTTGATTAAAAGGGGTTTGACCTCAAATCCAAGCTTAGAAAGAGGGGTTTTGCTCTAGAAGCTCAAGAGAGGCAAGTGTATACATCTTCTATGTGATTATGTTAACATCTATGCACTACCTTGTTTAGAAGCATTTATGAAGTTTTCATTATAGATTGGAATGAGGTTTATTGTGAATGAATGATGGATTAGATGTGGGTTTTGGAATGTGTATGAGTGCATAAATGAGGAAGGACTAGATATCCTAATTATGTGCATGTATGAGAAATATAGGAAAAATGGAAGAAGAAGGGCAGAAATCGGAGGTTTGGGAACCAGTCCCGGACCTGTCCGATCGATCGGCCATCAGGTCCGATCGATCGGACTGTGTCTTAACTGAGACATATTTCTGTCCGATCGATCGGACCTGTGCGTCGATCGATCGGACTGTCCCTTAACTAGGATGTGTTTCTGTCCGATCGATCGGACATGTGCGTCGATCGATCGGATTGTCCCTTAATTAGGACGTATTTTTTGTCCGATCGATTGGATCTGAAGGTCCGATCGATCGGGGGACTCAGTTTGAGTCCAGTTGGATTTCGAGATTCGTTCGATCATGGATGTTTCCTATGAACTTAATTACTCTCTAAACTAGTTTTAAAGCTAGTTATTATGAGATTAGAGGTCAATTGAATTAATGAAAAATAAAAGGAGATTTCAAGTGATTGAACCCTAAGTTTAATAACATAACGAATGTTTAATGAATTATAGACTAGACCCCCATGAGTGATAATTACGGGGACTCTATTGTACACATTAATTAAAAGTGATGCCCATCAAGAATAGCACGTACATTAGATAACCAATGGTTACACTCGAATGGTTGGTTGGAATCATGAAAGAAATGAGTGGAGTTCCTAATTATCCGAATTCCCTCATTGGTATGTGTTTGTATTGTATCGTAATTGCTTTACTAGACTTGCATGTCTTAAATTGAATCTAGAAATAGATTAAAGTGATAACTCGTAAGTTGGCACTACATAGCTATTTCATCAAATGATTATTCCTACTGCAGTAGATGGATTTGGGGGCGTTCCGGAGCTCCGTGGTGATGCTAGTTGCCCCTGGCCCGGGCACTAATAAGTCCCACAATATTGAATGACTGTCATTGAAAGATTATGACTATACTATTCCTTCCATTTGGAAGATGAATCATTCCTTTGAGGGAAGATGGTAAAAGAATGAAAAGTAATGAAATGAATGCTATGGTAGTTGCCAAATTGTTTGTGTCCATTAATTGACTAATGACATTATTTGTACAATGAACTGTTAGAATTGATAGAAATACAGTTGAATGAAATTATGTAGGTATTAACATGTTATATCACAGAATTATGTATGCATTGTTGAACCGTCGTGTTCATTAGTGTTATTGATGGCATTACAGGCCCACTTGCCCATGCCGACCCTGCAGTGGCCCCAGCGCCAGCGGAGGAGACCGCTCCGGTTCCTCCAGGAGGTTTGATAGAATGGCATAGACGGGATACCAATTGATACGAGTATCCGAGTGCGTCGAAAAATGGAGATTCATTTTGGGGTTTTCTTTTGGGGATGTTTAGATTCTTTTGGGAGAAACTATTTGAGAATTCAATTTTTGGTCACCTCGTATTGTATGTGAATATACAATGGTTGATAAAACAATTCATGTATAAGAACCTCACTTTTGATTGGGATTATACATTGATAATGGTTGATGTTAAATATGTATTCCGTAATTTGTATATTTTCCGCAAATTTGTATGATTATCCCTTGTGGATCCCATTTTAATTTCGGTTAATTTGGGGTTTACGGGAGTAAGTATGGGATCGCGATCCAGGGGTTTAACGGATCTCGGGCCCGGGTCGTGACAGTGATCAATAGTAAGTAGTGTTTGAATGAGAGATGATTCAAAAACACGGGGATTCGGTGTGTGGTGGGGATATAGTGAGTGGGAGTGGGTGGATAGGTGGACATGAGTGGCCTCGTAAGCCATACAACTTTCAGCTCAAGAGAAGTCCAGAACACAAACACATGCATTCACACCAAGTTGGCTAAATGTCAATGCAGTTCCCGAAAAATCTATAATTGATAGCCCATCATTCATGAACTCAACCTTCAATCACCTTTGTAGGCATGCATTTGAAATGTTAATTCAATTGGAGTGAAATTCACCATTCCATAAATGCATGATTAACGCGTTCGGAGTTTATTGCATTTTCAATTTGATAGTGAATATCACTTTGATTGGTCTATGATAATTTATAATTCTAGTCTCAATTGCTTTTAGGGGGAATTTTGGTAATAAAAGGCTTGAATTCATGACCCCAGAACAACATACTGTCACCATTTAAAATCTATTGTCGTAAACCCATCACACAAGGGGACATTAGAAACCATTAATTCTAAATAAAAGAAGATTAGCTTGTTCAAAACTCAGTTTCTTTCACCGTTCCAAAAAAAAAAACTAAGCTTATTTCCTATAATTGGTTCAATATACTATCTTATTTGCTTTTATCTTTTTTTTTTTTTCTTTCTTGTACCTAGTATAATTCATCTCCCTTAACTCCAACTCATTTTATAGTTAACTTCATTTGATATCAAAGCGAAGGGTTGGATCATATGTGACGCAAGAGCTCAAAATCAATATCCATGTGGATGTGACTGATCTAGCCCATTGATTATCTTGAAAAGCTTGATCGAAAAAAGTGGCAAATTTTCATGTAAATCAAGGAAAGATCAAACATAAGTAGTCGAAATTTATATTAGATGGTCGAGATGGATCCAAATCATCATCATTAAAGCCTTGTCCCAACAATGTTTGAGTCGGCTAAAAGAATTTTGTTTTTCCATTCCAGTCTATCATGGGCCAAATCCTCGGATAGGTTGCACTTTTTGAGATCTAACCTTACTAGTCTCATCCGTGTTCTCTTCGGCCTACCTCTGTTCGTCTCAAGCGAGTCTCTCTTAATTTATCACCTATTAATGCTACTCCCTAATGCTCCCAAATGCACTCATTTATAATTTTATCTTTCCTAGTTTTACCACACATCCATCTCAACATTCTCATCTCTACGATATACTCATTTTGTGCATGTGTTACTTCTTGCTTGGCCAACATTCTGCTTCATAGGTTTTAGGTGCTCTAATCGTTGTCTTGTAAAAAAAATTTCTTTAGTTTTGCTGGTATGCAACATCACAAAGCCCTTCAGAAGCAAGTCTCCACTTTAACCACCTTGCATATATCCTATGCTCGACATCTTCCTCAACCTCTCCATCCTTACAAATTATCGAACCAAACTAGGATCCGACACAAACCAGCCCCATTCCACTCAATGTTAGGCCCACATGGGACGCCCAGGTCTTGTCCATGGAAATACACATGTGGTTGGTCCTACCCATAATTCAAAACAGTGGTTGTAGCAAGTGTAGCGGCCGTCGACCAAAATGAAGCGTAGCGGGCGATACAGAGCATTTGAGGCAATAAATAGCAACATAGCAGATGTGGTTAAAACAAACCAAAAAAAAAAAAAGTCCAAAAATAAAGAATACTGGAAAATGCTAAAAAAAAAATCATTAGTAATTAAGATAGGGAGGTGTAATGGACCCCTCATTGCATAAAGGTCAAGTATCGTTGTGTGACTGATTTATGGGATTGAGAAAATCTCCAAAAAATCCAAAAATACATAATGAAAAATTAAAAGAACTTCATATCATTTGGGGTATATCTATGGGAAACACAGATCTGCATGCTAAAATGCATTAGGACGTGATTTGGTCGCCCACTTCGAATAAAAAAAAATCAAAAAGAAAAAAACTCCCCAGATTCAAAATTTGAAAATAAACGCCAAAAAATATATTAAAAACTCAAATAATTTGGCATTGGTCTATGGTAAACATAGATCTAAAAGATACAAGGAATTTTCAAGTGATTCACGAAAAAAAAGAGTGAAATAAGTTTTTTAAAAAATTGAAAATCCGCTACAAAGCGGGCACAAGTGAGACCGCTATTTTCAAGGTAGAGTAACAGCCTCAGCCGATAGTAGCATATACTGTAGCGGCCACTATTTGAACATCCTACAGTATACATAGTGGTGACCACAACCCCAATTTACATGGAACATTCAATGCCTTCTTTTGCATGCAAAGATGAAAACTCGCAGCTTCCCAAAGACATGTTATTTTTCTATGAAGAAAACTTAAAAGTCAAGAAATTTCTAGGGAGGATGCGTATGTTAGGAAACATACTAAATACAAGTAGCAAAGATTATACGAGAAGCCAATTGGAGCCAATACAAGGAAGGGCATGTCCGGTCATTATGGATTTCTTTCTTTTTCTTTCTTTAGTTGGTTTGACTAGTAGAAAATAGTTTAGTGGCTTTTATTTCATTGGAAACATTATAAATACTTATGTATGTTGGACGTCTAGCTGAAGGCTTAATTTTATGACATTTGCTCAATAATATCACAAACTATCTTTTGTCCTACAGTTTTGAGACTAATTTTCTCCCAAGGGTTGGAGATTGTCTCAAGTGGAAAATTGCATTTGGGGTAAGCTTTTTACTATTTGTCTCGTTGTGATTTATTGAGTTTTTGTATATTCGTCTGGGATTTGGAATTGAGTTTTCCAATCAATGTACCATTTTGGCTGCGTCAATATTCTACCTTATTTTCTTTCCTCTTCTTTGTTCCTATTTTCATTTAGTCTTTCTTGTCCATGTTCAATTCATGCCTCTCATACCATACCGACGCTGTTTATGTTCTATTTTTATTTAAGGAATTTTTGTTATGGTAAAAGATTATATTATTTTAGCCACGATCATGTTCATGGTGCTTCCTTTTAATTCTGCCAGTTTGTTTTAATTGCCAGTCAGGAAGGAAGGTTGAGTCAGGTAGGTTGATAGCCGACATAAAACCTTTTTCCACAACTCCAACATGAATTTTAATATAGAAACAAAATTCATGTAAACGACCCCAACATAGTTTGGAGTGACAACGCTTTGATGTTGATGATGATTGGTATAGTTTGGCATATACTTATGTGTTAATTAAGTATATAATTAATTTTGATCATGTGCGATGAACCTAATTGTGAGATGGTGTGATGGCCCTACATGGCCCATCTAAGTCGTTAGGATGTGAAGGGGAGTACTTCGGTAGATGATGGGTGAAAAAACATGCTCACCAAAGAGATGTGCTCTGGCTCAACTTATTTCATCCATTGAAATTTGCGCGGTCGGGTGACACGTAGGGCTATTGAATGGGAAGAAACTTCGCACGCCCCCATGGATCATCCACTCATCATCATACCTGTTCTGCTTCTGATACATACTATTCTACTAAAGAGTGACTGGAACTAAAATTAAAGACTAAGGCAATATAAAAGGGTTTGTTTTGTGGTTGTAAAACTTGTGTGAGTCATTCTTATGAATACCTAAGATATCAGCAACCAAAGATAGCATCAAAGGGACATACCTGCAGAGAAATCAAATAAAATAGATGTTTTGTCTTCATGTTCTGTTAGCCGGTAATGACTTGGAGGTGAGGCACCAAAGGCAAATAAAAGTGATTGCCGGGTAATGGGAGCTTCAAACTTCACTTGAAATGCCAAGTATATTTTGGCTCCATTAAGAACAACAACCTCTGGAACATTGGTGCCGAGCAGCTGCCCCTGATTTACTACAACATCTGATGGAGACTGACCACGCAAATAGTACTGTCTGATATGTGCTCTTTCTCTACCCATCCAACCCACCATAGCACTGGAACCAACCATCATTCCATCCTTAGAAAATCCCATCCCAACCCATCCACTGGTGTATTCAGCAGATAGTACAATTGTTAAGACATTGTCTTGGCCTTTTGAGTACTGCAACAAGACACTGAGATTTCAGAAGATGGAAGGTACATCCTTAGATACAAGACCAAATTCTATGATTGCAAGTCTTCCATACTCTCATATCACCTCTATGATAATTTTTTACATAAAAAAAAAGCATGTCAAATTTCAAACAGCCATTAATAAACTCAGTTTGATGCACAAAAACAGAAATTAATTCGAGATTTTTTTTTTGAAGTTTTGGTCATTAGTTAAAATTTAGCAAATCCATAAAGCATCACAAACCCTTGGGAACCATTTAGGAAAGAATTCTCCAGATTTTGACTTTTTAATAAAGAATCACTTATTTTATTTCACCAACTGAGGTGGTCACAAGATGAATCTTCTTCATCTTGTTCAACATGCAAGGCAGGAATGATTTTCTAAATTAAAATGCAAGAACTCCCAAATCCTTCTATTTAGCGGGAAAATATGCAATTGATACCTGTTAATATAACAAAAAATCAGCGAAAACTTCACAATCACTTAACCTGAACAATGACTGAAAAAAATAAATGAGTGTTCCAATCAACTCTCAGCAGTCTCACTAATCTACTTCACATCTAAAACTTGTAAACCTACAAAAAATACAGCATACAACAATTCTCGGTTTCAAGTCATTATTACATATCTGATAGTCTACTTTTCCCATTTCCACCTAATTTTCCCATTTTATTTCTGTACATTCCACATCACTGCAGTCTACAGGGATATAATCTACATCTCTTTAAATTGTAATTCACATTTCTTAGTTTTAAGTCATTAACACCTACCTCTGTCTAATTCGCCCATTTCCAATATAATCTCTCACATCAACATACTATAAACTTCTCCTTAATGTGCTCCCTCTTCGTATGTCTTTTTTGAGAAGGTTCCTCACCCTCCCTTTGACAGCCTTACTCCAACATCCTATTTGCAAGTCATAATAGACCGAGCAATGGCCTTGAAGATCTATCATATCAGAAATTCTGTGTTTGATCTGGCACTCTCGCATCTCTTCATCCATATCCGACGACCTCAAACAAACATAGCATTATCATGAATTCATTATCACAAAGCTAAAAGGCTATCTCATTTTCTATTAATCAGTAAAGATAATATATTTGTTGATCGAAGAAAGGAATTTTTTTCTTTTACACCTGACATGACCTCATCCTTATGGTTGCGAAGATGAGCACCTTCCAACTGCGCCATGTGCTCTAGATTTTTACTAATGCAGATAAAACAAAAATACATTGGCCAAGAAGAGACTGTAGACAAGATGGGCATTGCTTATCTAGCACATCCTTGGATTGACCAATCAAAGGAAAAGGGACTCAATAATTTATTAAGAAAATGCTACATAAGGTACAAAGGTAGTATACAATTACCCACCCCCTCTATTACTCAGTTTGAAAACCTAGATGGCACTGCCACCCTACATGCAACAAATCCCAATGAATCCGGCGCTTTGTTAGGGTGTCTCTGAAACTGGCGAATTTCATCTAATATAAAATCAAAACACCATTGGGCACCTTATAGTTCTTGCTGCCCATTCTACTGCATTTGCAGAATCTTCCTCAATGATCATCATCAGATTCTTGTGAACTTGGTTGCCTTAATGTTTATCCAAATGTAAGACCCCCATTGCATGTGAGTTCTTTATAATAAAATTCACAATTTCTTGGATTACACAAATCCAGTTATGGAATCAGTGTGCTCATCTCCAACTCTGGATATTTTAAAAATACTGCTAGAAAATTGAAAATAAGCGTGACAGTATCGAAATAAATTTGGGGGAGATGTCTCTTGCACTGTTTGGCTATCTTTACTATCTATTTAATATAATGATCTGTTGCCATTTGAGAAAGCTTTAGTGAAATCAGGAAAAAATCTATAAAAATGGTTTTTAACTTTATTTTATATATTTCTTACTTTCATTATTTTTAATGATTTAAAACATTAGTAGTATCTGTAACATGTTCCTCATAAAATCTTGAGAAAACCCCCAAATTTGAAAATACCCCGACATTTTTCCAAGAAGATAAATTTCTAAAATGATACTTGTGACAATGGTTATAGAAAATGATCTTGAAAAGTTGAAATTCCACTCGTTCCATGAATCAAAACTCAAAACCCATGAACCCCATCACTAGCATGAATTCGGCCAAGTAGAAAAAACACAAAACAAGACTCCCTGATAGATCACTAATGTGAACTTTATGAATTGCACAAACTACATTGTATAATTCCTTGAAAAAAAAAATGCAACAGTTAAAAATTACAATAGATGAGATAAAAATGGAAATACAACAAATCTACTCTTATCAAGATCTAAACAAACCATATTATATTAACAAATCTTATAACAATCCTAAACATATCTTAATAAATGTAACAACAACCACAACCTTCAAATCTTATGTACTCAATCTGCTAGTAAGTTATGCCCCTTAGACACCAGCAGTTCCCAAGCAAGTTGCAATGAAAAATCAACATCCACTAACAATTCAAGATTTTCTATTGCGACCCATTCAAATTTAAATTGAAAAGGGTTTTAAAATCGGATGCAAAGGGTTATCAATTTACAAATCACAGCTCACAAAACCCACAGTAAAGAAAATTCAAAATTAAAGAAACCCCACATACATTTCTCCACAAATCTAAACACCCAAAAGCGAAAAAAACAGTAGCAAATCAAGTAAAACAGAAGAGATGAGAGTAATTTGAAGAGCTCACCCTCAAATCAAAGGTATGCCAAACAGATCTACAAGACAAAGATGAAGAATCATTGAAAGGAGCTGGAAGGAAGCTGCTCACATCCAGACTGCAGCTATCCATCTGTGAATGGACAATGGGGATTCTGAGGAGGAGGAAGAGCGCCGCCAATGCGGCATAAATGGTGAAGGAGAGTAAGCTCTTATCTGTTCGCATAGTGAGATCTGAGAAGAAGAAGAAAATGTTTGAGTTATTGGAGTGGGGAAATGAAGAGGGAGGATTAGGATGAAGATGAAGATGAAGAGGAAGGACAAGGTGAGAGGTTGCAATCTCTTGGAATGTAAGATATGTGAGATGATGATGATGATGATGATAATGATGATAGTATTGTTGTTGTTGTTGAAGGGAGGTTGGTTGTTGTCGTTATGGGGAATCATCTTCTTTCCCTTTCCCTTTTCCTTTCCCGCGCCACACACAAATTTACTAACTGTAATGCTGCAGCTTCCTCACTCTATACAAACATATTACATATAAACTGATACTGATGTACATTCCAAACTCCAGAGGGTGGTTCACAATTAATTAATTAATTTATTTATTTGGGTGTTATATTGCACACCCCGGTGGGGCCCACCTGATCGTTCATTCGAATGGCCCGCAGACAAGAGACCCCTTGAATTACACCCATCTCATTTTTTTTACGACCGTGTAAATGGATTGTATTTTTGGATCTAAGGGTGAAATCTTACGGGCTGTTGATAAATGGGTTAGGATGATCAAGCGGGCTTCGTGCATGTTGAGCTGTCGGCAGTGGGTTTTTTTCAGATTTAAGGAGGGAATGGGTTTGTGGACTCACTTTCACTCGTTCAACATTTCAGTACAAATTAAACGGTTCTTTTTTTAATATAAAATATTATAATTATCAAAATTGACATGAGTCTTATTTATCAGAGGATAGATTTGGTGTCACATATAAATGACCTGTGCATGAATGAATTAGGTTTGGATAGGGTGAGTAGGAGTTGGGAGTGGGTGGGTTAGCAGCCTAGTACCAAATCTGCCCATTGGCATCCCTATTGGGCTTTCATGACCTAGGGTTTGTGTCCTTCATGAAGATCATAAACAAGAGCTCTATGGAGCTCACCTGAGGGACAGAGTTAGCATATTCATTGTGATATGGGGTAGGCCATTGAGGAGGGATCATTGGAATAATCAAAAAGAAAAAAAAAATGAAAACCATTCACAGAGATATTGCTTTCACTGTTTCACAGTCTTGAAGTGTTTAGTCCCTTTTCTCATTAGATAAAGTGGGATGAAAGTTAGATTTTGCACAATTCACGAGGAATCTATTTAAATTTCGGATGAGGAGGTTGAATTTATGCTTGTAAAGGTTTCATAAAGTATTAAATGTGTGGCTACATACAGTCTAGCTCGTGTGGCCCACTTAAAAACCTTCTTATTAGTTACAAAATGTTAAATAGAAAGGTCTTTTTATGGATAAAGGTTACAAAAAAATGAGCTCCATCAAGTAATCATATCCCTTGATTTATCAACCTTATAGTTTAGCGGTCTTTTGACCGTAGACTTCTTCGAGAATCAATCAAAGGCGGATAAAAGTTTGACGAGAGTAAAATTGAGCCCGGTGCCAAATCAAAAAGGGAAGGGAGTGTGAAAAGACAGGTGGAGCTAGCCCTTAAATTGTTCATGTGAGAGAGATGGACCACATAGACTCTAGATTGATTGCTTGGCTATTCCTGAAAACTTAATACGTGTGCACCAGTGATCTATATTTATGTGCAATATGGTGGTTGTGTTTGTATATGGAAGTTCTAAGGCTAAAATACAAGGGGATGTTTGAATAATGCAGTCATCAATGATTTTCAATAATTTATGTAGGAAGCTGGTCTGCTTCACTTATAGGGGACGTGGGCACAACTTTTTCTAAGGAGTATTACTTTCAACTCTAACTACTTGTAACAAAAGAAAAACCTTAGGCTACTTGGGATGGATCTATTGTTGTCTCATGCTTTATCACTGATCTATCACTGGGTTCAAGATGTGGGCAAACTTTTGCCTGCTGGAATAATTGAATTTTTTTTTGCCTATATCTGTGAGCAGTTAGATTTGCCCCCTCAATCTTGGTTTAAAGATGGTTGAACATTATTGTCACTCACCTCCCTAGATTTTCTTTCAACCATTTATTCTAGACCTATTCAATATGTCAAAAGCCTCAAGGCTGATAGAACGCGTCAAATCAAGTCTTAAAACTATTTAAAACCGTAACACAATGCTCTTTTAGATTTTGCTAGGATCCTTCCAAATCTTCAAAGGTACCATGCTCCATTTCAAGTAAATGTGGACCTAACTAGAGAACTGGCCAAAGTGACCAAAACGCCTCTACAAGGAGATAGAGACATTTTGGTAAGTTAATAACCATCCCCATGGTTGTAGAAGTCTTTCTATTATTCAAAAAGTGAAGCACTCTGCAGCAAATACACAACTATTAAGTTTATTGTAAAAACCCTTTTCTTATTGCATTGAGTGTGTGGACAGTCAAACAAAGTGAGGAAATTGGTTTTCTGACCTTAAATTAAATAGGTAAGACTGCTCACTCTTATTTTCTGCATGACCCAAGATCATTATTGATTTCATTCTTTTGGGGCCTATTTGTACAAAAAATCATTGGAATGGAATTTCTAAAGATTGATACTTATAAATGGCCCATCGAAAAATCTCGATTTTAATAATTAAAAATAAATAAATTAAAGAGAGATTAAAATTGAATACCCAACCATCACATTAGTGAATTAGTTTTAATCTCTTCTTAGTTCATTTTACATTAAATGAGAAATTATTTTATTGCCATTTATAGAACTTCACATCTATTTCCCCAACTTCGACTAATTTTAGGAACCCACTTAGCCTTGAAGTTGAATGGCTAAGAATGCTCAGAATAAAATGACTTTTGGTGCCACCCTAATTCACAGCCCTTATTAAAATGACTTTTAATAGTATCATGTGTGGTAGTTGAAAATGGTCTCCTAGTGCCCAAGTTATAAGGGTTTGTTACTTAGTGCCGAATCAGTCCAAACATTGGATCGGGTCATGTCGGGTACCACCCGACACAGTCTTGTATACATTGTAACAACTGCCTTTTTTGTCTAATAAATAATACTTTTGAGAGGAAAGCTATGATCAGATCAGCAGAAGTCTTGCACAGTTAGGTATGCCAGTTGGGCTGGGTCAAGTCCCAACCTATATATCCTGGCCCACATTAGAAAAGTTCAGGTTAGACTTGGTTGGGCTACAGGCTAGGGTCAGGCCTGGATTTTTAAGCCCAAATAAATTTTGGGTCAGGCTGGCTTGTGGCTCGGATACCCAAAAAAATTACATATATTCTGCTAATTTTTTAATGTTTTTTTTTTTTGAAGATTTATTAATGTGTTCATCTTGTAATGTGTTTATTTATATTATTTATATTGTGAAAAAAATATCAGTAACAGTTTTTTCAATGATTAATTTAAGCCTTTTGTGCTCATTAACCCCTAGTGAATTAGCATTAACCAGAGATTTGATACCAAAGAAATTATATGGGCCTTTTAAATTGATAATGCAAATTTTGTAAGCTACTCAACTCATCAACGTCAAGATTAGGTTAACTTTGAGTGCCCCCTGATGAGAAGATGTCCTCGCCCTTGATCAGATAATTCTCATTTTTGCATAAACCCCTTTTACTCCTATGATTGTCATTCTTTCATATGGGACCCACAGGCATGGCAATTCTACTCTTGGAACGGCTAGTCTTTTTGAAAAGAGAAGACGGGGAAAAAAATCATTTCACCACCACCACCACCGCCACCAAAGCCTTGTTCCAATTCTTCATTCAATCTATTTTGAGTTAAATCCCCGGGTGTGTTGCACTTCTTTATATCCATTTTTCCATCTTCAATCGATGTTCTCTTTAGCCTAACCAGTTTTTTGGGGGCCATCAACTTATTTAGAAAAACTTTTCTTTAATGCTGTTGTTGTTGTTTTGAATTGAACATGCTCAAGCCATCTCAAACGAATCTCTTTTAATTTATCACCTTGATGCTACCCCTTAAAAGAACGGTTTGTTATTACATTTACAAGATTGAAACGTCTAGCCTTTGTGGGGGGAAAAAAGAGAGGACAAAAAATAATCATAACCAGTTATTTTTCTCCTTTCGTGGAAAATGAACACCACGCCATCAACCTAGTAAACCAAATCATAGGAAAATCAAGTTTCTATCTACCTTACCACTTTATATATCCTTCATCCCTCACCTTTGTAATATTCCTTTGGAACCCATTTTACCATGAATAGGTAGGAACTCAATTTCAAGCAAACAAATGGGTCCTAACATCCGCCAATTCCCCTATATAGAATTTCACCCCCCCCAAAAAAAAACCCCTATAAAAATGAATTAGCTGACCTGACCGAATTGGCCCAGTAACAACTATCTACTTTAATTATCAGCAAAAGAGAAAAAATTCACTTAATGAAGAGAAAAAGACTAAACAACATCCCTTAATTAGCAAGCAATTTTTGCTTGTGAGACACACATGGTGGAAAGTGACATTTAAACGTCTTCATGATGGAAACTGGAATCTCTTTTTTATAACACCTCAAACCAGCTAGCTACTGTAGGTAGAGATTCTTCACATCCAAATGTCTGATTTGCCTTCTTTTTTTCTTTTTTTTTGTATGGAGGAAAGCATTTTGATCAAAGCAATCCTTTGGGTCGGATCCATTTTGAGTTCGGATCTTCACAAGTACATTTGTGGGCCCACTTCCCAAAAAGGGGTTTTAGTCATAGTTACTTGCTTAATTCGATAGCTTGATCAGAAAATTCGATGGAGTAAGTTTATTTGGTTCGACATTTCTATTCGTCTAACTCAGAATTAGAATTTAACAAGTTCCATGAGCTAATTCATCTTTGTCCATGCTCTCAATATTATCGGGGCCGGCCCATGGGAATATTTGCTATTTAGAGTGTTTAGTTTAAGTACTTTGTAGTCAACCCCAAGAGGTTGGCCGAGTGGTCAGAATCATGGTTTCTCCCTCTTCCAGAGCTAGAGGTCTTGGTATCGACCCCCGGTTCCCCCCTCTTCATGAATCGAATGATGAGTCCACTAGTGCTACCACCTTGAGGCTACAGGGGTGTTTACCCAGCTTCTCTCTAGGCTTGGAGGGATTAGTCCAGCCAAAAGGGTTGGAACCCTCCTATAAAAAAAAAAAAAAAAAGTACTTTGTAGTTAATATTTTTCCTTGTACAATTTATGTTCTTTATGGAATAAAAGAGAGACTTACCGTTCAAAAAAAGTATCATCGGGCCCCACGTTTAGAATCCCAACCACTCACAATCACTGCTCTTCTTTATCTTTATTGTTGGGTCAAATTGTACGTACTTTAATTAGAGTTGGACCCACTTTTATATTGAACAAGTGTAAAATATATAGTTAAAATAAAAATTAAAATAATCGATCTTAAGATGGGGCAAACTTTGAGTCTTTGATAAAGTATAAAGTAGACAAAGAAAAGTTCTTGGCTGTAATTCCACTGGGAGAGAGAAGTGTAACCTTGAATCTTTGATAAAGAAGAAAATAAACAAATGAAGGAAAGGGTTTCACAGGTGTATTATTGTATGGGTAGATGAAGATTGGTGTAGTGGTAAGCGCGAAAGAATTAAGGAAGATTATTGTCTTCAACTAGATAACAAACCCTAATTCCACATGAAAGAACTTAATAAAAAAAAAAAAAAAAACTAAACTGAAATTTGTAATTTTCTCATAAAAACATTACAATGATTTATATAGCATCTCATAGCCCCAAGTTTTCCCAAAGTAGTAGAATTTATTGAAAATTGTAAATAAAGAGAAAAAATACAGAAAACCCTAAAAACTAAAACTCTAAATTAGTTTAGGACATTTTACAAAAAAATTCAAACCAAACAAAGCTTAAAATCCCTAAAATAAGAAGAATAGAATATTATTATAACCAGAATGTTTTGCATGAGAATTGTATTTTGACTTTCGAAACAGCCTGAATTCATTGTCAACGACAGCAACAACATTTGAAAGTTATCCATGTCATAAAACATGTCGATGGGTTCAAAATGAGCACTTGTGCATTAGCAAGACGAAATTCAGATCAAAAGTTAAGACCATTGATATGAAGTTGGCACTATCTTTTCAGCTTGAAAATTTTCCGTGGCAATGTTTAATTACATAGAAAAGGCCTGGGTTTAAGAATAGATGGGGGGTTGTCTTATTGGTTTACACATCTTCCAACATCACTTAGACTCGAGTCCAGGTTAGAGACTTGATTCAGCTTCTTTTGAGAGATTCTTGTTTAAGCCAAGTTCTTGTAGGTATGGTGAAAACCGCCTATTTAGATGAACCACACAAATCCTTCTGCATGTAAGGGCCAATCCGGCCTATTTCCATAATTTCATATCAATGCAAACTAGTAAAATACTCAAGCCATGGGAAACCATCTCTCATGCCAGGGCTCGATCCCCCTGCTAGGGCTTTGAATTACCCTCTCTTGGCCACTGGGCCACTCATCAGAAAAAAAAAAAAAAAGAAAAGAAAAAATACTCATGCCATGCATATGTATCGAGTAATATGTCGAAATTATAAATGAATAATTTTTAAAAGGTTTTTTTTTTTTTTTTTTTGGCATGATTGATCCAGCAAGAAATTCCAAATTGAGATGAGTTCAATTTACATGGCATCTTGAGTTGAAGGGGCAAAATTGAGTTGAGCTCAATATGCCAGTGTACTTATTTGATAACATGTCATTTTCAATGAGGGATGTTCATATGCCTCCCCTCACCCTATTATGTTGAGGGACAACTTGATGAAACCCACCAAAGGACCACTGATCACGGGGGTGAGGATGGAAAAGACATTTTGGATGGGCCTATCTATCATGTTTCACTTTAAGCACGTGCCTCTAATCTCTTCATCCGTGACCTATAAATTTAAAAAACTTTATATGAAAGAAAACACTTGACCCTCAATTTAACAGCCCAATCCATTCGAATCGGTGAAAACTTCACGGATCTAAATTCATGATGTCCGGTATGTGTGTGGATGGATCAATGGATCATGAAACATGCCCCACTATATATCTCTCACCTTATGGTGAGGGATAGATGCACATGAATATCTCCTTTCAATAATTATGTGATCTAATATAATAATACAAGAAACTTAGCAACAAAGCCGATAGTTGAAACAAGGCCCATAATAGGTATGCTTCACCAAGTAGTTTCCTGGTTGCACATTTATTTAGTGATGATGGGAACCTCAAATAAGTTGGAATGTGGAAATAAAAATTTATATAGCCAACCCAAACATAGTTGAAACAAGGCTTTGATGATTATTTATGATCCCCCAGTCGCATATCCTCAGATTCTACTTTGGTCCCGCTACAAGATCAAACACATGATCGATAATGTAATTAATGCATAGAATTAATTATACAATACCCCCTCTAATATTAATCTAATGACTTCAAACATGAAGTAGGCAAACAGGCCCTGACTCACTTGAAAACAAACGCCAAATTCTCATAAATCATAATTTTAAACACTCAAAATCTCTCACCAGGCTTGCAGCAGTTTTCTGATGATAGCAGCCATAGTAAAATTAGAATTAAGAAAAAGATGGAAAAGTAATGTGCGAACAAAAGCCATAACCTCACATCTTAGCCCACTTGTCCATCCCAACAAAACACAATCTTACTAGACAGCTATGCAAAAGGAGATGCAAATGACAAACATTCTATTCTAGGCTATTTTTGCTCTGGAGAAGTCCATCTCTGGATGCTGCAAAAACAGAGAGAGATGAAACGAGAATTGTTATCATATACTCTGGACCATGAGGCTCATAAATAAACGGAATGCGAAGAGGAAAAATAGAAAATGTACTACTAAATATAAAAAACACTGACAGATGTAGGTTGAAAAAGTTACCTCGGCCATGAACTTCTTGAGTATCTCTTGCTTTTGCACCTCATCGCTTGTCGGAAGACCCATTGACTTCTGCCGTTGGTCAAACTGCAAACACAGTATGAATATATTCAAGTTCAAGAACATGTGTGTGATAAATAATACATGGCTCCAATATTCGATGAAAGAAGTTAGCAGAATGCAGACACCAAATATAGGCAAGCCTACTCAAGCATGTCACTGAAATGCTATTGAACCAATTCAGATTCTTCAAGATGAAACAAACAAAGCATTCTATTCTCCTAGGGACGACAGATATAACGTCAACAAAGCTAATGCATTTAAATGGACCCAAAACACAAATCAAATTTAGGATCTGTTCTCTCTACAAACAAATTTTTTGTAGAGAATAATGTGTATAGATTCTATAGAAATCTATACCACCCCGTCTTTTAAGCTTAATACACTGGGTCAAGTATATCAAAATATAAAGATTCATTCGGTCTTACCTCCAAACTTTTCTTGAAGTCTTATCGCCCAGAGAATTTTGATCCCAGGAAAAAAAATAAAATAGTTGAAAAGAAATATCACATTTCTTGCAAAATGTGGACCCGTTTTATTTATTGAATCCTCCTATTTGGAGAACATTGGTTTCTAATCCAACTGGAATATAAATTTCAGCTGATTTTTTCACATTACTGTTTTACTTCATGCGCCATATTCCAAGGAGAACCAGACAGTTTCCAAGGAAAGGGGCTTCATCAAAGGCTCATAAGGTCAAGACTGATTCTCAATCGAGGAGAAAGGGTGAAGAAACATTCTTCTAACTCACTTAAATTTAGGATCAACTTTCTTTAATATGCCAACCATGGCACTATGTACTTGCCGAAAATGTCCAACCCCTTGGAGACTGCAACCCATGAATCCAAGTTCTTGCTAAGACTAGAGTACTCCTTTCCATATTTCCTTTTCCTAGGAAAATGATAAATGCTGACTCGGAGGTTCTAACTGATTTTTGTCACCCTAAAACAGCTAAAGGAAATCCAATGAACCAAGACAGACTTTCAAGAACTTGAGTGACCATCCAAAAACAGAACTTGAGTGAAATTTTGAACAATGGCATGGAACAATGAACTGATATATTACCATCATTTTTTCTACTGTTTGCCGAGTTTCAGGGTCCAAGTCGGACAGCTTGCTGTTCTCAGGTTCGACTTTCTGTGTGTCGATTTGTGGATCTCCTTTAACCAAACATTTCCACCATTCCATTTGGTTTTGTTTGGTCAAAAGAATGGAGATGAACTTCTCGTCCTCTGCAAAAAGTTTGTCAAAGCAATTAACATCTTACAAACAACTAGCTATTGAGGATGGATAAAATAATAGAATCAACGTGCAAAAATAAGGCTTTGAAGCATCATTACGCAGTAACATACCAATGCTCCAAAAGCAATCATCTACCTTGACAGACTGAAACAGCTCCCCCTGGAAAAATAGATGCATGAGCGTATAATTAAAACAAGATCAAAGAGAAGAAATACGTGCAGATGTATATAAATATATATATATATAAAGGAGTCCACTTACATTAATTACAGGAGGCTGACCCTTCAGTCCAACCTTCAGCTGGTTTTTCTTTATTTCACATACAACAAACCTTGACTTGGTTCCCTTAGGAACTGGAACATTAACAGTAACCTCTTGTAAAGTCTGAGTCCAGGAATAGTTATCCAGATCGAGGCCATTTCCAGAGTTCGGACCTATTCAGGTTAACATAGAAAAAATATATATGCAGGCACATTAGATGTGGTGGCAAAATAGGGAGTATAGCTAACATGGCAAAATAGATACTATTAAGGATGAGTTGGACGATAAGAGGAAAATAGTTCCATTGATGATTGATGTGCTACAACATTAATACTGAGATAAAGTATAGCTAACCCCCACTCACAGTGAGCCAAACTAGACAATAATTTGCTCTGATACTATACTCATGTTTACTGGATTAATGTGAACTAATATGATTATAAAGAAAGCCTTTGGTACATATATTTGAACTTGGAATAGACCAAACTGTGATTAAGTTCGAGCCCCTGGTCCCACCACCACCACCAACACACAAATGCACCGATGCCCACAACACAAGCACGCACAAAAAGGGAAGAGAGAGGCTCAATGATAACAACCCATTCCCGCCCTATATAGGCAGTCTCCCTAGTCCCTAGCTTGACACATATATCAGACCTATATTCACAATTGGATTGAATTTCAGGGGAAAAAAAAAAATAGGCACTAAAATTTAAGACTTAGATAAAGGGTTGATCTGAAGAAATGCACCCTATTCGAGGATTTGGCTTGGTAGAGATCGGAATGGAGAAGAAAAATTCATGTAGCCGACCCCAACATAGTTGAGACAAGGCTTTGGTGATGAAAAATAAGGGTTGGAATGATCCAGCCAGGTTGTAAAAAAAAATGAAGATCCAGGTTGTAAAAAAAACATAAAAGATCCATAACAGGTTATATCGGTATTGAGGATCAAGCTACAAATTTCTTCACCAGTCCGTGTTAAAAAAAAAGGGATCTCACCCCCAACTTGCCAGGGTCCAGGTCAAGTGAAGTCTTTGGTTTGAGTCCCTCCAAGATTATTTTCTTCATCTTGACTAGATGAATTTCTTCCATTTCCCTTCCTTCTTCCTAACCCTAATTCTCTCCGGAACAAACAATGCTTCAATCAACTTCACCAAAAGGCACCAATGTCCATCCAATCCCTTTCCCTTCCCCTCAAAACTCCATACCCACATCTCCCATCCCAATATCGGTTTTGCCTCCTCTTGGTGGCCTGAACTCTGACACCAAAAGCTATGCTGTCCTTTTCTCCTACAGGCTAAATAGATTTACACTATCTGCAGAGGTATTGATTTTGTTCCTTCTTTGTTCAATCTTGTTCAACTCCATGCCCCAAACCAAGAAGCAAAAGCCCGAAGCCAAATCTGAAAACCAATCCCCAACACGAACCCAACCATCAAATGGGAAGAAGAAGAAAATCAATAAAAAGAATATACCTGCCATCCCAAAAGCCCCCCTTCACTTCAAAAGCCCCTTCAATTTGTGAGTTGTTGCTGCCAATAGATAATCAAAAGCCGCTTCTCATGTCTACACAATAGAACCCTGGACTAACCAGTTTGACAAAGAGTGTCGAGAAACAGCGAGGGATTTATAATTTTCTAGTAACCATGAACTAGTTTGTAATGATGAAATCTTTTGGTGAGAAGGGATTTTCTGTAATTTCTGAAAGTAGTAAACAACATAAATAAAGGGGCTGGATGACCAGTCCCCCATCTTTTATGTTTTTAGCTAAACTACATGTTGATTAATATTTTCAAATGGATGTGCCACAACTTAAGTACCCGTCAATCAAAGACAAAATCATGAGATTAAAAAGAGGGAGGAAGAAAACCTCCACAGCACCAATTTATTTTCATGTATGACAACTCCATCTAGGAATTTCAACAATTCTTCAACCAAGCGCATATGAGGGCTGGTGTATTTAATCAGCACCAAATTCGTAAGATTACTAAGCAAATCTTCTCCCAAAGGTGCTACAAGTGAAGGGTTAAAGTGAAGATTCCCAGCAGCCCATCAAAAAATCTCCACCTTGATAGGAAATTCTTAGCGAACTAAGTCAAATCTGAGCAGCAAAAAAGCCCCCACAAAACCCAATCTCTCCATGTAGGACAACTCCATCCTAGAAATTTAAACAATTCTAAAACTAAACAGCTTATAAGGACCTATATTTTAATCGGCATCAAATTCCTAAGATTTCTAAGCAAATCTTCTCTCATAAAGGCCAGGAGATCAAAATAGTGCTCGTGGTGGGCGTAGAGGCCAGTGGCCAAAACGCTGTGCAGTGGGTGATACGTAGCGGTGTGAATTTTTTAAGTAGTTAAAAAAAGGATAATTACCATATGGCAGCCTCTAAACCCGAAATCTATAAGTCCTGCACAACTGTTCATACACAAAAGGACGTTGTGAAAGTGGGGATTTGACCCTTGACCGTGTGATATCCTATGGCTGTAGGATATCCCAACTTGCGATATCCTATGGATGTAGGATAATCCATAGGATATCACACTCTAGGATATCTTCAGAAACCTTTCACCTCCTCCTTTCTACCTAAGTAAAACAAAGATGGAAAAAAGCTAGGTAAACCCTTTTTCATTGCGATCGTCGTCCTCGATCCTCTAATGAGTTTCCCTCCATTTTCTTCTCATCATCTTGCTATGGATATGGCAAGAATACATCCTTCCACTCCATTCTCCTTCTTCATTCGTTGCAACTTCATGGATCTTCAATCGCTTAGGGTTTTAGAGCGAAAAATCTACTCACTTGACAGCAGTTTAAGGTATGGGAAAGAAGTACTACAAGCAATGGGAAAATAGTGGTTTCCTTGAATCTACTACAGATGATGGAGTGCAGCAACGTTGAGGGAGGGGTAGAGGGATGCTAAAACTGCTGATGATGACATGGAGTTTTTGTATATGGTAGTTTCACTATGATGTAAAGAACAGAATGATCATTTGGGATTTATGTTTTTGAGTATTCATGACAGTGACATATTGAGATGTGTAGATGATGGTTTGGAAATCATATTACTTTTGAGTTGTGTACTTCTTAAACCAGTTCATCTCTGTAGTACTTATTTTTTGAAAGTTAAATGAGTATACATGACAGTGAAATACTTGTTTTGCACTTTCAGCTCTAATATTCTTTTAATAGAATTTCTAGATGCCCAGGTATAAAGGAGAAATCAAGAATTTCTAGATGCCAATGCAAGATGTCGTTTGGTGCATTCACAAACGCTTTTCCCAATGTTCTTAGTTTTCCTAGCCAAATAGGCCAAGAAGAACAGAAGCATAAGCCAAAGATATCAAACATAAAAGATGCACAAATGCACGACATATCAATCATTCTGAGACAAAATGTTAGACTTGTCTTAACCATATGGAAAAGAAGAACGAAAGATATGTCCAAGAGCTCCTACCTTTTGTCAATGAAAAGGAGCTTCTTAACCATATGGAAATACAATTAACCAATCAAAGATGAAAGAAGGGAGCTGAATAGATAGATTAACTCATCCACTAAATACAACAAGGATTCTTCACAAGTAGATGGATGAAAGAAGATTTAATAGTAGAATCCCACAGGAACCCACAAGTTGAAACGAAAAAGAAGAAACAGAGTTTTGAATTTGTGGTGAAAATGTGTTGTGCATTTGGGCGGGAATGGGTAATCTTGCGATATCCTAGTCATAGGATGTATCATTGTGCGATATCCTAAATCCATAGGATATCGCAACTTGGGATATCCTACATCCATAGGATATCGCACGATTAAGGATAAAATCGCCACTTTCTCGATGTCCTTCTGTGTACTAACAGTTGTGCAAAAATTATAGATTTTCCAACAATTCTCGGGCAAATGCCGGATTTAAGGGTTGTCGTACGGTAATTATCCCTATAAAAAAACTGAAACCTTGTGTAGCAGTGGTTTGAAACCATATAAGGGTAGAGACAACTTTAGAAAAGGTTATTAAGGAGAGAAAAATAGGAGAAATAGAGTTTTAAATTAAAACTACTTAGCTCGACTAACTTTTAGACTATAGCGCTGCTATTTTCAAAATAGCGTTGCGGTCTCAACCGCTACAACCAATAATACGGCCAATAGGCTACGCAACGGCTGCTATTTTGAACCATGATCAAAGGTGCTAAAAATGAAAGGTTAAAAGTGAAGATTTCCAACAGCCCGTCAAATAATCTCCACCTTGATAGGAAATTATTATCAACTAAGTCAAGTCCGAGGAGAATGATGTCCCACCTCGATCTTCACCTTATATCCTTCACTCCTTGCCTCTTTAAGCTCATCAAAGAGTCCATTTTAAATATAAATTCCTTTGAATCAAATAAGAAGTAAGCTCATTTGCCTACTTCCTATTGAATTCTTAGGATTTCAAAGTAAAGTGGAAGGAAGGAGTATTAAAGGGGTGTGGAGTGATCGATAAAATGGGAAGATATAGACGGCAATGACCCGTCTTCTTCATCCTTCTATCCTCATCTCATCTCATCTAATCAGCCATCCTTTATCATTCATCTCATTCTCATCTAATTCTCTTGGCTTCATCTACGAGATGAAACGATGTAAACAGGGGAATGAGTGTTTCTGTAAAATGGATGAAGAAAAATTGATTACATGATAATAATAATAGAGAATCAAAGGAGATTTCTTTTTCGCTCAAACAACAAGCATGAATCCCACAAACTGAAACATCTATCTTCTTTACCATTCCAAAATAATGATTTTTTTCTGCACAAAATATAAAAAATAAAAAAACTCCTTGGAGTATCCCCCTATTTGTATACTCTCATCTACTAAATAAAGAGATCACAAATTCTTCAATTTTGGAGTTGTTGCTCCCAATTGAGCATCAAAAACCCCTTGTCATGTCTACAAAACAAAACCCACTGCCACCAAATCTATCAATTGTTGCTGCCAACTGAGCATCAAAAGCCCCTTCTCATGTACTTACAAGTAAGTTCCTTCCTACCAAGGTACTAAGTAATAATGGGTTTTGCTCTGTAAGGGCTTTTGATGCTCAATTCTTTAGAGCTTTCACAGGAATGCATTGCTTATAATTCCTAGGAATTCAATACGAATCAAACAGAGGGAGTAAAAACAAAACTTAGGGTTTTAGCATCTGAACAAGAATGCAGTAAAAAAATTTCTCACTTCTAACGTTCTCCTTCTCATTCGCCTCCGCCGCCTTCTCCGTCTTGCTTTCCTTCATTGCCGCCCCAGCAACCGAAACCTTCGTCGCAGCATCGTCCTCCTTGAGCCGCTTCTCGGCTTTCCCAGCATCTTCCAAAGCCCTCTCATCCGCCTTCTTCTTCCTCCTCTCCTCGGCCGCTTTCTCCTTCGCGGCGGAGACCAGAGCCGAGATCTTCTTCTCGGCGCCTTCCTCGGTGAAGAAATCAGATTTCCGGCGGACGAAATCGACCGCAGTCTGGAGGAATCCCAGAGGGTTTTGACGGTCAAGGATCGGCGTCAGAACTTCGTCATAAGATGCAATGGACGGAGAAGAAGATGAAGAAGGAGGAGAGATTTGGACTTCTTCTTGCTCTTGCATCTCTGAAATTATAGCCATTGATGATGGATTCTGAAAGAAAGAGAGAGTGAAAGCTAAAACCCTTCACTTCATCATGTATAAGTGTATATGTGTACATATAAATACTTTGGGAAGTTAGAAGAAGAGGCTAGAAGCAACTACAAGGAAAGTTTCTGTTTCGAGAATGAGGAATCCATAGTAGGGATAGAAGTATGTGGGGCCCATTTACAATTTGGGTTGGTAATAGAATTTTTACTATTATATATATATTATCTATATTACTAAAGGGATGTATACACTTCCTGGTGGAGGACACTTAGTATGTCTTGGAGATGGACACGTGGCAGCAGCCAGCCTAAAATGGTATTCTGCTAATCTCTCTCTCCCTCCCTAAAATCTCTCCTTCTCCATGCTAAAGCAATCCCTAAAATATCTCATTTTCCATCTAAAATTTTACTTCCAAGACAACCACACAAAATGGGTTGAACTAACTCATGCATGCACCCTTAAACACCGCATGATGTCCCTAATCAGCTGAGCTACCAGTGATGAACGATCTCAACATTTGTATAATGCTTTTGCAATAAGCTCTATTGCTGCTATGTTTAGAATAAAAACGACAGGTAGCAGAGCTTGTGGATTGCTATCAGATATCTGATAATAGGCAGTCAAAATAGAAATGTCGCATATCCTAGGGCCTAGAGGCTTTGTTTGTTGGCCCCATTCATCTGGGGGGTTCCACTTAAATAGGTTATGTTTAGTTAATTTGTGAGGTCCGCATCATTTGATTTTATGGACGGTTAGAATAAAGATGGTGGACCCCATTCATCTAGGTTCCACTTAAAAATATTTGGTCAATTTGTTAGGTCTATGATCATTTGATCCTTTGAACTTTCTTAATCGATTCATGGGTCTCATCCCACATAATATGATTTTATGGACGATTAGAATAGAGATAGTGGACCCCATTCATTTGGGGGGTTCCACTTAAATATGTTAGGTTTGGTCAATTTGTGAGGTCTATGATCATTTGATCATTTGACCTTTATCAAGCAATTTATGGGTCCCAGCCCGCATCATATGGTTTCATGAATGGTTAGAATATAGATGGTGGACTCCATTCATCTTTGGGGTCCCACTTAAATAAATTAGGTTTGGTCAATTTATGAGGTCTATGATCATTTGATCTTTTTGGTGGACCCCATTCATCTGGGTCCTACTTAAAAATATTTGGTCAATTTTTTAGGTCTACGATCATTTGATCCTTTGATCTTTTTAAATCAATTCATGGGTCCCATCCCGCATAATATGCTTTTTTGGACGGTTAGAATAGAGATGGTGGGCCTCATTCATCTAGGAGGTTCCACTTAAATATGTTATGTTTGGTTAATTTGTGAGGTCTATGATTATTTGATCATTTGATCTTTATCAAGCAATTCATGGGTCCATCCCGCATCATATTATTTCATGGATGGTTAGAATATAGATGGTGGGCCCCATTCATCTTAGGGGTTCCACTTAAATAGGTTAGGTTTGGTCAATTTGAGAGGTCTATGATCATTTGATCTTTATCAATCAATTCATGGGTCCCGGCCCGCATCATTTGATTTCATGGACGGTTAGAATAAAGATGGTGGACCCCATTCATCTGGGTCCCACTTAAAAATATTTGGTCAATTTGTTAGGTCTATGATCATTTGATCCTTTGAACTTTCTTAATCGATTCATGGGTCTCATCCCACATAATATGATTTTATGGACGATTAGAATAGAGATGGTGGACCCCATTCATTTGGGGGGTTCCACTTAAATATGTTAGGTTTGGTCAATTTGTGAGGTCTATGATCATTTGATCCTTTGACCTTTATCAAGCAATTCATGGGTCCCAGCCCGCATCATATGGTTTCATGAATGGTTAGAATATAGATGGTGGACTCCATTCATCTTTGGGGTCCCACTTAAATAAATTAGGTTTGGTCAATTTATGAGGTCTATGATCATTTGATCTTTTTCAATCAATTCATGGGTCCCGGCCCACATCATATGATTTTATGGACGGTTAGAGTAGAGATGGTGGACCCCATTTATCTGGGTCTCACTTAAACATATTTGATCAATTTGTTAGGTCTACGATTATTTGATCATTTGATCTTTTTAAATAAATTCATAGGTCATATCCCGCATAATATGGTTTTATGGACGGTTATAATAAAGATGGTGGACCCCATTCATCTTAGGGGTCCCACTTAAATAGGTTATGTTGGGTCAATTTGTGAGGTCTATGATCATTTAATCCTTTGATCTTTATCAAGCAATTCATGGGTTCCAGCCCGCTTCAAATTATTTCATGGACAGTTAGAATATAGATGGTGGACCCCATTCATCTTGAGATTCCCACTTAAATAGGTTAGGTTTGGTCAATTTGAGAGGTCTATGATCATTTGATCATTTGATCTTTATCAATCAATTCATGGGTCCCGGCCCGCATCATTTGATTTTATGGACGGTTAGAATAAAGATGGCGGACCCCATTCGTCTGGGTCCCACTTAAAAATATTTGGTCAATTTGTTAGGTCTACGATCATTTGATCATTTGATCTTTTTAAATCAATTCATGGGTCCCATCCCGCATAATATGATTTTATGGACGGTTAGAATATAGATGGTGGACCCCATTCATCTGGGGGTCCCACTTAAATAGGTCAGGTTTGGTTAATTTGAGAGGTCTATGATCATTTGATCTTTATCAATCAATTAATGGGTCCCGGCCCGCTTCATTTGATTCTATGGACGATTAGAATAAGATGGTGGACCTCATTCATCTAGGTCCCACTTAAATATATTAGGTCAATTTGTTAGGTCTACGATCATTTGATCATTTGATCTTTTTAACTCAATTCATGGGTCTCATCCCGCATAATATGGTTTTATGGATGGTTAGAATATAGATGGTGGACCCATTCATCTTGGGGGTCCCACTTAAATAGGTTAGGTTTAGTCAATTTGAGAAGTCTATGATCATTTGATCATTTGTTCTTTATCAATCAATTAATGGGTTACAGCCCGCATCATATGATTTTATGAACGGTTAGAATAGAGATGATGGACCCCATTCATCTTGGTCCCACTTAAATATATTAGGTCAATTTGTTAGGTCTATGATCATTTGTTCTTTCTTAATCAATTCATGCCTCACCTAAAGAATAAAACATTTGGAAAAAAAACATAAAGATCAAATTAGCAACAAAAAAAAAGGACTCACAAGTTTACTAATTAATAAATTTATTAAAAATAATTCATATCAGTCTGTGCATTTGGTGGTTTCGTGGTTATCCACGGGATTTTGCTAGTATATTTATATTACAATGATAGGATTGTAAATGGGTCTTCGATTCTTTAATTACCCGAAGTCTCCGACCCGTTAGGTTCTGGGTCTGGGTCCTTATTTTGGTCCCGATAAGTAAGTGGCTTAGACCCGTGGACCCTGGACCCGACCCAATACTCTAACCTAAATACTTTATTATTTATATGTTATATGGGAACCCCTCATTCTAAGTTTCTAACCTAATCTTCTGTCCCCAAACCACATATTATTGATAGACAAAATGTTACATTTGCTTTGTAAGTGATCCAATTGAATTACGAAAAAAAATGATTGTTTTTTTTTTAAAGAAAAAATACAGGTATTAGGGTCCAGACCCGGATCCCGACCTGCCTCACATACGGTTCCGGTTTTGATTCTGGTTCCCATTAATATTATCGGGTCTGGTTTCGGATCCAGTTTTCTGGTTTCGAATCGGGTCTGGTTTCAGTTCCGGTTCCCCCCTTTAAAAAACGGTTCTAGTTCCAGCCTGGACCCGGACCGGAACCGACCCGTTTACAACCTTATATAATGGAGGGTGTTGACCATTGGGCATGACTAATTTCTTCAGGACTCAAAGGAACCGGGTGATCCCTTGTGGGCCCAATCCAATAACGCAGTTTTAAATCTTCAATTTTCAAAAGCAAACTGTGGTCCTAGGCCAACCGAGCTACCCTTCGGAGTTGGGTTGGTTGGTCTTAGGTTAAGTGATAGAAAGCTTTACCTTAGCCCGGCCCACCCCTACCCCCACCCCCGCCCCGCCCAATCAAGAGATATAGATGTATAGGACTTTAGAAGCACTTACTAAAAATGTAACGGCTTAGGCGGAATGTGGATATGTGTTTCTAAAGTCGGGTTTGGCTTGGATACGCCTCAATTCAAGAGTCAAGGTCACTTGTGAAAATTCTTTGAGGGACCAATGCTATTGTTTGAGTATATGCCCTTTACTCTGTTAGGAATTAGGCCCACTATCAAATTGATTTATATTTTTTAATTGGTGATTCTAAGTCAGTAGGCTTGCGAATGTGAGCCGAGCATCAGTGATACAATGAATTGGGGTTGTTCCATAAGGTGTATTTGTCCTTCTCATAATTTCGTGGTTTGCTCCAACGCCTTTTCGGGTTGTTTGGTGTGACACATTTTCCTCACAAAGGAGGGAAAATGAACTAATTTTCATTTGTATTTCATTGAGCTAATAATAATAATAATAATAAAGTCGGTTTTAATCTTCTAGAATTAGCGCAGGATGTGCATAAAAAACTCCCATAAGTTTTCCAATAGAAGAAAACAGGAAATGTGTGTTTAGGTGACTTAGGGGTAGACTCAACTCACCTCATGTTGAGATTGAGTTGACTCCGACTCACTCCGACTCGGCCAGTTATAAAACTTGGGATGCATATGATATCATTCATACAAAAATTGATCATGATGCACATTCAATTTTGTTGAGTTTTTTTTTTTTAAAGGTAACATGAATGGAACATGCAAGCTCGTCTATCGATACATTCATTGAAATCCAATCAATTTTCATTCAATTCATAGAGTATTATAACAAGTTTGAACCTAACCATTGAATGAATTGGATAGCAGATAATCCAAGTTAGGTCTGCATTTTAACCCTGGATTGTACAAACCATGCAACTATGGGGAACTACCCTTGTTGAATAACAGCTGTTGGACCATTTATATATCTCATTTAACTGTCTGTAATGATAACTCAGTCAACTTTAATGTAGAGGATCGTCTACTCACTCAGCTATAGCTTACCATCTCCCTCCCTTACCAGCTGAGCAAGAGTATCAGTAATTTTCTACTAGTAATAGCTCATAGATGACAGCTTTCAATGGTATAGATAATAAACATGTGCATGTACTGTTAGGTTTATGGGTTTTGGGTTTTGGCTCGTTTTGTAGGCCCAATGCATTGGTATTAGGGTTGATGGGTAATTTAGTATTTGTCTAAAAACTATATATTATCTCTTTTGGTTGTAACCCTAATGGGGGAAAAATCTAACAAGAAGACGAGCTTCTTTGTCCGTGGACGTAGGTGTGAAATCACCGAACCACGTAAAACTGTGTTATCCTTGTTTGTGGCTTGTTTGATTGCTTGTTGATCGCACGCTTCCGCACACACGATCACAACAAATTGGTATCAGAGCTTTATTGTGGTACGCGATCAACAACAGTGATTGTTTCGTATCTCGAAGAAGTTCTTTGTTGCATCGCACAGATCAAGGTGGGCCGCACAGATTGTGTGGCTTGGCTGTCGCTCTGTTCTCGTTTTGGACTCGCTGAGATTAGAAACCAGAGGATCTCAGTTCGTGGAGTCATCGTCAGTCGCCAGAGTCATTGTCAGTCGCCTGTGCCATTCGCACGTTGCAGAAACAGGCAGAGATCGGTTCAGATCTCTGCTGGGCCACAAAATCAGAGAGGAGGATCATCGTTTGCACGCCGGATTCGCAGTTGCAGATCGTCGTCTTCGCTGGAACCGAAGAGAAGGTCCCCGTCGTCACGCTGCTCTCGCCGGAAAGAAGCAGAGCCCATCTCTGCACGATCGGTCAGGTTCCCATTGTCGCCACCGCAGCCGTCGCCGGAGATCCTCTCCGTCGTCGCCGTCGTCTCGCCACTCCGGCCGCCCTCTGTCGTCGCCACCGGAGAAGAAGAAGACAGGGCAGCATCCTGCCCTGTCGCTGGTTCTGTCCCAGAACCGAAGGAGGAAAAGAAGACCCAGTTGGGCCAGGTTCTGCGCAGGTTAGTTCGGGTCAGGTTCGACCCGATTGCTCCAGAGGCCCAGCCCGCAGTGCAAGTCAAGTCCAGGTCAGGTTTAGTTCTAGGTCGGTTCTGCCTGACCCGTGAAGCCCAGTCCACAGCCCGCACCAGGTCAAGTCAGTCTTGGTCAGTTCCGCCTGACCCGTGAAGCAGGAAGCCCATCCAGCAGCTGCCGACGTCATCGCCATGTCAGCGAACAGTACGGTCAAAGATAGATTTGACCAATTGGACGGCCAGAATTATTTTGGGAGTTTCGGAGTCATCCGGACTCAGAATTGAGCTCCGTTTTTTTTTGTTGGATTCGTATCGACTAGATCTACGATCTGAACGAAGTGGATTGTTAGTTGACAGACAGAAACAAAATGGCAAGCTCATCATCGGCAAAGACCACCATCTCGAATGCAAAATTCGAAGTTGAGAAATTTGATGGTACCAATAATTTTGGTATGTGGCAATGTGAGGTTAGAAATGTTCTAAGCCAACAAGAGTTGGAAATTGCTTTAGAGGATAAACCCAAAGAGATGGAAGATAATGAATGGCAGAAGATCAATCGTCAGGCATGTAGCACCATTAGATTATGTCTCGCGAAGGATCAGAAATACTCAGTGATGAGAGAAACTTCTGCAAAAGAGTTGTGGCAGAAATTGGAGGAAAAGTATTGTTGACACAAAAAATGTCACTTTGCCTCTTCAAGATCCAAAGAGCTACATAAAGTCGCAACCTGCCATAAATAGGCAATGCTGCTTCCAAAAATCAAATCTTGTCAGAATCAAACAAAAACTGCAAGATTCTTCCAGACAGCCAAAAGAGGAGTACACAAGAAGTTTCGGGCCATTTCAAAATCATTTGGCCTAACTTCGCTTCTCCGACAGCCGAAAATGAGCTCTCGGCGGCAAAAGCATCGGAGACACCAAATCTTCGATCAGGGCCGATGGATGGTCTCAAAATACTTCCAAAAGGCTCCACGTCAAGTTCCGAGTCAAACCGACAACGTTTGACCCTACATCAACCCTCGAACAGCTAAATCAAGCCTCTCGGCGGCGAGAACCACCGAGGCCATTACTCATTAGATAGAGCACATGGACGGCTTCAAAATGCTTATAAAGGGCTACACGTCAAATTTCAGGTCATTTCCACAACATTTGACCATAGTTTGACGCTCGCAAGACAAATCAGGCCTCTCGGCGGCAAAGCTCTCCGGGACCATGGTTTCCAAGACAGAGCCTATGGATCATCTTAAAATGACTCCAATAGGTTCCCTGTCAAATTTCAAGTCAATCGGACATCGTTTGACCGCACATCAAATCGCGACATCTTCATCGCGACAAGAAAGTCTACTGGTGATAGGACCCCAAACAGCTTCAAAACTCAAACAAAAGCCTATGGTTGGTCTTTTTTATTGCTCAGGAGGCTTCACACAAAATTTCAGGTCATTCCGACATCGTTTGACCCGGTTTCAGCTTCTGACGGAAAATCGGCAGCTCTGCGCGACAAAGTCTTCGGCTTTCTCAGGAAATTGGAAACTTTGCAAAATAAAATGCAAGGATTCTCATCAAGTTTCCTACAAAGAAATCAGGCCAATAAATGGTCAAAATGTCAAGGAAAAGTACAGGAGAAAAAAAAATAAAAAAAGAGCAAAAACGGACACAAAACGGGACAAAAAGGGGGGAAAACCCCCCAGGGTCGCAGGCCCCTGCGACCCTGGGCCAGGGTCGCCGGCGACCTTGGAACACGGGGTCGTCGGGAAGGCCTCGGAAACCCCGGTTTTCGCCGTTTTTTTCGCGATTCGAAGAGCCCAGCCTCTGGTACTTTCCAAAATTCATGCTTTTGAGACACCAAGTCCTCTGACATCCGTCCAAAACACGGGTCAATCATCAAGAGTATCGAAAACAATATTGATCGCCACCCGGTCAACCAAAAAAAGTGTGCTTTCTACCCGACCGATCGAGAAATCGACAGGACAGATGGCACCGACCCGCTGTTGGCAACAAACACCTGAAATTACATGGTCATCTGATGTCGATCTACATGAAGATCCATCGACGATCATCGACAGAAGAATCCCAAAAGACGTGGCACGGCCCGCGACTCTTCAGCTGCTCGGCGACCACTTAATGCGATTAATTGACTAGCTTTATTACAGTCATTAATCCATTTCTTTGGACGGCCCAATCAGAAGCAAGCATTCGAGAGTTACAAGTCAAGAGATTCATGGCATTTAACCCATGAAACTCCTCCCATCATGGCGATTAAAGGCGATTAAATGCCCTCAATCTCCTCCGGCCAATCAGAAGCCAAGAAAAAGGAGTTACAAAATAAACAATTCAATTTTGTAACTCCTCCCATTATGCAGCTTTATGACAATCAAGGCTCATAAACCCTCCTAAATGGCTACCTAAGAGCCTATAAATAGGAGAGCTCTCCAAGAAGATCAGCACACAGAACATCAGAAAAAAAGCACAAACAGACAGACAGACAGAAGCACAGAAATCCAGAGAAAGGGAAAAGAGAGAAAATTCTGCGGAAGTTCTACACCGGCCACCGCAACAAGGTGACAAAAGTCCCTTGGGGGTACCCCCCCCCAAGGTCCTTGCCTTCTCCTCCTGCCTCCAATGGCTTAGATATGGCTTTTCAGCCCGTCTACTCGGCTTTTTATTGGACATAGGACCTTCTTTTGGTCTTTGTCCTCTAAAAACATGAGGTTATAGCCAAGCCAAGCGAATCAATAGCATCCTCTGTTCTCATCTGCATGGATGATGGCGAAGCCCACATACGGCTTGCGACCGTCAATCTAAACGAGTCCCCCACAATCTCCTGAGAAGTTAGATCCTCCTTTTCTTGCTTTTCATTGTAGTTTGTATTTTTTCAAAAGAGACAAAAATCACAATTCTTGTCTTTCATTGTTGATAAGGATTGTAAATCGGCTATAAACGCCAAAATCGGCTATAAACGCCAAAATCGGCTATAAACGCCAAAAATCGGCTATAAACGCCAAAATCGGCTATAAATGCCAAAAAAATCGCCTTTCACGGCAAACCAAGAAAAATGTCTCTTTTCTTAAATATATGTGCAATGGAAAACTTGAAAGAAGTTGATTTCCTTTTTACTTGCGAAGGTTGATCTCCGGATCACCACTTGCAATTCCAAGTAAAAATAGAAAATCTGGCACACCCACACAAAAAAGAAATGTTGATGCACGCCCCTTGCCCCCTGGTTACGAAAGGGTCGGAACCAAACGGACTCCCACGTCCGCCGACCTCGGTAGGAACTCGAGCATTCGGAGCGCGGTCCATCAAGCTGGCTCCACCCGGTGGGACTCGTTTATTTGAGAACACGATGCTAGAAATGAAATATTTGCATATCATATATTTTGCTCTATGCTTATATTTCTTTTCTCGATTCCTTGGCTACTTTATAATTGGTGACCTATGTTGAATTCCGCATCTAAAAAAAAAATGAGATGAGATTTTTTGTTTGGAAATTTCTAATTCTTTGAATTTATTTCCACTCTTTCTCTTTTCAAAAAAAAAAAATTTAAAACAAAAAACAAAAAAAATCTGATTTTTCATTTGGATTCAAAATTGAGAAACTTTGATCCTCTCCCTTCTGGGCACTGGCGCTCACGGAAATCGCTGAGACCGTGTTCGGATCGGGGGTTGGGCCATTGTTTCTCTTCGATGAGTTCATTAAAGATCTAAAAAATATATATATATATAAAAAATTTTTTTAGATTTCTCAATTTGGATTCAAAATTGAGAAACTTTGATCCTCTCCCTTCTGGGCACTGGCGCTCACGGAAATCGCTGAGACCGTGTTCGGATCGGGGGTTGGGCCATTGTTTCTCTTCGATGAGTTCATATAAAAAAAAATAAAATAAAAAATATATAATTAAAAAAAAAAAGACATAGACCACTAAGGTTAAACCAACTGTGTTCTTTGATCATGGTTGATTCAAAGAAAAGCCTTGTCCAGAGTGTGGAGACAGCTTGACTGTTCTAGGCAAGGGTCCTCCAAACGGGTTCATTAAGTAATCCTACCCTTACCTGGGGGCAATTCTATCAATCAAGATTTCATAAGACCGGGTTAGGAGGCCTATGTGTACTCTCTCGTCTTTTAAACAAAAAAAATAAATTTTTTTTAAAAAAAAAAATAATAAAAATTTTAAAATAAAAAATAAAAACTAAATTTTTTTTAAAAAAAAAATCTTAAAAATAAAAATAAAAATAAAAAAATAAAATTAAAAAAAAAGATTTAAAAAAAAAATAAAAAAACTTCCGTCATTTTGGGTTTAGATTGGAGAAATCTTGGTCTTCTCCTTTCTGAGCACTGGCGCTCACGGAAATCGCTGAGACCGTGTTCAGATTGGAATGCCTTTTGCTCTCTTTGATGAACCCGATATTGACTTTTCAAAAAAAAAAAAACTCGTCATCTTTAGATTCAGATCCGAGAAATTATGGTTCATTTCTTTCTGAGCACTGGCGCTCGCGGAAATCGCTGAGCCCGTGTTTAGATCGGAATACCATCTGCTCTCTTTGATGAATCCAATCTTGACCTTTCAAAACAGAGAATCTCATCTCATGGATGCGGTCTCAAAACATTTGTGTCTAGCGGTACTAGTACGCCCTTTCAGGGTCTACTGTATTGCGACCGGCACATCTGTAACTCCAACTTTATATTCTTCTTACCTCGAGCAAGCTCTGCTTCTCGATAAGTCGAATTTAAGTTCACAATTGCTTCTAGCAGTCACTGGGATGCCCATTCCGGGCTTACCATACCTGCGATCAGAACAATTGTACCTTCTATGGCATTTTGCCTTCCTCATATTGCTTGGGTCATCTACCTCGAGCAATTTGAAAAGACGAAACCATAGAACTTCCCATTTATGATCATTATATTCTTGTGATTACTAATGGATGTGGTCTTGTTTCAGAAATTTTCGAAAACTAACAATGGCAGCTTCACTAACCATTACTTTCGATGAAAACAAGCACCAACTCATGCTTCAACAGAAGCAAACTGCGCGCACCTACAAGCGCCCCATCAGCTGCCAAAGTGTAAACTCCCTCGGTAACTCTCTGAACTCCGGGTCGACCTCGACTCCTCGGACTATCGTCTTTGGCACACTGGGACCATTCCCACTTCCTGAGGAACAAACTGCTCCCTCCAAGAAGCAGAAACTCGCCTCTCAACGTGTCACTACCGTGACACCAAAGGCGAGCACCAGAAGGCCTGAAGCCCGTGGCAGCCCCACGAAGCCTCAACCTGCAAACAAACCAGGTCTACCCCAAGACTTGGTCCCCAAGACCTTCACCAAAATAGAGAAGGTCCCAGACATCCACTAAGCCAGCATTCCTGGCCCCACTCAAGGAGAACCAGTTCTATCCTCTTGCCTACATGAAAGAGGAGAGACCCATCTCCAACCTGACTTCCAAGTCATCCCAGCATGAGCCGGCTTGTTCCTACAAGCCCAAAATCAAGTCATGCATCACAAGGCCTCCACAAGCACCTGCTAAGGCCTACAAACCTGCAGTTCGACCCTTCATCTCTACAGGGGCTGAACTTCAAAAATTCAAAGCTTCGCTGCAACTGGCGAAGGATAGGGTTCGCATCCTGTCCTTGCCCAGCTACAAAGAAGACAGGCTCGGCTGCTGCGTCCGAGGGAGCACATCCTTCATCGTCAAAGCCCAGTCAGAGCTGACCGAAGCTCAAATTGCTCGTCGTATACGCCGCCGCGCGTCATACCGATAAAAGAGACTAGAGAAGCAAAGGACCCAGCCTCCCACACTTCAAGTCTCTCCCAAATGGGTCGAAAAAGAAAGACCCAACCAAGTTGCTACCGTCCATATGGTTGGAAAAAACCAGAAGGCGCCAAAAATCAGCAACAAAAATCCATGTCCGACGTCCGATGACCCGCAGCGTCTCCAGGACAAGAAGACATTCAGAAGAATCCCCTGCTCCTTCAAGCAAAGGACAGCAGAGTGATCCTTCCTCAAGCTCTTCTTCAAAAAGAATGAGCCCCAGCTCAGTTACCAGGACAGTTTCTTCATTCGAATCACGAAGGATGAATGTCTTGGCTACAAATTCTGAGCCACCACCCCGCAATCCACCTCCAGAAGATGCGATCACCCGCATCCAGCAGTTGGAACAGGGCCAGCAGAGGATTGAAACTCTGATGGAAAACCTTCTCCTCGCCTTCCAAAATCAGGCGAACAATGAACCTCCTCCGAATCATCAAGACGACGAGGTAAATAGAGAAGAAAATGACTCACACGCCCTTACCAAAAAGGACGTAGACGGTATCCTCGCCAAAGCAAAAGAAGAGGATATACTCAAGGAGCATGGGATCAAGCCACTATATCCCTTATGGATGGACTCGGTCCCGTTCCCCACCAAATTCAAGCATCCTACTCTCCAAACATATACGGGGAAAGGATCAGCCAGACAGCACGTCATCCACTTCAAGATCCTGACGGGAGCTATCGCGGATCAAGATGCACTCAAGATCCGCCTCTTTGCAAGTACCCTAAAAGGTACGGCCTTCGATTGGTACTCCACTCTGCCGGAGGACTCAATCCAAAACTGGGCCATGTTAGAGACACGCTTCCTGACTCACTTCAAAGGTGAAGATCATCCCGCTACTATGGCTCAGCTGTGCAGCCTAAAACAGGGGGAGAATGAATCAACATATGACTTCATTCATAAGTGGAAAGCAATGGCATACAAATGCTCTGATGTATTGCCACAAGCGTCGCTAGTCGACATCTGCCGAAACAACATGAGAGCCAGAATCCGCTCCATGATCATCGGCAACAAATCAAAAAACCTAGGAGAACTCCTAGAAGCTTCCATGGAAGCTGAAACGGTGATTAAGGACCTCAACAGTCAGAAATCATCAAGAAAAGAGCCAACCGCCATTGCAACCTCTAAACCAAAGAAGAAAGAGGTCCTCAATGTGCAGACCAAGTCAGCTCCTCAGCCACCAAAGAAAGCTGAAAACAAAGCTGTTGGTAAGAGACCTGAACTCTCTGATGCCTTCAAAGAACGAGTGGAGAAGAAATACCCGTTTGATGAAGATGTTGATGAAATCTTCGGGGCTCTTATGGCAAACGGCAAGCTCACCTTGCCTGAACCAAAAAGACCGGGTGATGTTGGCAAAACCAACGATCCTCGGTACTGTCCATACCACCAGATGATCTCGCATCCTCTCAATCAATGCTTCATTGTGAGAGAGAAAATAAATGAGATGTGGAAAAATGGAGTCATCACCTTTGACAAAAACTATGGGTCTGCCTCCGTCAACATGGTGACATGTGGACAAACATCAAAATCACCGAAGAAGAAGATCACTACTTCCTTCAAGGTGATAAACTCAATCGAAGCATCCAAGGAACTGGTTCCTTACCCGACACCAGACGGACAACCGATATGGGTACATCCCGATCTCCTGGAAGATGAAAATTGGGAGGTCGTGAAAACAAAGCCTACAGCTCAACAGCGAAGGCAGGCTAGGAAACATCTCCTCAAGCTCAAACGGCAAGAGAAGACCCAGCCAAAACTAGAAGTCAAGAAAAGGCAGAGGCTTCCTCTACCGCTTCACTGGAGGTAACAAAAACATCCCTTCCAGAGACTTCAAAGGGGGTAAGGAAATTCACTCTCAGTGATTTCATGCCACCTCAATTCAAAGAAGCCATGCAGGAGGCATCATACTCTTGCAATTCGGTAGTTGGATTCTCCATTGATGGATACGAGTCCAGCGACACCGATGATGGATTCGAATCCAACTACACAGATGAGTGGGAGGAGTCCCTTGAAACAGGAGAATATCTCTCCGATGAAGAATGGGTTCCTGAGTCTCATCTTATGCCAGTAATCTGGTATAACCCCCTACAGCCACAAGGATCCTGGTCTGATGATGAAGAAGACCAAGAAGCTGTACAGGAAAATGCTGCTGACCCAGCACCTCTCATTACTCCAGTGGAAATCAACAATGTTGAGCCACAAAGAGATGATGAAGAAGAAGATCCGGCTCCCATGCCTGATCTTGAAGAATATGCAAGGATCTTGCAGCGACTCGCTCTAGAACAAGAGCGAGACCGCATCAACGAGCCTCCTCGCAACCCAGAGCCTGAAGTCCCTGAAGACCATCAGGTACATCCTCCCTTAACTCCTGAAAATGGAGAAAATTGCTGGATAGATGATCCTCTCACATCCGAGGATGAGTCTGACTCCGATCAGGCAACGTCTCCCGTTAGAGCTTCCTGTAATGTGATAATTCGGGATTATAGCTCTTCCGAAGCATCGTCTGATGAGAGCACTTACACTCCGGCGACGCCTAGCAATGTATCTTCTGAAGCCACCTCGTCTCACGTGACTTTCACTGAGATGACACCTTCTCAGGTTTCTTCTCCTGAGACTGTGACTTCAAAGTTCACACCCTTCCTGACTGAAGAATTCCCAGCCATTGATGCTTGGGACGATGAATTAGTCAACGAAGAAGAAAGATTGCTGGATGCTGTTCAGGACTTGTTCCCGGAAAATGCTCCATGCAACACAATCACTGAGGATGGTAACTCTGCTGCTGATACATCCTCAGCAAATGAAAAACGACAGCCTCTTGATCCTGAAGACAATTTTCCAAACGAAGACCCTTCTCAAGAAGCTCTCGAAGTTGGTAGAGGCACCCGCTCTGGCCGGGACTACCACAAAAACTACAACCAATCTTCCTTACATATGTAAATCCTTCGAGAAAAGATGTTGTAAGCGCCCCTAGTGGCAACAATGATGAACATGCAGGCCCTAAGGAGGCTTTCAAGTATGACTTGATTGAACATTTCAAGCACATACCTGCACGTCTGCACATCCTAGATTTGTTGCGAATGTCTCCGCATACTCGTGATAATCTCATTTCGGAATTACAAAAGCTGAATGAGGATGTCGACAAACATGCCCCGTAAGTCCTCCAAATTGAAATGGATTACCGGGTCAAAAACTCAGAAGCCTCCTCAAAGGGAGAAAAGAAGAAAACTGAGGGATCATGCATTGAATGCCTCTCGGTTAAAAAAGCAGCCAGTGCAACCATCGCCTTCACAAAGGATGACCTCCTACTTGGCGAAACCAGGCATAACCGACCCCTGTACTTCACGGGGTATATCAAGGAAATGCCTATGCATAGAGTTCAGATCGACCCAGGTTCTGCACTCAACCTCATCTCCACATCGGCTCTTGAAGAGTTGGGCATCCCACCTAGCAAACTGAGCCACACATCTGTATCTATCTTTGGATACGATGGGAGTACTCAAAGGCCTATCGGCAAAATCAGGTTCAAATTGCAGATCGGTGATCTTATCTCTGAGGTCACAGTGTATGCAATAAAGACCCCTTCATGCTACAACATCCTTCTCGGACGCCCTTGGATCCATGAGAATGGTGTTGTCCCTTCAACTCTACATCAATGCATCAAGTTTGTTGGCGACGACGGCATGATACATCGAGTCTTTGCGGACAGAAAACCCTTCAAAGGTAAAGAAGTCCACTTCGCAGACTCACAGATGTATGAAGGTGAAAAAGAAGAAGAGGAAAAGCACACAGCATCCTTTGCCGAAAATCTCCAGAAAGATAAAGGCAAAGCTCCTCAACAATCACCGGAAGAAAACAAACCATCCGGTAAATCTGAAGAGAGCATTCAAACTCCCTTCATCATCTCCCTCAAATCTTCAAAGCCTTTGGTCATCACAACTAAAGTGAAGAAGGCAAAACAAAAGCCTGGGGGCAAATTTGTTGTCTCTTTCGTGTCTATCATGCAAGACACGGACTCGGATTCAGAGCAAGAAGACGACACATCGTCAAGCCAAGCTGACACCCAGCAAGTTCAGCCTGCTCTTACTCCAATGGAGACAACTTCTGACATAGAAGATCCTACGTCAGCTTCTTTCGTTGTTCCAGCAACTTCAACAAAGGAAAAGCCGATCTTCTTCCATAGATCGGATGCTTCTTCATCAAACTCCATGCTTGAACCTTTCCAAAATAAAGGTACGCCTCAACTATCCTTATACAGTTCTGTGGCACAAGCTATTATGAAGAAAATGGTCTCTAGTCACAAAAGAGACTGGAGCGACAAAATGTCTGAAGCTTTGTGGGCCTATCGAACCACCGTTCGAGGACCAACCCATAGCACACCATTCTCCTTGGTCTATGGATGCGAAGCTGTCGTGCCCCTGGAAGTACAAATTCCTTTCTTGAGGGTATCCTTGCAAAATGACATGACTCAAGAAAGCAATGTCAAATTGCGACTCCATGAGCTGGACAATCTCGATGAGAGACGGCTCGAAGTTCAACAAAGCATTGAACTTTACCAAGCACGTATGGCAGGATCTTTCGATAAAAAGGTCAGGCAACGCGCCTACAAAAAGAATGACTTGGTTCTTGCGGTAAAAAGACCAATGGTCTTCGCTCACAAGTCCAAAGGCAAATTTGAGCCAAAATGGGAGGGACCCTACGTCATCGACAAAGTTTTCTCCAATGGCTCATACGCACTCCTAAACATGGAAGGTGACAGATGTATGTTGCCTATCAATGGCAACTGCTTGAAGCGGTACTACCCTTGAAGACTTTTCCAACTGGGTAAGAGCAATGCCTGCACGGCCAAAACCGGTTTCCAGGTACACGTTCGCTAAACCCACCCTTTTTTAGAATTTTCATATCAAATGTTGAAATTTCTAGAAATCTAAAACAATGCTTATTTTCATCGTTTCATTGTTCAAAAAAAAAAAATATCCAAGTTTAGGAACCTTTCCCTAACTTGACCAAAATTTTCAACCTTTGAACCCAAAATTCATGGTTTGAAACAAAATCCGGATTCAGGAATTTCCACCCTAGTCCACCCTGCCTTTTACCGCCAAAATGGTTTTAGGTCAAAACTTATGACCCTCGTGTCTTTAAACAAAAAAAAATGGTTTTTCAAAAACCGCGAGGAAGCGACGCTTAGTCGATACTCGCACAAATCGGAAGCAAGCGAACCACGTTCGACACTTCCAAAATCGCAGGGAAGCGACATTTCGTCGGTACTTGCAAAATCCAAAACTGTGGAGACGCAACATTTCAAGGTTCGAAAAAACCACAAAATTCAAAAATCGTGGGGAAACGACATCAAGTCAGTACCCGCAAAACCAAAATTTTTGAAAAGCAAGGATGCGACATTCCATCGATACTTGCACCCAAATCCGTGAGGATGCGACATTCCATCGATACTCGCAACCGAATGAGCAAGGATGCGACATTCCATCGATACTTGCAAGAACATTCAGCAAGGAGGCGACTTTTAGTCGATACTTGCATTTTTTGAAAACCAAACCGGCTATAAATGCCATCAAAACAGGCTATAAATGCCACAAACCGGCTATCAATGCCACCAAAAAACCGGCTATAGATGCCACAAAACAAACCGGCTATCAATGCCACCAAAACAAAACCGGCTATCAATGCCACAAAAAAAAAACTTGGATTTCAAAAAAAAAAAAAAACGGCTATCAATGCCACCAAAACAAAACAGGCTATCAATGCCACCAAAAACCGGCTATAGATGCCAACAAAACAAACCGGCTATCAATGCCACCAAAACTGGCTATAGATGCCACAAAAAAAAAAAACTCGGCTATCAATGCCACCCAAAACTGGCTATAGATGCCACACACAAAAAAAAAACTCGGCTATCAATGCCACAAGAAAAGCTGGCTCTCATGCCAAAATTGGCTTCCATGCCACAAACAAAAACCTGGCTTTCATGCCAAAACAATCACTTGACAAAAGATTTTCACAAAATGACAACCTTTTGATCAAATCCCATTTAGCAATTACTTTTATCACAAAAAGATTCAAGTGAGCGTAGGGATAACAAAAAAAAAAGCATCCCATTTAGCAATTACTTTCAAGTGAGCGTAGGGATAACAAAAAAAAAGAGCATCCCATTTAGCAATTACTTTTATCACAAAAAGATTCAAGTGAGCGCAGGGATAACAAAAAAAAAGGGAAGTACCAAAAAATATATGTGGTACCAAAAAAAAAAGAAGAAAAGTGCTCACAAGCACTACAAAAAAAAAGTACCAAAAAAAATACAAGTGGTACCAAAAAAAAAGAAGAAAGAAGGATGGTTTCTGTATACAGGAGCTCAATCAAAAATGGTCTCCAGCCAAGAGTTCAGCTCCTTAAGCAAGCTTTTGGCTTCATCCGTCAAGGATTCCAAGGCACGCTTCTTCAGGAACCTGCCATGAGATGCTGGGGTGGGCTGTAACCCTTCTTCTGCACTGGGAAGCTTCCCTCGAGCGGTTTTCCATTGTTTGTCCTCATCAGACTTCCTTTTGAGAACTCGATTGGCATCCGCAACTCGATGAATCAGAGCAGTCTCCCTTTCACGAGCCTCTGTTATTTCAGTCCACTTGGCAGCGACTTGTGCCTGCAGATGCTCAAGACGTTTCCTGGCCTCATCGACCTCCCTATCAAGGATGTTAAGGTCATGTGTCAGCCTAATGATGGTTATTTCTTCTAAGTTCCTCTCTCGGACTGCCTGCTTCTTGCTTTCTGTAGCCTCATCCAGGTCAGATTGAGCCTTATCCGCAGGGTCCAAGAACATCTCCTTGAAGAACTGATCGTCAGGAAAACCCATGGTCTCAAACCACTTGTCACCCAGCTCAATGATCCTATTAACGATCGCCCTGGCATATGTGACATCCAGACCAGCTTCTTCAGCATCACCGAGAATCTCACGCACATGCTGGATCATGCTAAATCCGGCTTCCAAGTGCCCAGAAAAGAGAGTATCAATCCAAGAGCTCAGAACTCGCACCACCACTTTCTTCGCAAAAAGAAGAGATGGCCCAGCTGAAGATTCACCTAACTCCGTTGGTCGGCTGCTCATGTCATCATCTGTTGAAAGAGTAACAAAAGAACTCTTTCCAGTTAAAGCTGCTCCTGCTCGGGAAGGAATCTCAGCGCGAGGAATCTCCTCAACATTGTCAGAACTGGTCCCACGAGTCTCTACCTCTGGATTAACCTCTGGCATCCCTTGCTCTGGAAGCGACGGACCCTCCTCTGTCACTTCAAAACCTGCCAAAGAAACACAAAAAGGTATGAATATAATCCTGTTTGAAAACCATTATCAGGGTTATAACTACAAAATACCTTCTTCGACGACTGGCGGAACACTTTCTTCCTCCATGAACTCATCGGAAGCATCATCAACATTTGCGTCCATCGATGGTTCAAAGTCATCAGAACCCTGTGGCAAGTCAGCTGACAAAAAAAAAAAAATGTTAGCAAACCGAGTCACAGACAAAAAAAAAAGAGCAAAAGAAGTCGTACCAATTGGAGACTCTGGAATCACTCCAGAGTCCCTCGGTTCTTCTTCAGGTGCCTCGACAGGATCCGTCACCACCTCATCGACCGGAACCTCAGGCATCATCAAGTCTTCCTCTGCTAAAAAAAACAGAAGAAGAAAAGCAGAAAACGAGAAGCAAATCAGAACATGGAAAAAATCCCATGAAAAGAAATGGAAAGAGAAAAGGAAGAATCATACCTTCACCAACGGTCTCTTCTTCTCGGCTTCTCTTCTCTGGAGGCTCGTCAGCATCCACAGGCATATCCTCGTCGATAGTAAGAGGAACTTCCAAGTTAGGAGAGTCCTCATGCTGCCCCTTGCTATGATGATGACTCCTCCCCCTCTTACCCCGGCGGGATCGCTTCTTAGAGGAACCTGCCCCACTGTCAGAGTCAGGTTTTCCACTTGACTCCTCACTGGATGTTCTACTCTTGCCAGTAGACTCCACGGAAGCTTGCCTCTGTGCCGCTTGCATCCAAGCGCCAAGTTCGGCTTCCTCCTGTTCTAGTTGCTCCAAAGCCTCATCAGGTATTTCTCGAACAGCTTCAGAACCAATGACGCCCTGGTCACCGAGAAAGCCTATCTTGTGCTTCTCTCTAGAAAGGAAGGCCCAAACTTCCTCTCGCCGGATGCCATCCGACTTTCCAAGGCCCTTTCCAGATGCCAGCTTCACATCAAGCTCCTTCTTGGAAAGCCCCTGATATGCCGAAAAGGTCTCCGCAAACCACTTCGCAAAGCCGGCAGTCCGGGAAGTCAGCAACACAGGATAAGAAATCATAGCTGTAGTGTCTTCAGCACTATAAAAAGCCCATGCATTTCTCCCGTCCTGTAAGCCTCCAAAGCGCTTCACCATGCTTGAAGGCGCTCCAACAACGCCTTGAGAAAAGCCCAGCTGCAAAGCAAAGCGAGAGGGCACATACGGCTGGATGTCGACGAAAAGATGTCTGCGGTACACCATCGTGCCGACACGTATGCTGAAAAGCCACTCTCTCTCTGCATTTGTCAAGGAATAATGCCTTCCCGACCCCGCCCTGGTAGAGTCTCGGGAGGCACCAAAATCAAAAGCCTTCTTCTGCAACTCCGGAGAAAGCTTCACTGAAGACTGCCCCATCTCGACGTCCCTGAACCGTCGGATCCTCATGCGGGCAAACAAAAGTGATTCGGACACGGCTTTGCCCTTAGCCAGTCGAATCATCAGAGGATCATCATCCTGTGCAGCACCCAGCCGATGGAAGCCAGGACAGTGGTATACATACCACGAATAAAAGATATGGGCTGAAAATACCCTATTCATGGGAAGCCCAAGCCGAACCAAAAAAGCAGCAGCCTGCAGTTCGGTACATAGGTAGGAGTAAAGAGCTGGCACCAAAGCAAGCTGCTCTCCAAACGCCATCTGACAAGCCGGAAAAAATGCAATGCGGCCTGATGTGCGTTCCATCTCCTCCAGCAAAAACAGCCTCACCAAGCCAATAAGTGAGGTAAACAGCGAGATCTCTCCGCAGTGCAATGTCAGGACATATGGCGTTTGTACTTGCACAGAAATCTCTCAACTCTTCTTGCATGGCCAAGATCTTCTTTGAACTTGGATCCTGAGCTCCGGCTTCTTGGGTCACGCTATCAGAAGACTCCCTGCTATCAAAAAAGTTGGGGAATGAAGAGCTAAAACTCTTCCAACTGTTGGATCTAACTTTCAAACCCTCCTTCTCCTTCAAAAAATCATAGAAGGCGACAAGCTGAAAGTATAGAAGCCTGAACTCCTCAGACTGCCCCTCGAGGACGCTGTCAATCGGCATAAACTCCTCATAGAGCTTGCCGAGGATAGGCAATCCGGTAATGGCGCTCAGCTCCTTCAAAGAAAAACCAATCTCACCATTTGTCACAACGAAGGTATTGGTTTGGGGGAGGAATGATTCCAGCATAGCCATGAAGGCCTCGTCGGAAAAGATCAAGGTCTCCCTAAAGGCGTGGACCGCATCAAAAATCCCGGCTTCCTTCAGAACGGCGCCACTAATCAGCAGGACGCGATCAGTCCACGACTTCCACTCGGAGTCAGCATTGAAACGGCATCGAAGTCGAAAAGGCTTGATCCAATTGCTGTTGTCACCACTGAAAATACCAAGGCCCACCGGTCTCAAATCGACCGACGGATAATCAGAGCCCTGGTAGCCGCTGGAGGGCATCAACAGGTCCATGTCAACAGGTGACCTCTCCGTATATCCAGGAGAACCGCCAACAAAAACCCCGGTCTTGATTACATTTGTCCTTCTCACCCAGCTTGGAGGATCTTCCCTTTTAGGGCACGTGGGGGCAAGGCTCAGAATCGAGACGGTGCGATCAAACGTCGACCGGGTAGCAACAGTCTTCTTCTCACCATCTGCTGTGAAAGAAAACTGAAAACATCTCCTCTGGTATGTCATGTCATCAGGGACTGCATCACCAAAGAAGAAGGTAGGCTTGGGCAAAACGCTCTGATCTTCCATCACCCATGGACGACTGCTTACCATGATCTTATAGAACTCCTCTCCCTTGAGAGCGATCAGTCGCTGCCTCATCTAATCTCTGTTGAGGGAGTCGCACTCTTCCAGATTTCTCTCAACATACTGGACCTTCTCAAAAGCTTGCTGAACGGCCGGATTAGAAGATCTAGAAGATCGACGAGGTACGCTTGTAGCAGGCTCTTTACCCTTGTTCGCTCTGGAGGAACCACCTGAAAAGGATGGAAAAGAAAAAGATCAAACATCAAAATGACAGAATATCGCTAAAAAAAATCTGGCGAAATTTTGACATGATGACGGGGCAATTCCGAAGAAAAGGAACTATCCCGAAAGAAATAGAAAGCTTGAAGATGGGCTCAACATCGCTGCGAGCTCCGAAACTCCAAACTTTCGGAACCTCAAAGTCTCCGCAAAATCAGGAAGGGCTCAACATCACTGCGAGCTCCAAATTCCCAAATTTGCGAAAACTTTCAGGTATGCTATCACATCATGCTACAAATTTAATTTACAATTGAATGCATGCATGAACATCTAGATTTGCCAAAAAAAAAGGAGGGGCATTATCATGATGAGCAAAAAAAAAAAAAGAGAAAAGAAACTTTCTCAAAAAAAAAAGGGGAAAGAAAACAAAAAAAAAAGAAAAGAAACTTTCTCAAAAAAAAAAAGAGGGAAAGAAAAAAAAAAAAGAGAAGAAAAAAAAAAGGGAGATGTCCCACAGGCCGTGGCCCACAGGCCACGTGGCCGTACGGCCAGATCCGTACGGCCCACAAACAACAAAAAAAAAAAACAAAACAAAAAAAAAGAAAGAAGAAAAAAAACACGTGTAAAAAAAAAAAAAGGGGAAAACACGTGAAAAAAAAAAAGAAAAGAAAAAGAAAGAAACAAAAAAAAAAAGAAAGAACTTTATTTTTCCTACAATGGAGTTTTCTTGAAAAAAAAAGGAGAACTTACTTGAAGCCATTGATGGAGAAGAAGAAGAAAAGTCTTGAAGATCTTGAAGAAGAAAAGCTCTTGGTCTTGAAGCCCTCTTGAGATTATTGCAAAAGAAAGTAATAAGAGCAAGAGATCCAACCTTCTCCTTACTTTTATAGAGGAGAGCAAACCAAAGAAGGAAAGAAGAAAGAGGTAAGTGTTACTAATTAGTAACCTTACCAAAAGAAAGAGATTAGAAAGATTCTTTCCCAAAAGAAAGATATCTTGAAGGATTTTCTCCCAAAAAGCAATCGATGACGGATTCTTTCCCAAAAGAAAGATATCTTGAGATATTCTATCCCAAAATAAAGGGATCATGAGAGATTCTCTCCAAGTAAAGATATTCTTAGATATTCTCTATCCAAATGAGATATTTTTGGATATTCTTTACAAAAATGACACCATATGAGATCTAAGCCATTTCAAAAGCTTAAGGTCCCATGGGTTAGCCCATATGAGCCAGGTTTGACCACCTAGGCACAAAAAAAAAAAAAAAAATTTTTTTGGGCTTTTAGTCAAAGAGAAATCCCTCTTACCAAGAGCATACAAAAATGGTTCCATGCCTCTTTTGAGTTGATTGGACCATACAAAAGAAAATTCCAAGCCCCATGAGCTTCCAAAAATCAAACCATTCAGCCTCATCTACCAAATTGAGCCAAAATCTTGAAATTGACATTCCACAAAAATCAAACCAAATCCTGATCCCCTAGCTTGCCACATATAGCCTGTTAGGTCACAAGACCAAAACCAAAAACCAAAACCTGATCCCCTAACTTGCCACATATAGCCTGTTAGGTCACAAGATCAAAACCAAAATTGATCCCCCAACATTCCACATACAGCTTGTTGGGTCACACGATCAAAACCAAACCCGACCCCCTAACCTGCCACATATAGCCTGTTAGGTCACAAGGTCAAAACCCAAATCCACATCCCTGATGTCGTCTTCAAATCTTTGCCTCGAGATGGTACGTGATCCCTTTCACTACCATAAAATTCCCCTGGAAGCTCAAAAGGCTACAAATACCAAAAAGAAAGACTGTTCAAAGACTCTTGGTCAAGTCACAGGCTCTCCTTCGAAAATCTCTTCGAGGCACATCGACTACAAAAGTTAAGCAACTCGTCGCTGTACCTCGAGGGGGCATTTGTTGACACCAAAAATGTCACTTTGCCTCTTCAAGATCCAAAGAGCTACATGAAGTCGCAACCTGCCATAAATAGGCAATGCTGCTTCCAAAAATCAAATCTTGTCAGAATCAAACAAAAACTGCAAGATTCTTCCAGACAGCCAAAAGAGGAGTACACAAGAAGTTTCGGGCCATTTCAAAATCATTTGGCCTAACTTCGCTTCTCCGACAGCCGAAAAGGAGCTCTCGGCGGCAAAAGCATCGGAGATACCAAATCTTCGATCAGGACCGATGGATGGTCTCAAAATACTTCCAAAATGCTCCACGTCAAGTTCCGAGTCAAACCGACAACGTTTGACCCTACATCAACCCTCGAACAGCTAAATCAAGCCTCTCGGCGGCGAGAACCACCGAGGCCATTACTCATTAGATAGAGCACATGGACGGCTTCAAAATGCTTATAAAGGGCTACACGTCAAATTTCAGGTCATTTCCACAACATTTGACCATAGTTTGACGCTCGCAAGACAAATCAGGCCTCTCGGCGGTAAAGCTCTCCGGGACCTTGGTTTCCAAGAAATCAGGCCAATAAATGGTCAAAATGTCAAGGAAAAGTACAGAAGAAAAAAGAATAAAAAAACAGCAAAAACGGACACAAAACGGGACACGAAAGGGGGAAAACCCCCCCAGGGTCGCAGACCCCTGCGACCCTGGGCCAGGGTCGCCGGCGACCTTGGAACCCGGGGTCGCCGGGAAGGCCCCGGAAACCCCGATTTTCGCCGTTTTTTCGCGATTCGAAGAGCCCAGCCTCTGGTACTTTCCAAAATTCATGCTTTTGAGACACCAAGTCCTCTGACATCCGTCCAAAACACGGGTCAATCATCAAGAGTATCGAAAACAATATTGATCGCCACCCGGTCAACCAAAAAAAGTGTGCTTTCTACCCGACCGATCGAGAAATCGACAGGACAGATGGCACCGACCCGCTGTTGGCAACAAACATCTGAAATTACATGGTCATCTGATGTCGATCTACATGAAGATCCATCGACGATCATCGACAGAAGAATCCCAAAAGACGTGGCACGGCCCGCGACTCTTCAGCTGCTCGGCGACCACTTAATGCGATTAATTGACTAGCTTTATTACAGTCATTAATCCATTTCTTTGGATGGCCCAATCAGAAGCAAGCATTCGGGAGTTACAAGTCAAGAGATTCATGGCATTTAACCCATGAAACTCCTCCCATCATGGCGATTAAAGGCGATTAAATGCCCTCAATCTCCTCCGGCCAATCAGAAGCCAAGAAAAAGGAGTTACAAAATAAACAATTCAATTTTGTAACTCCTCCCATTATGCAGCTTTATGACAATCAAGGCTCATAAACCCTCCTAAATGGCTACCTAAGAGCCTATAAATAGGAGAGCTCTCCAAGAAGAACAGCACACAGAACATCAGAAAAAAAGCACAAACAGACAGACAGACAGAAGCACAGAAACCCAGAGAAAGGGAAAAGAGAGAAAACTCTGCGGAAGTTCTACACCGGCCACCGCAACAAGGTGACAAAAGTCCCTTGGGGGGTACCCCCCCCAAGGTCCTTGCCTTCTCCTCCTGCCTCCAATGGATTAGATATGGCTTTTCAGCCCGTCTACTCGGCTTTTTATTGGACATAGGACCTTCTTTTGGTCTTTGTCCTCTAAAAACCTGAGGTTATAGCCAAGCCAAGCGAATCAATAGCATCCTCTGTTCTCATCTGCATGGATGATGGCGAAGCCCACATATGGCTTGCGACCGTCAATCTAAACGAGTCCCCCACAATCTCCTGAGAAGTTAGATCCTCCTTTTCTTGCTTTTCATTGTAGTTTGTATTTTTTCAAAAGAGACAAAAATCACAATTCTTGTCTTTCATTGTTGATAAGGATTGTAAATCGGCTATAAACGCCAAAATCGGCTATAAATGCCAAAAAAATCGCCTTTCACGGCAAATCAAGAAAAATGTCTCTTTTCTTAAATATATGTGCAATGGAAAACTTGAAAGAAGTTGATTTCCTTTTTACTTGCGAAGGTTGATCTCCGGATCACCACTTGCAATTCCAAGTAAAAATAGAAAATCTGGCACACCCACACAAAAAGAAAATGTTGATGCACGCCCCTTGCCCCCTGGTTACGAAAGGGTCGGAACCAAACGGACTCCCACGTCCACCGACCTCGGTAGGAACTCGAGCATTCGGAGCGCGGTCCATCAAGTATATGACCAAGAGCTTGGAGAATCGGATCTATTTAAAGAAGAAACTTTTCCGCTTCGAGTATTGTCAAGGTATTTCTATGACTGAACATTTCGATGATTTTAATAAGATTATTGCTGATTTGATGAACATTGATGTGAAAGTTGATGATGAGGATAAGGCATTACTTCTTCTGAATTCGCTTCCCGATAGTTATGATCATTTTACTCACACTTTGATCAACGGGAAGACTGAGGTTAAATATGATGTTGTGTCTGCTGCTTTGATAAATAATGAATATCGGAATAAGGACAAACAGGCCCACAGGGATTCATCATCTGATGCATTGACAATAAGAGGCAGATCAGATGTTAGGACATTTGGTAGTAAATCTCGTTCTAAATCGAGAGGAAAATCAAAACCACCTGCAAAAGATGAATGTGCCTTTTGTCGAAAAAAGGGGCATTGGAAGAAGGATTGTCCAAAGTTGAAAAACAAGGACAAAGATAAATCTGATGCAAACATTGGACACGATGGAGATGATGATTCTGATTTTAATTTGACTGTTTCTTCATTGGTATGCCATTCTGACGAATGGATTTTAGACTCGGGTTGTACCTATCATATGTGTCCCAACAGGGAATGGTTTTCCAGCTTTCAAGAGTTGGATGGTGGAACAGTTTTGATGGGCAATGATAGTGCTTGCAAAACAAAAGGGATAGGAAAAATCCGTTTGAAGATGCATGATGGAGCAGTTAGAGTTTTGACAGATGTTCGGTATGTACCGGATTTGAAGAAGAATCTTATCTCATTGGGTGCTTTAGACTCCAAAGACTTCAAGATTACCATGGAAGGTGGAGTTCTAAAAGTTGTTTATGGTGCACTTGTGTTAATGAAAGGTATCCGAAGAGGTAATCTGTATTTCTTGCAAGGGAGTACAGTTGTAGGTGGAGCAGCAACAGTATCCGATAGCTCAAATGAGACTCTTACAGACACTACCAGATTGTGGCACATGGGTCTAGGGCATGCTGGGGAGAGAGCATTGTAGGGTTTGGTTAAGCAAGGCTTGTTGTAAGGTGTAAAGACCTGCAAGTTGGGATTTTGTGAACATTGTGTTTTTGGCAAGCAAACAAAAGTGAAGTTTGGCACCGCGATCCATCGCACTCAAGGAACACTAGACTATGTTCATTCAGATGTATGGGGTCCTACCAAAGTGGCATCTTTGGGAAGTATGCACTACTTTGTTACATTCGTTGATGACTTCTCCAGAAGAGTATGGGTGTACATCATGAAGCACAAGGATGAAGTCTTGAATGTGTTCTTGAAGTGGAAGAAAATGATTGAAACACAGACTGGTAGAAAGATCAAAAGGCTTAGGTCAGATAACCGTGGAGAGTACAAGTCTGATCCGTTCTTAAAAGTATGTCAGGATGAGGGGATCGTGAGGCATTTCACAGTTAGTGGGACTCCGCAACAGAATGGGGTGGCAGAACGCATGAACCGCACTATATTGGAAAAAGTCCGGTGTATGTTGTCTAATTCTGGATTAGGCAAAGCGTTTTGGGGTGAGGCAGTTGCTTATGCTTGTCATCTCATCAATAGGTTGCCTTCTGCTGCGATCGAGGGTAAAACACCCATTGAGGTATGGTCTGGAAAACCCGCTACTGATTATGATAAATTGCATATATTTGGTTGTCCTGCTTATTACCATGTCACAGAGAGTAAGTTGGATCCAAGGGCCAAGAAAGCTATATTCTTGGGTTTCAGCAGTGGTGTGAAAGGATACCGGCTATGGTGTCCCGATTCAAAGAAACTTGTTCTGAGTAGAGATGTGACTTTTGATGAAGCTACTATGTGTAAAAAAAACAAGCAAAATGACTCTCAGGAGGAAAGCAAGACCAATGGTAAATCGAAGCAGGTGGAGTTTGATGTCGTCCCAGTTGAGTTAGAGGGTGATGATACAGATGAGGAGGAGACTCCAGCTCAAGAGCCTCTACAAGAGCAAGAAGAAGAAGATTCTATTGCAGCCAGTAGACCAAAAAGGAATATTCGGAAACCTCAATGGTTCACTGACATGGTGGCATATGCACTTCCAATGGTTGAAGAATGTGTTCCTACCACCTACAAAGAAGCAAAGAGGCATTTGGAAAACGCGGATAAGCTGACCAAGGTGGTAACTAGGGTCAAGTTTAAGGACTTGATCAACATTCTGCGATTTTGAGCACCTTCGGGTGTATGGCGCCTTCGGGCGCATTTGGAGGCGTGTGATTGCATGCCAAGGTGGAAAATGTTGTGGCCTGCAAATCTCGCCAAGGTGGAGATTTGTTAGGTTGATGGGTTTTGGGTTTTGGCTCGTTTTGTAGGCCCAATGCATTGGTATTAGGGTTGAGGGGTAATTTAGTATTTGTCTAAAAACTATATATTATCTCTTTTGGTTGTAACCCTAGTGGTGAAAAAAAAATCTAACAAGAAGACGAGCTTCTTTGTCCGTGGACGTAGGTGTGAAATCACTGAACCACGTAAAACTGTGTTATCCTTCTTTGTGGCTTGTTTGATTGCTTGTTGATCGCACGCTTCCGCACACACGATCACAACATGTGCAATGCACCAACATGCAATTAAGATTTCAGGCAACTTTCATTTTGCAAATTTCAAGGAATTTTCTCCTTCATAATGACAAGAGAGAGCATTAGTTTATACAAGAAATTGCTCAATGAATGCATTTATTGTGTAGAGACACTACTCAAGAATAAGAAGTGACTGCATTTTAAAAAAATAATTGAAAAACATTGACTTTCTGGAGACTTGAGTAGCACCGAAGAGGACAGCGAACAATATACAACATTCTTGTTCTTTCTAGGGGTTAAGACCTAAATACATCAGAAACTAAAACATATCCAAGTTGCACTGCTGGTCGGTTATAACATTTTTTCCTTCAAGCGTGAGATGAGCTTAAATATCTCCTCAACTTCAACCTATTGGCAGATGTCAGGTCTAGACGCTCGATCTGGATGGAATCTCAGTAATGCCTATTTGTAAGTTTCATTTATCTGCCACACACATTAAAAAAATCTAGTTAGATTTCAATACACGAATATAATTTACTAGACAAAGGCAGATATACAAGTACAATAACTTTGTTACTGTTGAAAAGAAAAAAAAAACAGAACACATGCAACTCATGTGGCATCGGATAGAGGCCCCCTCCAACATGGATGTCCAAGGCACGGAAAAGAGAATCCATGTCTCTACATCTCAACTCGATGTTTTCAAGTTCTTCTCTGATGTCAGCTCGGAACTTCTCTTTCAAGTTTCTAGGTTCTTCATCCTAGATTGTGATCATTAAGCATTAGTAAAAATTTGAAAGAACATTTTGCATAATGTGAAACCTATGTCATACTGCAGCTGAAATAGAAAATTTTAAGAAAAGTGAGAATGGAAGAAAAGGTGAGGGCAGAGCCAACAAGAATGAAGAAGAGAGGGTTGGTTAAATTATGAACAATGTAATTTGGATCGAACAAACATGCTCTGCCTTCAAATGGTCAATGTAGCTATAAGACATTAAACTCACCATACATGTGCAATGGATTGAAAATCACCTCAGTTGCAAAAAAGAAAAACAAAGGGTGAAAGGACATATGCTATTGGAGAACCTCCATCCTCCATCAATAATATCAAAGTAATGCTGAGGTTTTTCAATAGAAGATATCACTCAATTGACTCGACATTGGGGGACACATGATGAACAATTATGATCACCTATGATGCATGGATACTTCAAAACGGTTGATACTTCACCTTTTATGTGTCCAAGTCCCTGACATGGCCATGGCATGTCCGTGCCGTATCTAGGCATCATAGATGATCACTAAAAGACTGGACTAGGCTATACGGAATGATATGCTCAAATGAAAATGCTAGTGATATGGGTGAGCATCTATATAATAAGGGGGGACAGTTTTTGAATTCCTGGACTCTTTCCCCATCCTTGGAATTATGTACATATTTATGTACATAAATCATAGGGCTGAGAAGGGATTCAAGATCTTGGTAATTTTGTAATTATTTGAAAACAAAGGGGCAGTAACTTCCGTAAGATCTTAGTATTTTTATAATTATTTAAAAACAAAAGGGTAGTAACTTCCGTGAGATCTTGGTAATTTTGTAATTATTTGAAAATAAATGGGCAGTAACTTCCGTGAATGTTAGTTGTTTTTAGTGCATTTGATTATTGGGTTAAGGCTCGAGATTTGTTTTTCTTTGTATTATTCTTCTTTGGAGTCTGATTACTGGGTTTTCTTTCTTTTTTGGTGTATTTAATTTAATTGGGGGTTTTTCGTAGTTAGTATTTGACGATCTAAATGCATAATTAACTTATTGCATTCATGGGTTTTCTTTGTTATTCTGATTGTTTGATTATGGGGTCTTTCTGTTTACTATTTTTTATTCTGTTTTGAATTTGGTCATATTTGATTAAGTTATTGCATTCCTAGATATATAAATAGATATATTCTTATTTTAATTTTAACGTCGTGCGTCATGCCTTCAGGCACGGGAAACTTCTAGTGTTACAATATAACTCAAATGGATATTGAGAAAAATTAACCCATTTTGTGCCAAATAAAATACCTAGTTAGTTGCACCTGACAATTCTTTACATGGTTCAGTAATCCAAAACACTCTAATGAGCTTTGTTGGTGGATGATGTCCAAAGATGTAATGGAATGGAAGACAAAAGATACTCTTTTGCCCTTCTTTTGCCACATTGAGACTCAAAGTTACTCGCACACTCGTGCCCCTAACCAGCTAAGCAACATCTGGGGGACACCCTTCACCCTTTTTACTGGACTTCTGCAGGATCAGACTCAACAACCTATCCGTAGACCACTGATTGAAGGGTTTTATGGTCCTCCAATTTGGTTGTTTTGTTTCTTAAAGCATGTTGCGACATATAAAAAAAATTATTTAAATCACAAAATTGTAGACCATTTGGAAGGGGCAGCAACCTATACATTCGTTGCATCACAAGACACCATAAATTCATCAAATGAGAGATCTAAGGAAAACAGAAAACTAGAATGACAGTAACTCCAAACCTTTTTCTGGGTTTCTCTCACTTCTTCAAGGCATTGCCGTTGTCTTCTTTCCATGTCTAATAACCACATAGTTTCAGCTTTTTTCCTCTTCCGTAGCCGTTGTGCTTCTTCTGCCTGCCAAAGAAGAACAGAAGCAGCAATTAATATCTGATAGGATGACTTTTGAGAGCATTAACAATCTAATATCAATATTCACTAATTGTTTTATCCATATAATAAAATAAAATAAAAACAAAGCAGCACCCATTTCATTTCAATCTAGGAAAACTGAAACTTCGAATATTAAGCTAGACATGATGCCATTTTATTAAGTATCTTCTTTTTTTTTAGTTTCTTATTTCATTAGGGTCTAAGTTCAATGAATGTTTTATTTTAAGGAAAGAGGATGTGTACAAAGGAATATTCTTCATTTGGATTTAAGACCTCACATGCATTGAGAAAATTAATTCATCAATAAATCCAAACATTGTTTTCTATCTATGCTTGGGCGAATACATCCTCCAATTTGCGTGAATTATCCTTTTATAACTAGACGTTTGCCATGTCTAATTTAATTAGAAAAGACAAACTCGTCATATGGTAAAAGATGCATAACAAACTTGATGCGGAGCAAGGTACCAGACGCAGGCGAGCAGAGACAGAGAGACTAGAGATGGAGGGTGAAAGGGATATGCTAGGCTTTCACTTGAAAATTAGCCTCACGCCGAACTCCCCATCACAGGTGAGGAAGAGAGATAACTCTGGGAAATTCAAAATCACTCAAGAAGATTTTCATTCATCATTAACCGCATAGCCAAGGAGGCACTAAAATGACTATATAAGAGAAAACATAACCCTAAACTAATCTGACCATCCAAACACATTGATGGCTATGATTAAAAAATCTGAATTTAAATAAAATAAAAGACACAAACCATTAAAACAACCCTAAATAATATAAAATAAATATAAACTAACAAACTGGTAGGTGGGCTGGGCCTAATGAATTGGTCGAGATGGATGGGCTAGGGCCCATTGGCGGGTCAACCCATGGGGACCATGGGTCTGTCCTGCATCAACTACTTTACCCTTCTTGAAGAGAACTCGAGCACGAGTTCTGTAGATGTCCTCCAGGATCGAAAATCCGATGTATGAATCCTCGATTCGCTGGTTGATCTTCATTTTCTTCACAAAGCTTGGAGGCTTGGCTCGATCTTTTCATCCAAGTAGAAGGAGGATGGAGGCATGACTTCTTTTGATGTCAAAATCCAGCATTGACTTGTGATCTGGCTGTAGAATGTATCAGTTCCTGGCTTGGTGCCAGTGGATAATAATCTTCGAACATCAATAGCTTATCCCTGAACATGAAATCAATATGGAGAATCTCAACGACTTGACCATCCCTTTCAACCTTCGAAACAATAGCCTGTTCTTCTAATGATTTAATTGGCTCTTCAGGAAGTGGACTTATGATGAAATCCACCAGTTTGATCAGGCTCCTTGTTGACTACATTCAATTCTTCAAAGTCCGCTTTTTCTTCCTTCGATGCTTGCACTTGTTGATCAGCATTTTCAATAGAAAGCGACTCAATTTCTTTGTCTTTCAATGTACCTATAGTAGGATTCTTTGGAGGAGTTTTGTCTGTCACTTCATCTGAATTTGTTGGAAAATCATTTGTTTCTTGTTTTTGTTCCTCAACATCAGCTTTGACATTCTCCATGATTTTGTAGAAGATAACTAAGGCCCATCTAGGCCCAAGAAGGATATCCCACGTGTGTGATGGACCTGCGCATTCTGCTCGCTCGGTTCCACCGAGGTCGGCAGACGTGGGAGTCCGTTTGGGTTCGACCCTTTCATAACCGGAGGGGGGCAGGTGCGTGCATCAACATTTCTTTTGTGTGGGTGTGCCAGATTTTCTATTTTACTTGGAATTGCAAGTGGTGATCCGGAGATCAACCTTCGTAAGTAAAAAGGAAATCAACTTCTTTCAAGTTTTCCATTGCACATATATTTAAGAAAAGAGACATTTTCTTGATTTGCCGTGAAAGGCGATTTTTTTGGCATTTATAGCCGATTTTTGGCGTTTATAGCCGATTTACAATTCTTATCAATAATGAAAGGCAAGAGTTGTGATTTTTATTTCTTTTAAAAAAATACAAACTATAATGAAAAGAAAGAAAAGGAGGATCTAACTTCTCAGGAGATTGTGGGGGACCCGTTCAAATTGACGGTCGCAAGCCATATGTGGACTTCGCCATCATCCATGCAGATGAGAACAGAGGATGCTATTGATTTGCTTGGCTTGGCTATAACCTCAGGTTTTTAGAGGACAAAGACCAAAAGGAGGTCCTATGTCCAGTAAAAAACCAAGTAGACGGGCTGAAAAGCCACATCTAAGCCATTTGGAGGCAGAAGGAGAAGGCAAGGACCTTGGGGGGGTACCCCCCAAGGGACTTTTGTCACCTTGTAGCGGTGGTCGGTGTAGAACTTCCGCAGAGTTTTCTCTCTTTCTTTCTCTGGATTTCTGTGCTTTTTTCTGATCTGGGATCTGTCTTATTTTTCCGATCTGGAATTCTTTGGAATGCTCTCCTATTTATAGGCTTTTAGGTAGCCATTTAGGAGGATTTATGAGCCTTAATTGTCATAAAGCTTACAAGATTGAATTCTTTATTTTGTAACTCTTTTTTCTTGGCTTCTGATTGGCCGGAGGAGATTGAGGGCTTTTAATCGCCTTTAATCGCCATGATGGGAGGAGTTTCATGGGTTAAATGCCATGAATCTCTCGACTTGTAACTCCTGGATGTTTGCTTCTGATTGGGCCGTCCAAAGAAATGGATTAATGACTGTAATAAAGCTAGTCAATTAATCGCATTAAGTGGTTGCCGAGCAGTTGAAGAGTCGCGGGCCGTGCTGCGTCTTTTGGGATTCTTCTGGCGATGATCATCGATGGATCTTTATGTAGATCGACATCGGATGACCATATAACTTCAGGTATTGTTTGCCAACAGCGGGTCGGTGCCATCTGTCCTGTCGATTTCTCGATCGGTCGGGTAGAAAACACACTTTTTTTGGTTGACCGGTTGGCGATCAATGTTGATTTCGATACTCTTGATGATTGACCCGTGTTTTTGACGGATGTCAGAGGATTTGGTGTCTCAAAAGTATGAATTTTGGAAAATCAGAGGAGTCGGACGCTTCGAATCGCGAAGAAACGGTGAAAAATGGGGTTCCTGGGGCCCTCCCGGCAATCCCGGGCCCCAGGGTCACAGGGGCCTGCGACCCTGGGGGTCTTCCCGCCTTTTGTCCCGTTTTGTGTCCGTTTTTGCTGTTTTTTTTATTCTTTTTTCCTTCTATATTTTTCATTGACATTTTTTATCATTTATTGGCCTGATTTTTCTATAGAAAACCTGATGAGAATCTTGCATTTTGTTTTGCAAAGTTTCTAATTTTTTGAGAAAGCCAAAGACTTTGTCGCGCAGAGCTGCCGATTTTCCGTCAGAAGCTGAAACTGGGTCAAACGATGTCGGAATGACCTGAAATTTGGGGTGAAGCCTGCTGAGCAATAAATAAGACCAACTGAGCAATAAATAAGACCAACCATAGGCTTTTGTTTGTATTTTTGAAGCCGTTTGGGGTCCTATCTCTAGTTGACTTGTTTTTGTCGCGATGAAGCCTATGGTCATTTGTTTGTTGCAAACCGATGACCGATTGACTTGAAATTTGACAGGGAACCTATTGGAGTCATTTTAAGATGCTCCATAGGCTCTATCTTGGAAACCATGGTCCCGGGGAGCTTCGCCGCCGAGAGGCCTGATTTGGCTTCCGAGCGTCAAAGTATGGTCAAATGTTGTCGAAATGACTTGAAATTTGACGTGTAGCTCTTTGTAAGCATTTTGAAGCTGTCCATGTGCTCTATCTAATGAGTGATGGCCCCGGTGGTTCTTGCCGTCGAGAGGCTTGATTTAGCTGTTCGAGGGTTGATGTAGGGTCAAACGTTGTCGGTTTGACTCGGAACTTGACGTGGAGCCTTTTGGATGTATTTTGAGACCATCCATTGGCTCTGATCGAAGATTTGGTGTCTCCGATGCTTTCACCGCCGGGAGCTCCTTTTCAGCTGCCAGAGAAGCGAAGTTAGGCCAAATGATTTTGAAATGGCCCGAAACTTCTTTTGTACTCCTCTTTTGGCTATCTTGAAGGATCTTGCAGTTTTTGTTTGATTCTGACAAGATTTGATTTTTTGGAAGTAACATTGCCTATTTAAGGCAGGTTACGACTTCATGCAGTTTTCTGGATCTTGAAGAAGAAAGTGACATTTTTGGTGTCAACAAATGCCCCCTTGAGGTGCAGCGACGAGTTGCTTAACTTTTGTAGTCGATGTGCCTCGAAGAGATTTTGTGAAGGAGAGCTTGTGACTTGACCAAGAGTCTTTGAGCAGTCTTTCTTTTGGTATTTGTAGCCTTTTGAGCTTCCAGGGGAATTTTATGGTAGTGAAAGGGATCACATACCATCTTGAGGTAAAGTTTTGAAGATGACATCAGGGATGTGGATTTGAGTTTTGACCTTGTGACCTAACAGGCTGTATATGTGGCAGGTTGGGGGGTCGGGTTTGGTTTTGACCGTGTGACCCAACAAGCTGTATGTGGAATGCTGGGGGATCAATTCTGGTTTTGATCTTGTGACCTGACAGGCTGTATGTGGCAAGTTAGGGATCAGGTTTTGGTTTTTGATTTTGGTCTTGTGACCTAACAAGCTATATGTGGCAAGTTAGGGGACCAGGATTTGGTTTGGATTTTTGTGGAATGTCAATTTCAAGATTTTTGCTCAATTTGGTAAATGAGGCTGGATGGTTTGATTTTTGGAAGCTCATGGGGCTTGGAATTCTCTTTTGTATGGTCGAATCAACTCAAAAGAGGCATGGAACTATTTTTGTATGCTCTTGGTAAAAGGGATTTCTCTTTGACAAAAAGCCCAGAATTTTTTTTTTTTAGTGCCTAGGTGGTCAAACCTGACTCATATGGGCTAACCCATGGGACCTTAAGCTTTTGAAAAGGCTTAGATCTCATATGGTGTCATTTTTATAAAGAATATCCAAAAATATCTCCTTTGGATAGAGAATATCTAAGAATATCTTTACTTGGAGAGAATCTCTCATGTTCCCTTTATTTTGGGAGAGAATATCTCAAGATATCTTCCTTTGGGAAAGAATCTTTCATTGATTCTATTTTTTGGGAGAAAATCTCTCATTGATTTCTTTTTGGGAGAGAATCCCTCAAGATATCTTTCTTTTGGGAAAGAATCTTTCTAATTTCTTTCTTTTGGTAAGGTTACTAACTAGTAACACTTACCTCTTTCTTCTTTCCTTCTTTGGTTTGCTCTCGTCTATAAAAGCAAGGAGGAGGTTGGATCTCTTGCTCTTATTGCTTTCTTTTGCAATAATCCCAAGAGGGCTTCAAGACCAAGAGTTCTTCTTCTTCAAGATCTTCAAGACTTTTCTTCTTCTTCTCCATCAATGGCTTCATATAAGTTCCCCTTTTCAAGAAAACCCCATTGTAGGAAAAAGTTCTTTCTTTCTTTTTTTGTTTCTTTCTTTTCTTTTTTTTTTTCATGTGTTTGCTCTTTTCTTTTTTTTTACACGTTTTTTTTATGCTTTCTTTTTTTTTTGCATGTTTTTTTTGTGGGCCTTACGGACAGATCCATACGGATATGGCCGTACGGCCACGTGGCCTGTGGGCCAGCCCTCTTCTTTCTCTTTTTTTTTGTTTCTTTCTCTCTTTTTTTTCAAGAAAGTTTATTTTCTCTTTTTTTTTTGTTCTTTTTCTTTCTCCTTTCTCTTTTTTTTTTTTTTTGAGAAAGTTTCTGTTCTTCTTTTTTTTTTCTCATCACGATAATGCATTCTTTTTAAACCAAGATGTTCATAAATGTATATTTTTTTGTAAATTGAATTGTAGCATGATGTGATAGCATACCTGGAAGTTTTCACAAATTTGGGAATTTGGAGCTCGCAGCGATGTTGAGCCCTTCCTGATTTTGCGGAGACTTTGAGGTTTCGAAAGTTTGGAGTTTCGGAGCTCGCAGCAATGTTGAGCCCATCTTCAAGCTTTCTATTTCTTTCGGGATAGTTCATTTTCTTCGAAATTGCCTCGGCATCATGTCAAAATCTCGCCAGATTTTTTTAGTGAAATTCTGTCATTTTGATGTTTGATCGTTTTCTTTTCCATCCTTTGCAGGTGGTTCTTCCAGAACAAACAAGGGTAAAGGGCCTGCTACAAGCGTACCTTGTCGATATGTTAGATCTTCTAATCCGGCCGTTCAGCAGGCCTGGGAGAAGGTCCAATATGTTGAGAGAAATCTGGAAGAGTGCGACTCCCTCAACAGAGATGAGATGAGGCAGTGACTGATCGCTCTCAAGGGAGAGGAATTCTATAAGATCATGGTAAGTAGTTGTTGGAAATAGGGTGAGCCTCTAGGATAGGTTTCAAAAACTTTTGACCCACTTGACGCAGGGATCAACTATCCACAAGGCTATAAAACCCAATCCAAGATCTATGTCCTCAATCTCAGTCATTATGATCAGTAAATACAATCTATCTAGAAGATAGAAACAGCAACTAACAAGCATTCATAATAATCTACAACATGCAAGGAAGTGGATTATACCTTTGGAGCTCGGTTGTGCTCTAATGGAGGAGTTGCGTCTTTCTTTGATGATGAAACGCTTTCACTAATCAAATAGGGATTTCCAAGACCTCTTGATCTTCCACGCTATGACCCGTATCAGATTCTCCTTTTTCTCAAGAAGATGGTGGGATCTCCAAGAGAAACTACTAGGAACTCTAGGGAGGAACTAGAAAGAAAACTAGAAGAGGGAAGAGGAGAAGAGCTCGTGCAACACTTGCACTTAGAGAGCCTTGGGCGTGAATCCCAATGGAAGGAGCAAGCATGGACGTCCAAGGCATCCTCTCCTCTTATTTATAACTTTTGCAAGTTGTCTCTTCTTTACTAATTACAATAGAAGTCTTACTTCCATTAATTAGTAACTTACCATATCATAATTAGAAGTCTCACTTCAAATATGATTAGTATCTTTCTAATTCTTTTCTAATTAAAATAGAAGTCTCACTTCTACTAAAATTAGTAAGTCTACTATTACCACTATTAGAAGTCTCACTTCTACTAGAAATAGTAACTTTCCTTTTAGAGTTCAACTAGAATTAGATACTTTCTAATAATTGGGCTACCGTGGGGACCACTAGGGATTCCTTAGAAAGCTGGCTCCAACTGGGACACGTGACCCCACATCTCATGTGTAATCCGGGCCCACAGTTAATTGCAAATAACTCCACTATATAAATGCAATTGAACTCCAGTCTTAGGAATATTACATATAAGACCCTAAACTTCCACATTACCACAAGTAGACCCCTCTATCAATATCCATGGATCAATTGGACCTGTCCTCCAACTAGATCCATATCTTATTATCCTTGAGTCCCAATTAATTATAATGATCAATAGGTACCTTTCCAATTAACTCTTAATCGGAATGGGTGCGCACTTACCAATGATAAATCCAATAATTGGCACAAGGGGATATTAGAGATAGATTCCATCTTGACCGTTGAATGTTCCCACAGCTCTACTACCACGTACCCAAATCACCGATGTGTTGACCTACAGTTGGCCTCACTCATTGGTGACTCAAAGCAAATGAATAGATAGAAACTTGAGTTCATTAATGTCTCAGGATTGAGAGCCTATTGCTAGGGAATTATGAGACCAGACCTTAAAATAAAGACAGTGTTTATAAGGTGCTTCTCATGGTCCTTCAATACATCAAATGTACCAGCACTATGATCCAGAATCTTCCATTCTGATGATTGAGACAAATCACACTATCTCATAGTGATCAAAGTACTGCAACCTTATCAGTATGAGATGTCCAGTCTCATCACTGGTTGTGATAATATTTAAGTATAAGATTTGCCAAACATGTCTCCCGTATGTGGATCTCATCCATACACATGTGTTACATCTAATATACTTGTGGACCCCGGTTCATCTCATGAACCATCATGTCATTCGTATTGGTTATGTGCAAGTATATAATAAATCACCATTCATCTCTTGAAAGTAAACATGAATATATGAATAAATAAAGAATTTAATCAATTTATTATATCATCTACTGGATTGAGTCCATAAAACTAACAATCTCCCACTTGGGCTCAATGCCAGTTAGAGTTGCATCTCATGCACATCCCTTTTACATATAGCTCAAAGACTTTGGTAGTCAAAGGCTTAGTAAAGGGATCTACTAGATTGTTTGCAGAGGCTATCTTGGTGATCGTACATCACCTCTTTGCACAATCTATCTGACCATGTATAACTTCCTCTGTACATACTTTTTGGCTCTTGGGTTATTTGGACTTAGCGACTGCCCTGCTGTTATCACAGTAAACTGTGATCAGCTGTCCTGCCAAAAATACCACTCCAAGTTCCATAAGGAATCTTTTGAGTCAATCTGCTACCTTAGCTACTTCTCAAGCTGCTACAACATAAGCACATACCCAGAAGTTGATTTCCTGGAATCCTGATCTGACTAGAAGTCAGTATCTATGTAACCGACTGGAATTAACTCATCACTGCTATAACTCAACATGTGATCTCTAGTCCTTCTCAAGTATTCGAGAACACATCGTACAGCAGTCAATGATAAAGACCTAGGCTAGACTTTATATCTGCTGACTAGGCGTACTGCGTGATAGATATCCGGTCTAGTACAAAGCATAGCTTACCGTACCAGAACCTTATCTATGTACACATCATTGGGATAAGCCTATCATCCTATTTTTCCGGTCTCAATGGAAATTGATTCCTAGGATGTACCTGGCTTTTCCAAAGTCCTTTATTATAAAAAAGTCTTAGCCAACCAAAACTTTTACTGTTGACGATATCCCTATGTCACTCCATAGGAGAAGGATGTCGTCGACATATAATACCAGAAAAAACTACCCTGTGTTGTTGACTTTTCATTTACACATGACTTATCCGGATTCTGACAAAAATCAAGTGACTTGATTTCCTTGTCAAAATGGATGTTCCTGTTTCGGGATACCTGCTTTAATCCATAAATGAACTTATGCAGCCTGCAAAACTCTTTGCACTTGGTTATTAGCTATAAAACCATCTGGTTGCATCATATAGATGTCTTCCTCAAGATTCCCGTCGTGAGACGCTGTCTTGATATCCATTTGCCAAATCTCGTTACCGAGATGAACCGCAATAGATAAGAGTATCCGGATGGAACTCTTCCATCTGGCTCTCATTTTCTTTTGTAGACTCACTTGCACCCAATAGGTTTGCTATTGGCAGGCAAGTCCACAAGTATCCAGACCTGATTAGAGTACAAAGACTCCACCTCAGCTTTCATAGCATCTAACCAACGTCCTGAAAACTATATCATTAACTGCTTTATCATAGTTCCAGGGATCTTGTTCCGGTTACACCGGGATTGCCTTGTAAGACTTTCCCAAAACCGAGAACTTGTCAAGGGTCCTGACAATACTCCCACTACGACAAGGCACTGGTGTAACTACTGGGTCAAATATGGGCGGATTTTCTCAAAGTTTGGTTATTCTTGGATTTGGAATTGTTCTTTCTTGAATTTCTTCCAAGATAACCATTTCTAAAGATTTCCAGTTAATCTTATAATCTCCCTCCAGAAAAACTGCATTGGTGCTGCCAAGCACTTTCTGCTCTCTGGGATTATAGAGCAACCAATCCTTTAGTTTCTTTTGGGATAGAATATAAACATATATACTTCCGACTTCGATTCCAACTAATCCGTCTTATCCTTCAGCACGTGTGCCGGACAACCCTGAAAAAACGTTGTAGACTAGGCTTTCGCCCTTGTCCATAACTCCCTGGGAGTCTCAAGTATAGACTTAGATGGAATGAGGTTTAGTATATATATTTCAATTTACATATCCCAAAATATAGGTAATCAGTAGAAACTCAATCATAGACTTGATTATATCTAAAAGAGTCTTGTTCCTTCTTTCTACTACTCCATTCTGTTGAGACAAACCAGGAGCAGACTACTGGGATCAAATCCCATTTACTGATAAGTATCCCATAAAATTAGCGGAGAGATATTCGCCTCATCGATCTCATCGAAGAGTATTTATACTTTTACCTAATTGCTTTTCCGCTTCCGCTCGAAACTCTTTGAACTATTCAAAAATCTCGGACTTGCGGTGCATAAGGTATATGTATCCATATCTCGAGTAATCATCGGTGAAAGTGATAAAATACTCGTATCAATCTCTCACTCTAATATTATGAGTCCATACACATCAGTAAACACTAACTCCAATAAATCTTTGGCCCGACTGCCCTTAGATGAATAAGGGTCTTTTGGTCATTTTGCCTTCCAGATAGGATTTGCAGACAGGCATTGATTCTACCACCAAGGAAGGCAAGATACCATCTTTCACTAGCCTGTCAATCATGTTTAGGTTTATATGACCTAGCCTCTTAGGTGCCAAAGTTTGTTGGATTAGATGAAGGTGACTACCTCTTTAATGATGGTCTATTATTAGCATCAGCGTCATGTATCTCATACATTGTGGGAGTTAACAAATAAAAGCCATTGATTACCTTGTCAGAATATATAAGAGTACCGCTCCTCTTTAAGACGATTTAATTACCAAAAGTAACTGAATAACTCTTATTCATCATACTAGAAATTAAAATCCCGTCTTAAAACGGTACATGTAATGTATCTGACAAAATCAACTTAATATCTGAAAATAACTAAGTTACTACTCCTACTGACACTGCTTCTGCCTTGGCTTCCGATCCCAGGTTAATACTGATTTCCCCGTCATTAATCCTCCTGGTTACCTGTAACTCCTACAACATATTACTGATGTAATTAGTTGCACCAAAGTCTACAAACCAAGATTCTGAAGCACTAGTTAAAAACTATCTTCAGAAATAAATGACTCAATCATACCTGAGGTCTTTTCCTTTGACAGAAGTCGTGGACAATTCCTCCTCCAATGTCCTATCATACCACAGTGGAAACACTTTCCCTTTGCTCCCGTACCCTTGACCTTGGCTATACCACTAGTGGAACCATACTCCACCTTAGGACCTTTGATGACTGATTTCTTCTTGCTATCCCGATCTTTACCTTTCGGTTTGGACTTAGCAAATGACTTTTCTATCATGAGGGCAGTTGGTCTTTTCTTCATGATTTCCTCAAACACTACCAGCTGGCGAGACAGCTCAGCTATGGTCATTTCCAATTTACTATAATTGATCTCGAAATGTTTGAATGAGTCTGGTAGTGATTGAATGATCATGTCGATCTGCGTTTTTGTATCAAACGTAGTCCCCAGTACATCTAACTCATTCAATTGCCAACTTCATTTGTAACAAATGTTTTTGTACTGGGGTTCCCTCAGCCATCTTTGTCTCCATCAGCACTTTTATAGCAGCCTGCCTAGCAGGCCTGACCTGGTCTGCAACATCTCCTTTAAGTTCGATATAATATCGTATGCTGACTTATAGGATTGATGTTGTTCTTGCAAAACAGTAGACATGGATGCCTGAATAAAACATCTGGCTATCTCATTGTTTTTGGTCCACTTGGTGTAAAAGTTTTTCACAATCTGTGGTGCATCAGGCTCAGGCTCAGGAGGGGGGGGGGGGGTATTAGAAGGATATATTTGCAACTTGAAGATGTCAAGATAATATCTAGGTTCCTTTTCCAGTCTACATAGTTGGATCCCATCAACTTGTTCTGGTTGAGGATGGTCGCAAGTGGATTGAAAGTATTCGAATTCATGCTGTATAAATAAAGCACATAACCATACATTCAATGAAAGAATATAAATGACATTAGGGTTTAGTATTCTACCAAATTCATATGGGAATCCTCATAAGCACTGAATTTAGAATACATCGGAATCCCAATCCCTTAGGGCATGCCTCCTTGGGAGTGCAAATGTCCTTGGATTGGTGCGGATCAAAGTTGTTAAAATTAGAATTAAGACTAACTATCCATGATCCCCATCATTCATTATCATCTAGGTATCTCATACCAAATAATGTATGACTCCCGATTATCTTTGATTTCTAAAATACATGAGGCAAATCCTTGGGGATACTACATCATTATTTTTGTTAAGTGTGACCCACCAACTAATATTGCATGACAACCGCGATGGGCAGCTCCTCCTTGGGGAGTGAACCCCCCACCACGTCTCATCAATACTATCCATAGGAGATCCATATCTAGTAACCAGATAAATAAAAGCCCTCCGTGGGGAACGGCCACTCTCTTGGTGGCGCGAGGCTAATACTTTCCTTACAATGGACCTATGGTGGAAAACCATGGGGATTATCAATTAATGCCCCGCTCCCACTTAATATTTTAGAATTGAGGATTTCCTTTTAAGGTATTAGGGCCCACATATATAAATATATGAATCATCAAATCATCTCATGATATGATCTAAAATTGGTTCCAAGTCAAGTTATTTTAAGGAAAGTCCAGTTTCTTAAATTAGTGTTACCAATGTGTCCATCTCATGGGACATCAACACTAATTAGAACTCTTTCCAAAAATTAATTTGATTTGACCAATATTAGTAACTTGCTATGTTTGGATCAGATTTGGAAACATTCTAAATAAAGCATTCAACTATAAATAGAAAAACTAAAATTAGAAACTAGTTCCTCTCCTCCACATGGCCCATGCGGAATAGACTTCTTGGACTTCTAGACTTTCCAAAATTTTGGAATTCCTCAAACTCTTTGGGAAACTCCAAAACACCTTTGGCAATCTTCAAACTCTTTTGATTAGGAGTCCAACTTCACTTTCCTTCTTAGCCTCGGACATCGCCAGAATTTACAAATTTAGAAAATTACATAAATTCCTATGTCTCTACGATGAGACTTACATGATAATCTATTAATGGAAATAAAAGGCTCATAGGGAATCTCACCATGCCTTGCCCTAAACAGGGAAAACAAGGAAACCATGATGCCCTTTACAACTTGCCAAAAATAAACATTCAACCATAAAAGAAAGTAAAAGACTTGTGGGCCATATGGAGAGGACATGATAACCTGCATGTTAGTATCTCATACTAGTAAAGCAACTCACAAAGTCGGGTTACCAAACAATAATGGAAAGACAGGACGCCAAATATTGCCACCACTATGATTCATGCCCCCTACGCAGAGGGGGTCCGGGGGTGTCCCCCGGCGGGGTTCGAGCTGCCTGGTCAGCTCGCGGGGGCCCAGGGGGCAGCGCCCCCGGCGGGGGCTCGGGGGCAGCGCCCCCGAAACAAAAACAAAAATTGAGATCTCATATGTCAGTCTGTTCGGTCGACCTGCCAGAGGGCTCGGTCGACGGGCCTCAGTGTCTTCGGTCGACCTGCCTGACGGAAATCTGCAAGTTGGGTTTTTGTATTTCGTGTCCAACCATCTCCAAAACTCTTCTAAAGATTCCCAATGGCTTCCTACCATCATTCCATCATTGTTAGACCCTTTTGTGACTATCCAAACATGGACTTACTAATTATCCAAGCAAAACCATCAAAACTGATCCGTACATAGCCCTTGATCTATCCTCTTCGCATCTCATGTAAAGATTAGATCAAGCTTACTGATCTAACATGATAAGAGATGAGGTAAGGCTCTGATACCAATTGTTGGAAATAGGGTGAGCCTCTAGGATAGGTTTCAAAAACTTTTGACCCACTTGACGCAGGGATCAACTATCCACAAGGCTATAAAACCCAATCCAAGATCTATGTCCTCAATCTCAGTCATTATGATCAGTAAATACAATCTATCTAGAAGATAGAAACAGCAACTAACAAGCATCCATAATAATCTACAACATGCAAGGAAGTGGATTATACCTTTGGAGCTCGGTTGTGCTCTAATGGAGGAGTTGCGTCTTTCTTTGATGATGAAACGCTTTCACTAATCAAATAGGGATCTCCAAGACCTCTTGATCTTCCACGCTATGACCCGTATCAGATTCTCCTTTTTCTCAAGAAGATGGTGGGATCTCCAAGAGAAAACTACTAGGAACTCTAGGGAGGAACTAGAAAGAAAACTAGAAGAGGGAAGAGGAGAAGAGCTCGTGCAACACTTGCACTTAGAGAGCCTTGGGCGTGAATCCCAATGGAAGGAGCAAGCATGGACGTCCAAGGCATCCTCTCCTCTTATTTATAACTTTTGCAAGTTGTCACTTCTTTACTAATTACAATAGAAGTCTTACTTCCATTAATTAGTAACTTACCATATCATAATTAGAAGTCTCACTTCAAATATGATTAGTATCTTTCTAATTCCTTTCTAATTAAAATAGAAGTCTCACTTCTACTAAAATTAGTAAGTCTACTATTACCACTATTAGAAGTCTCACTTCTACTAGAAATAGTAACTTTCCTTTTAGAGTTCAACTAGAATTAGATACTTTCTAATAATTGGGCTACCGTGGGGACCACTAGGGATTCCTTAGAAAGCTGGCTCCAACTGGGACACGCGACCCCACATCTCATGTGTAATCCGGGCCCACAGTTAATTGCAAATAACTCCACTATATAAATGCAATTGAACTCCAGTCTTAGGAATATTACATAGAAGACCCTAAACTTCCACATTACCACAAGTAGACCCCTCTATCAATATCCATGGATCAATTGGACCTGTCTTCCAAAATAGATCCATATCTTATTATCCTTGAGTCCCAATTAATTATAATGATCAATAGGTACCTTTCCAATTAACTCTTAATCGGAATGGGTGCGCACTTACCAATGATAAATCAATTAATTGGCACAAGGGGATATTAGAGATAGATTCCATCTTGACCATTGAATGTTCCCACAGCTCTACTACCACGTACCCAAATCACCGAGGTGTTGACCTACAGTTGGCCTCACTCATTGGTGACTCAAAGCAAATGAATAGATAGAAACTTGAGTTCATTAATGTCTCAGGATTGAGAGCCTATTGCTAGGGAATTATGAGAGCAGACCTTAAAATAAAGACAGTGTTTATAAGGTGCTTCTCATGGTCCTTCAATACATCAAATGTACCAGCACTATGATCCAGAATCTTCCATTCTGATGATTGAGACAAATCACACTATCTCATAGTGATCAAAGTACTGCAACCTTATCAGTATGAGATGTCCAGTCTCATCACTGGTTGTGATAATATTTAAGTATAAGATTTGCCACACATGTCTCCCGTATGTGGATCTCATCCATACACATGTGTTACATCTAATATACTTGTGGACCCCGGTTCATCTCATGAACCATCATGTCATTCGTATTGGTTATGTGCAAGTATATAATAAATCACCATTCATCTCTTGAAAAGTAAACATGAATATATGAATAAATAAAGAATTTAATCAATTTATTATATCATCTACTGGATTGAGTCCATAAAACTAACAGTAGTCGTCCATGGGTGATGGAAGATCAGAGTGTTTTACCCAAGCCTACCTTCTTCTTTGGTGATGCCGTCCCTGATGACATGACATATCAGAGGAGATGTTTTCAGTTCTCTTTCACAGTAGATGGTGAGAAGAAGACTGTTGCTACCCGGTCGACGTTTGATCGCACCGTCTCAATCATGAGCCTTGCCCCCACATGCTCTAAGAGGGAAGATCCTCCAAGCTGGGTGGGAAGGACAAATGTAATCAAGACCGGGGTTTTTGTTGGCGGTTCTCCTGGATATACGGAGTGGTCGCCTGCTGACATGGACCTGTTGATGCCATCCAGCGGCTACCGGGGCTCTGATTATCCGTCGGTCAATTTGAGACTGGTGGGCCTTGGTATTTTCAGCGGGTGACGGCAGCAATTGGATAAAGCCTTTTCGACTTCGTGGCCGTTTCAATGTTGACTCCGAGTGGAAGTCGTGGACTGATCGCGTCCTGCTGATTGGTGGCGTCGTTCTGAAGGAAGCCGGGATTTTTGATGCGGTCCTCGCCTTTAGGGAGACCGTGATCTTTTCGGACAAGGCCTTCATGGCTATGTTGGAGTCATTCCTTCCACAAACCAATACCTTCGTTGTAACGAATGGTGAGATTGGTTTCTTTTTGAAGGAGCTGAGCGCCATTACTGGATTGCCTATCCTTGGCAAACTCTATGAGGAGTTTATGCCGATCGACAGCGTCCTTGAGGAGCAGTCTGAGGAGTTCAGGCTTTTGTACTTTCAGCTCGTCGCCCTCTATGATTTTTTGAAGGAGAAGGAGGGTTTTGAAAGTTAGATCCAGCAGTTGGAAGAGTTCTAGCTCTTCGTTCCCCAACTTTTTTGATAGCAGGGAGTCTTCTGATAGTGCAACCCAGGAAGCCAGGGCTCAGGATCCAAGTTCGAAGAAGATCTTGGCTATGCAAGAAGAGTTGAGAGATTTCTGTGCGAGTACAAACGCCATATGTCCTGACATTGCACTGCGGAGAGATCTCGCTGTTTACCTCACTTATTGGCTTGGTGAGGCTATTTTTGCTGGAGGAGATGGAACGCACATCAGGCCACATTTTATTTTTCTGGCTTGTCAGATGGCGTTTGGAGAGTAGCTTGCTTTGGTGCCAGCTCTTTACTCCTACCTATGTACCGAACTGTAGGTTGCTGCTTTTTTGGTTCGGCTTGGACTTCTCATGAACAGGGTATTTTCAGCCCACATCTTTTATTCATGTACCGAACTGCAGGCTGCTGCAGGCACAAGTCGCTGCTAAGTGGGCTGCAATAACAGAGGCTCGCGACAGGGAAAGTGCTCGGATTCGCCGGATTGCCGATGCTGATCGAGTTCTTGAAAGGAGGTCTCAAGAGAACAAACAATGGTGAACTGCCCGGGATAAGCTTCCCGTGTGAAAGAAGGATTGCAGCATTCTCCAGCATCTCATGGCAAGTTCCTGAAGAAGCGTGCCTTGGAATCCCTGACGGCTGAGGCCAAAAGTTTGCTTGAGGAGCTGAAATCTTGGGTGGAGACCATTTTTGGTTGGGCTCCTGTTTTTTTTTTTTTTTTTTTTTTTTTTTTTGTGACAGAAACCATCCTTCTTTCCTTTTTTTTTTTGGTACCACATGTATTTTTTTGGTACTCTTTTTTTTTGTAGTGCTTGGGAACACTTTTTTTTTTTGTACCGCATGTATTTTTTGGTACTCTTTTTTTTTGTTTTCCCTACGCTCACTTAAATCTTTTTGTGATGAAAGTAATTGCTAAATGGGATGTTTTTTTTTTTTGTTTTCCCTACGCTCACTTAAATCTTTTTGTGATGAAAGTGATTGCTAAATGGGATGTTTTTTTTTTGTTTTCCCTACGCTCACTTAAATCTTTTTGTGATGAAAGTGATTGCTAAATGAGATGTTTTTTTTTTTTTCCCTACGCTCACTTAAATCTTTTTGTGATGAAAGTAATTGCTAAATGGGATTTGATTAAAAGCTTGTCATTTTGTGAAAATCTTTTGTCAAATGATTATTTTGGCATGAAAGCCAGATTTTGTTTGTGGCATGGAAGCCGATTTTGGCATTGATAGCCGGTTTGTGGCATTGATAGCCGGGGTTTTTGAAAGCCAAATTTTTTTTTTGTTTTATGGCATTGATAGCCGGTTTTGGTGGCATTTATAGTCGGTTTGTGGCATTTATAGCCTGTTTTGGTGGCATTTATAGCCGGTTTGTGGCATTTATAGCCGGTTTGGTTTTCAAAAATGCAAGTATCGACTACAAGTCGCCTCCCTGCTGAATGTTCTTGCAAGTATTGATGGAATGTCGCATCCTTGCTCATTCGGTTTGCGAGTATCGATGGAATGTCGCATCCTCGCGGAGTTGGGTGCAAGTATCGATGGAATGTAGCATCCTTGCTTTTTCAAAAATTTTGGTTTTGCGGGTACTAACTTGATGTCGTTTCCCATACGATTTTTGAAATTTGTGGTTTTCTCGAAACTTTGGGTCACGGATCTGAAATGTCACGTCTCCATGGTTTTTTAGGTTTTTTCGAACCTTTGAAATTTGGGTTGTGGATATCAACTAAAATTTGCATCTCCACGATTTTGGATTTTGCAAGTATCGACGAAATGTCACTTCCCTGCTATTTTGGAAGTGTCGAATGTGGTTCGCATGCTTCCGATTTGTGCGAGTATCGACTAAGCGTCGCTTCCCCGCGGATTTTGAAAAACCATTTTTTTTGTTTAAAGATACGAGGGTCATGAGTTTTGACCTAAAACCATTTAGGCGGTAAAAGGTAGGGTGGACTAGGGTGGAAATCCCTGAATCCGGATTTTGTTTCAAACCATGAATTTTGGGTTCAAGGGTTGAAAATTTTGGTCAAGCTAGGGAAAGGTTCTAAAATTGGATTTTTGAACAATGAAACGATGAAAGTAAGCATTGTTTAAATTTCTAGAAATTTCAACATTTGATATGAAAATTCTAAAAAAAAAGGTGGGTTTAGCGAGCGTGTACCTAGAAACCGGTTTTGGCCGTACAGGCATTGCTCTTACCCAGTTGGGTAAGTCTTCAAGGGTAGTACCGCTTTAAGAACTTGCCGTTGATGGGCAGCATACATCTGTCACCTTCCATGTTTAGGAGTGCGTATGCGCCGTTGGAGAAAACCTTGTCGATGACATAGGGTCTGTTAGATATCGCGATCACTGAGAGGGGGGGGGGGTGAATCAGTGATCCCTTAAAAACAGGTCCAATTTAACAACAAAAGCAAATCAAATCACACAAGGACACCAGATTTAACGTGGTTCACCAAAAGGCTACGTCCACGGTTCAAAGACTGTCCGAACACCGATCCGGAACAGGTCTGAATCTATTTAGTCGCACCAACGACAAAGAGCACCAACCCTTAAGTTTCAGATAGCACCAACTATCTAGGAAGCACCTACTCCCTTTACAATTTATCTGCACCAACAGATAGGATCACCAAACCCCTAACACCAAGCACCAACTTGATGTTCTACAGAATTAAAGTAGAGAACTTTTCTACAGCCCTTCCCCTTTACAATCTCTCTCTCTCAATCCCTTACAAATTGAAATTTAAAGCATAAAAAGAGAGACACTTATCTATGGACGAATCACCATCTTCATGAGCACATTCTCATCCACACTTGCTGTAGAAACTTGCAGCACAACAGCACACAGTAATAACTCCTTCTCCAATCCCTATTCTCTCCAAAACCCTCTCTTTTGTTCTCTCTTCTCTTCTCTTCTTATGAAAATGAACTTAGCAAGCCTTTATATAGGTTTTGGTAACCCTAAAGAGTGTTCAAATTAGGCTAGAATTCGTTTAGGAAGAGTCCCAAACGAAATATATAAGTTTCCTGAATTTTCGTGCAAAACTTCTATTTCTGCGCAATTCTGGTTTCCCGAGTGTTCTACCGGTAGAACTACCAGTTTAACAGATGAAATTCTCATGTCCAAACCTCTGCTAGAATTTCAGCCACTTCTACCGGTAGAACTTGCGGTTGACTGATGGAAATCTCAGGTTCAGCCTTTGTTTTCTCTTTGAAGCTTTATCAACACCATACTATCAACACCACACTTGTGACATTGTGTTGATAATAATTCCAACACAAGATGATACTTGAGATACTAAATACTTCAATGCTTCATAAGACTACTCAAGGCATCTCAAATTCCAACAATCTCCCCCTTTGGAATTGTTGGCAACACTTGGAACTTCAACACTTGGAACACTTTGAACCAGTTGACCTTCATGAAGCTTCTTCAGAACCATAAACCAACAGAATCAAGATCTTCACATTCACATTCTTGATACCAATCTCCCCCAAGCTATCATAGCATAACTTCTTCGCATAACTTCTCCTAGCATAGCTTTCTCCCCCTTTGACAACAAGTCCAAAGGGACCAACCAAGGAGCGAATAGGATATTCAAGGAATACATTGCTCCCCTTTTCAAGCACAACTCCTAAGGATTAGGAGAGTGAGTAACTCCTAATTTTTTCCGGAGATACTCGAAGACTTCCTTTGGCAGAGGTTTTGTGAAGATATCAGCAACTTGCTCAGTAGTTGGAACATATTCCAACTTTACCTCACCGTCTGCAACCTTTTCCTTGAGAAAGTGATAGCGGATTGCAACATGCTTCGTTCTAGAATGCTGAACAGGATTCTTAGAGATGTGAATTGCACTTGTGTTGTCACGGAGGATCGGCGTAGGATCCGTTGTCGGAACTCCTAGATCAGAGAGCATTTGCCGCATCCATAACACTTGCGTACAACAAGTTGCCGCTGCAATATATTCCGCTTCCGCTGTAGAAAGGGATACTGAATCTTGTTTCTTACTGTGCCATGCCACCAACCTTTCACCGAGATAGAATGCACCACCGCTTGTACTCTTGCGATCATCTATACATCCAGCCCAATCGGCGTCAGAGTATGCAACAAGAGTGAAGGATTTGCCTTTAGGATACCAAATGCCAAGCTCCATGGTACCTTTCAGATATCGAAATATCATTTTTACTGCTGTAAGGTGCGTCTCAGTTGGTGATGCTTGAAATCGAGGCACCATACATACTGCTTGTAGAAGATCCGGTCTTGTAACAGTCAAATAAAGCAAGCTTCCTATCATAGAACGATAAGTGGTGTGATCAACGGACGAACCCTTATCATCTTTGCTTAGCTTTGTGTTCGTTGTCATTGGTGTGCTCACTGGCTTGCTGTCTTCCATGTTAAAACGCTTCAGCATTTCCTTGATGTATTTCATCTGTGATATGAAGATACCATGTTTCAGCTGCTGAACTTGTAAACCAAGGAAGAACTTTAGTTCTCCAAGCATTGACATCTCAAATTCTTTCTTCATCTCTTCAGCAAAATTCCTGCACATTCCCTCATCATTGCCACCAAAGATTATGTCATCGACATAAACAATGACAACCAGCTGTTTGCTCAACTCTGTTTTGACATAAAGATTGCTATCGACCAGTCCTTTTCCAAAGCCGATCTTGCGGAGATAGAGGTCCAGCCTTGCATACCACGCCCTTGGCGCTTGTTTCAGCCCATAAAGAGCCTTTTTCAACTTGCACACTAGGTCTGAATTTTTGCTAATGAGAAAACCATCAGGTTGCTCAATGTAGACCTCTTCTTCAAGTAATCCATTCAAGAAGGCTGACTTTACATCCATCTGAAATACCTTGAAGGTTTTGTATGCAGCCAATGCAAGAAACATACGAATGGCTTCTAGACGAGCCACCGGTGCAAAGGTCTCTTCAAAATCTATGCCTTCAACTTGAGCATAGCCTTTACAAACCAACCTTGCTTTGTTTTGTATGACCTGACCATCTTCATTCAGCTTATTCCGAAAGACCCATTTAGTACCAATAACATTCTTATCGGTAGGTCTAGAAACTAGCTCCCATGTGGAGTTCTTCTCAATTTGCTCCAACTCCTCATGCATAGCTTTCAACCAACTTTCATCGAGACTAGCTTCAGCCACAGTCTTGGGTTCAATGGTGGACACAAGTGAGTAATTGCTAACTACACTTTGTCTTGTTTTAACACCGGCCTCAGGATCTCCAATGATTTGATCCTTAGGGTGTTGCTCTACCCAAGTGCTTTTCTTTCTAGGTGTAGCATCCTTTGAGTCATCCTTTGATTTCTCAGAATCATTAGGTTTAGCGACTTCATCATCAATCTCACTCGAGTCCTCATAAACTGGACTGTCATAATGAGTTACATTCTTTGATTCACGGTTTTCATCAATTCTAACATCGGCACTTTCTATGATTTTTCTGGTCCTTTTGTTAAGACATCTGTAAGCCTTACTAGAGGAGGAGTAACCCAGAAATATACCTTCATCAGCTCTTTCATCAAATTTGCCCGGATTTTGTTCAAGACGCTTGATGTAACACTTGCTACCGAAGACTCTGAAGTGCTTGATTGTTGCTTTTTCTCCCAAACCATAGCTCATAAGGAGTTTTGTCTTCATGTGGCCTGATCAAGCATCGATTCTGAATGTATACAGCCGTATGGATTGCCTCCTTCCAGTATTTGTCAGCTAGCTTGCTCTCAGTTAGCATTGTGCGAGCCATCTCTTGCACGGTGCGATTTTTCCGTTCCACAACTCCATTTTGCTGTGGAGTTCTAGGGGCTGAATATTGTCTTTGAACACTACACCAAAATAGAATATTAGTAACGCTCAAAGTTTTTGATAAGTAACGGTTTTTAAGTGTAACTAGTTTTCTAACGTTTTATGGGCGTGAACATTTGTTTTAAAGTGTTACATTAATTTTAATAATTTTATGCTTTTCCCTTCCCCACTTATTTTTCATGCTCCCGCGCTCTGCCCTCTCCCTCTCCCTCTCCCGGTTTCACTTTTCATTTTCCCCACTTTCCAATCCTAAGCAAAACACTCCCACACTCGTCTCTCTCTAGTTCGCCCTCCTCCCCTCCTCCCAGCACCTCCCTAACTCCATCACCACTCACGCAAACCTCACCCTTTCCATCAACGCATGCTGATCCCTCCCAAGCTCCCACCATCTCCATCTCCGTTGATCTCAAAAAACCCATCTCTGTTATCAGGCGCAGACCCATCCCACTGAAGAAAACTGGTGCCCCATTTTTCGGTCGTCTTCCCCAAAACCAACACGAGTTTGACCCCTTTTCCGGTCGTCTTCTCCAGACGCAGCACAAGGTCGACTCCTTTTCTGGTTGCCCTCTTCAGACGCATTTGCCCTCTTCTGCTATATCTCTGTAACAGAGAATCGAAAAAGGAGGAGGTATTTCAGTTTACTTTGTTTTTTTATTTATCTTTATCTCTTTTATCTCCCGATTGGATTGGATCTTGATTTCTGTAACATGATATAGCTTGGAGACGTCGATTTGGTTCTGTGTAGTTCTGAGAATCCAACGAGGAATAGCTCGAGGTACGGAAATCGAAGTTGGGTTTTACTCTTGTTTTTATGAATAATGAGATTTCTGCAATCGATGGAGTTATGGATTGTGTTGTATGATTCTTTAATTGTAGTTTTTTTTTCTTGTGACTGACACAATCCCGATGAGAAAGAGGGTCGTCCCAACGACCCAATCGATTGGGTCTTCCAACGACCTCAACTCTCCCTTATTATGTTAACCCATTTAACTCTTATATGAGTTTCACATTTCTGTTCATCGGCGGCCATGTTGCCTCCTAGTGTTGTTTCCTCTCATAATAGGACTGCAAATCCTGTCTGAGAAACAACAGCAAGATCTTAGCTCTGCAGGTTGAGATGGTTGTTTCTTTTTCTTCTTTTTTTTTTCTTTTGTTTGATAACTTGTCCTCTTAGATCTTGCTTCTGGGTAGGAACTGGAAGAGCCTGTTTGCAATATTCACTCTCTTCCTTTTAAGTTTTTGCAGAGATGGTTGTGTTGTTTTAGGACATTTCTACATTTTCAGGTAGGTAGAAAACGTGGTGGTTTTTTCTTCTCATTTTTTAACATCATGTGAAGGGGTGGGGTTTTTCTGCGAGTTGGATTTTTTTATTATCTAATTTTTGCTTTGATTTTTGTGGAACAGAGTTTCAATATTTTCAGTTATTTTTGCTGTAGGTGGTTGTAATTGTTATGCATTTCTCTGTTTTTTGAAAAAAAAAATTATCTGTTCAATTACCAGAAGATCCATGTCTAGGAATAATACAGGTCTGTAATCACTGGTGGAATTAGTTTTGGGTGTTTAAGACCGATGAATGAAAAGGTGCCAGAAGTCCAAGTAGTTCTGGGGGCCATCTGCATGAATGAAACAATCTCTATGGAAATTTCAACTATTAGTAGTTTGTTTCATTAATATGCCACATAAAATATGTTTGATTGAAAAAAATAGTAAGATTAAGTAAAATGCAACCCATTTCACCTGTTCCGGTAACAGTGGCAAAGGCTCCACTGGGTAAGCAAGGAAGGCATTGCATTATCTTTCCATTTTTTTCCCTTTTTGTTTCATGTCTGGTTCCTGAAGATGAGCAGGAGAAAGACAAGAAGAAGAAGGAAGGGAAGCAGTGAGAATGGCATGCATCAGTTGGGTATTTTTAAAGTTGATGGCGTCTGGTCTCTTTAGGATTATCATGTAATGTCGGTACTTTCTGCTGCTACCATTTTAAATAAAAAGCTTTCCATTTTTTAGTGCTTCTCTTCTTTTTTTTTTCCATTATGCTTAATATGAGGATATATTAATTAAAGAGGAAGAATGATGTAATATTTTCAGATATCACCTTTAAATCTGAACCGTGAAGTCCACTTGTTAAGTTGAGCGTTGGATCTCATCGCTTCATAATTAATGTAAATGGGGCCCAGGTGTGATTATGTCACGTGTGCGACGCCATCACTAGCTCTGTCAAGTTTTCTATTTGATGAATTGCATCTCTTGATCACCTTTAATGCAAATAGAATATATTGACAGATGCTCACATAGGCCTTGCTCAATAAATGATCAATGTTTTGAGAATAAAAACAGGGATGACATGATCGAAAGTTTATTTTGCTTTCATTATATTTTATTCAAATCTATGGTATTTTTCTTTTATGTGCTCAAAATATTTTAATCTCTTTCAGTGATGGTTGTGAAAAAAGTCATGGATAAACGTTTTGTATGTAAGTGTTTCTCACATTGGGCTTTGAGATTCATGGATTTTGGAATCCTTACCATTAATGTGTTTTAGCCATTGACACTACAACAAACATTACAAAATGCTCGTCAGATTATTGGTTTCCATAGGCTATCTGATGCTACACAATTTGAGTACATGCCTACGATGAGCACTAATTAAGTTGGTCTTCTTCTTCTTGTAATATAATGATGAATATAATCTGATTTATTTGATTTTATCTGATTCAGGCCATATTTGTAGTCTTTTATCTGTTGGTACTTCTGCACTTGTTTCGCGTGTTTTGATGAACTTGTGCAAAGGTCCTCTTCTCTAAGAGTTCTTTAAGTTTCCATACCTGGGATTTTGATTTTCCATGTTTCATTTGAAAGTGAATCTGGTTTCCCCTAATTTCTCTTCTTAATCATATGGTGGTGGTATGTTTAGGATTAAAAGAAAGTTGCTGGAGTTCTTGGGTTTCGTCACAAGTCTCTTATGTCTTTGTGTTGGGAAAAGATGTCTATCGAGAAATCCTCGAGTACCATCCAAAGATGTTGAAGGAGTTCTTAGATGGAACAGAATGAACAGGGTTCATGTATCCAAGGTCTTGATTCTCTGATCACATGATATATGAATTACTTTTTACTAGTTAACACTATTAAGCTCAATGAACACACGGTAATAATTTCTTGTCCTCTCAATTTCCCCGCCATCTTTTTTTTTTCTTCCAATTTCAACTATTGCTTATGATTTTCATTGTAGTTGTAGTCTTGGGGGGATCATAATTACAGCCTTGTGAACTATTCTTTAATTTGTTTGTTGTAATATCACTACCCATGGAATGTTATAGGTACAAGCTTTTTCATGAAGTAAGAATTAGTTAGTTTATTTATATTTATGGAAAATGATGTTCTCATTTCTACTGGATATGCATTAACTAGCTTAAAACCATTATGCTTAGATGCACAAAGCTGAAAGAGAGAAAAACAGTATGGCAAAAATATTTCGAAAGTTAAGACGTTGAAATTTTGTGAATCAGGAAATTTATTAATGCATGTTAAATCTTGTTAAGCCTTTGAAAATTCATAAAATCTTATATAGCTTTGAAGTGAAAGAAAAATAATATAATTTTGTTTATATAACTAGAGAAATCAATTCAAAACACAGCATTAAAGGCCCAAATCCAAGTTGGTTCTGGTACAGCACTAGATCAGGTAGTTGCAAGTACTCGGCCTTATAATGAATGTTGGTGTTGCTGCTGCTATTCTTCCGTTGCAGTGTTTAGGATCAGTTGTTGCTTGCTTTTGAATTTCCAGTGCATCCCCATTGTTATTGATTGAATCTATTTGGACTTGCAGCACATGGAGGTCGGATAGCTGGATTTCTGTTTGAACCTACACAAGGGGAGGCCGGAGTAAGTTGGGACTTTAGAACCTGTTTGGACCAATGTTTAAACCTTGCTTAGTGGTTGCAAAGTTGTCCTTGTCAACTCACTGACCAAGCTCCAAACTTAATTTGTGCGCATTTTCTTTTGTATCTAAAATCAGCTAATTTCCATTTGTAAATGACCTCATATATGGTTCTCTTTGCACCAGATGGAAAAGCATTAGGGGCTGATGTGATACCAGCAAGTGCAGTGCATGCTGACAAGGATGTCATGCTTTGCATTCAACCAGGAGAACATGGAAGGTGTTACCTTTTTTTTCCCATTTCCCTCTAATTGCTACTGATGTATGTAGCAATAGTCATTAGGCACAGTGACATGGTCATAATACATGATGTTAGCCATATTTCCTTTTCCCTTATTTGATATTATTATATGTGCATTTTCTATGTGATTCTATGTGCATTTTCTATGTGATTCTTACACAATCCTGTGCATTAGACAAATTTTTCTTCATGCTTCGCTTTTTGAACTAAACTTACACTACTAGAAATTTTTGAATATGTAAAACTAAATAGATCATGTTTCCTACTCTTGAAATACTCAACAACACAAAAAAGTAATTTGTTATCTCAAGTTCAAGATCAAAATGGACACCTGGAATAGAGAGAGAGAGAGAGAGAGAGAGAGAGAGAGAGAGAGAGAGAGAGAGAGAGAGAGAGAGAGAGAAAGGAAAAAACACAGCCTGGGTCCCTCTCGTATGCAGTTTTCTTTTTTAATGAGGCACTCCATTTTCTTTCTTGTACTCATTTATAATGAACTTGAAAAGAAGAGAAGTTCCCACATTTTTGATGAATCCAAGAACATAGTAACCGAGCGAATCTACAAGAAATATAAGCAGGTAACTAGTTTTTTATTTTTATTTTGTTTTTGTTTCCTTGTACTTAGTTTTTTTATTTTTCTTCCCCTTTTGTTTCTCTTATAATTATTTATTTTATTTTGTTTTGCTAAAAAAGATGTAGGTAGATTCATCCTCTGAACTGTTCCACCAAGAGAAAAAGAAAGAAAAACCATTCAATATCCGGATGCTTATAGTTAATGGATGAATGAGTTGATACATCCAAATTCTGCAGCTGAGTCTAAAGGTCTCACATTATACAATTTAGTAATCACCGACTATTGCTCAAATTAGAGAAACCCAATTGAGTTTTAGTTCAAGGTTTATGATGTTTCCAGTTTTGGGAATGAACTGGATGCAATGTAGTGTTGATTAATGGTAATTAATAGGGAGTTCTATAGCTGTTCTTCGTGTTCCTTTCTATTTCTTTATATATATAACCCCTCTAACAGAGCATGCTCATTAGTGCTGCTTTATGCTAAATCAATCACTCATTTACTCCTTGTGTCATAAAAAATCTACAACAAAATCAGGTTTTTAAGCCTTATGTTGTAACTAGGAAGAAAAATAGTTGCCTTTCCCTTTCTTTTCTTTCCTCCATCTTTTCTAAATCAAATCATGCTTGTTATCTATAACAGGGAATCCATCTCTCCTCTTCCTCTTGAGTGCTAAGATGATGATGGGCAATATTAGCCTTTTATTGTCCTTTCTACTTTTTTTTTTAACTCTATACTTCTTACTTTTGACAATTTCACATGTCTATCCATAAAAATATATAGATATAGCAATGTGGTAATCTTGAACTCCTCATATTGTTAAGTCCTTTCTCAAAAACTCCATGAAGCATTTGTTGCATCATATATGTTAATCTGTTTCTTTTCTTGCGAAGGACTGTGAAATTTTATGGGTTTCTTTTGAAATTCTGCTTCGTTTGGTTTTTGTTTGTTAAGAGCTTGTTTGGATGTACTTTGAATTGCAACTGGGTAGATTCTTTTCCAGAAGAATCATGTTACAATCAGTACTTGGAGGTCCATATTCATTTATAAATGCTATAGCAGTGTACTTGTAGTTGCAATGCACATGTGGATAGTATAGCAGAGTAGAGATGTAATTCTTAATATATAACTAGAATTGAACTCTGTAGTATTTTCTTCTTAACATGTCATGCAAGCTATGCCTAGAATCTTTCTGCATTGCTCAGTCCTCTCTGTCAACAGGTATGTATTATGTTCCCAATCCAGAATATTTTTATTTTGTTTTGTTTTGTGAACTTGCTTTGACTAGACTGTGTCCACCGACAGTAGCAATTGCTACAACTAGTCTGAATCATCTATACCCAATGTAGGTTGAGATGTTGCTTTTAAATGATAAAGTGCAGAGTTTGGAGGAATCATCTGCAAAAGTAGCAAATATCTAGCAAGTGATCATGGCTATCAATGCACTCAGCAAGGTTTTTCTTTAGCTTTAATATCTCTCTCTCTCTGGGGGGTAATTGGAAATATTCTCTATTCCTAAATCACGCGGAAGTTCGAAATCATTCATGCATTGGAATTTTTCACCCCTGGATGTAGTCACTACCTACCATCTCTATTCCTAGCTTTAATACCAACTGCTGTGAAAGGTGTTTAAACAAAGTTGTATGCATGTGTGTGTTTGTGGACATCTCTCTCTCTCTATTTTTTTTCATCATTCCGTTTGCTTTTATGATTCTGTTTAGATTATTTATCATGAAGCTAATGAATGGGTATTTTGGATGCAATGATTGATATGTGTTCTTGTGCATGTTGATTGGAGTATGGTGTGAAGAAAGAATAATGTTTTATTGCTTTCTATTATAGAGAGTTTACAAGGTCTGGTTTTCCTCCACCAAAACCATCTTTACTCACCTTGTATTTATTTTTTCTGATATTTGTGTTGATTGGAGTTATGTTTCACTTTGCTGGCCATTTATTTGATTCTAATCAGGTGCCACAGATTATCTATAATCCAATTTTAGGACATGGACATGAGTATTGAATCATGAGTATTGAATCATTGGGTTGTTTATATGAAGTGTCTTTTTGTCATATACAGGTAGTTAGCAGGTTGTAAAAAAAAATTAAATGTCACACGTACAGGGGAGACTATGCCGAAATTTCGAGAAATCTTTTACATTAGGAATTTTTTTAAATGTTGTCAGGGGTGACAATAGCTGGGAAATCTAACGGAGGGAAGATCAGAGGAAGAGCATCGAAAGATAATTCTAAGGTTGTGGCTGATGCAAATGGAGTGTAGCAGTCCAATTTGGGTGATAAGTCAATTATTCTTGGAACAAAGGTTTTTCTTGCCTTTTCCCAACATATGCTTTTAGTTAGTTTTTCATTCATATAGTACACCATGTAGAAATAAGTTGTACGTTGTTTCATTTTCACACATTACGTATACTAGACACTTAGTAGCCTAAACGAGGGTCGCATTTTAATGGGATAGTGTTTGCTTTCAAAAGTACATAAACCATTAGCTTTTTTAGAGCAAATATTATATATGTCACTTAGCTGTTTGACATGTAGAGAGTAGGTTTTGTTTTAACTCCCTGAGCAGCTCCACTTAATATTACATGATTTTATATGTTTCTCTTTTATCTTGGAAGAAAATATAGCAATCAATGGCACCCATTTGCTCCACTTAATATTACACTGATGACTTAATATTACATGCATAGGAGTTTTATGGATGATGCGTTGTTGAGTAGTACGTAGTGACTATTTTGTTCGTCGTTATTGTTAAATATGCTACTTGATGTCAATATGTTCTTTTGGTGATGTTATCTTTTAATAAAATTATTTGATTGTATGTAAGTGTAGGATTTCTTGTTAATGTTTGAACTGTGTAAAAGGGCATTTTTATATATGCAGCAGGTTCGGTATTCATGGGTGGTTTTTGGATAATTTTTTTTTACATATGAAACAATTTTGTAACGGTTATAAACCGTTACTAATTTGTGCGAGTAGCAACACTTCAAAAACGTTACAAAAGATTTCACAACCGTTAGGAATGTTATGAATCGTAACACAAATTTGGTACAAAAAACCGTTACAGAGTTTACAAAACCGTTACAAATATTTAAGTGTAAAATACCGTTACAAAACTTATGAAACTGTTACTGTTTTATTAAAAATTATTAACACAAATGAGTATTAAAACCGTTAGGAACTAATTTCAGTAACGGAAATAAAGTGTTACAATTAATATGTTTGTAACGGTCTACAACCGTTAGGGATGTTCATAACAGATTAGAAACGCCCAAACTGTAACCGAAAAAAAACCGTTACAAATTTTTTTAGTAACGGTTTTGGACCGTTAAGTATGTCCTAAAATGGTGTAGTGCGAATGCCATGGTGCTCACAATAGTTAGTGAACTCTTCAAATGTGAATTCACCGCCTCGATCAGACCTTAAAATCTTGATACGTTTTCCAAGCATATTTTCAACCTGTGCTTTAAACACTTTAAAACGATCAAGTGCTTGGTGTTTATGCTTAAGAAACAATACCCATGTCATACGAGTATAATCATCAATGCATAACATAAAATACTTATCTCCATTGGTGCTTTGAGTTCGCATCGGTCCACAGAGATCAGTGTGCACTAGCTCAAGAGGTTTCTTTGAATGATGCTCCTTTGACTTGAACATTACCCTCGTTTGCTTTCCCTTTTGGCAAGAATCGCAAATGGGGTTGGAAGGCTTTTCAACTGTAGACATACCTCTGACAGCCTTTGAATTGCAAATCTTTGACATGTTATCAAAGTTTAGATGCCCAAGGCGTTTGTGCCACAACCAACTTTCCTCTGTCCGACTCATCAAGCAAGTCTTTTCAGCTCCATCTGACAATGTATAGAGATTTCCAGCAGTCCTAGATCCAGTAGCCACTGTTTTGCCATTGCTACACTTCTTGATAGCAAACCCATTCTTAGTGAAGACAACTTCGTGGCCTTTGTCACAGATCTGGCTCACACTAAGCAAGTTGTGTCTCAGTCCAGACACATATAAGACCTTGTCTGATCTCATCTTGTTTGCCTTTAGCTGAACAACACCTTTTCCGCAGATTTTGGCACCATCATTGTTACCAAACTTCACTGATCCGCCTTCATAGTGCTGTAATTTGATGAATTTTTCCTTATCACCTGTCATATGGCTTGAACAGCCACTATCAAGGACCCATGGTGCTGCCTTCTTTTGTGCATTGAATGCCATTTGCACAATGAGAGATTCCTTGGAATTATCTTCCCTTTTCTTTGCCCTCCATGCCTTAACTAACTTGGGTTTCTTTTCAACCTGAAATTGGTTAGCAATAGGCAACCTACAATCCCTAGTCAAGTGTCCATAATTATGACACTTATAGCACTCAATTTTGTGGCTGTTTAGGATTGAAAAAGGGTTCCGAGTCACAAATGGGCTGTTTCTAATATAGAATTTGCATTCAGCCCTTTTATGTCCATATCTATTGCAATGATAACAGTAACCATAAAATTTGAATCTTCTTTGTGGCTGGTTAGACTTCATTTCCTTTCTCACATGAATGGACTCTTTTCTAGGCTGGGTGGGCTTCACAGGTTTTGTCTTTTCAGGAGGTGTAATCTTAGAGGATTCTCCATTCTCAAATCCTAGACCAAATTTGAAGTGAGAGGGTCTTTGAACTTTCAGTATTTCATTTAGCTTCAATGTTCCATTGATTGCTTGGAATTCCTTGAGCTTTTGATTCATTTGTATATTTTCAGTCCTTGCTCCAAGGATTTCATTCTCAAGTTTCACCACTTCCTCCGTTTTGGTACTGATTTGTATTTCTAGGACTTCTACCATTCTTTTATATTCTTCAACTTGAGTTTTCAAAGCAATAACTGAACTTTCAGATTCATGAAGAAGTTTCAGATTTTTCTTACTTGTTTTTCGTTCCATGCTAAGCTCCTCAAGTGCGGCAATGAGTTCTTCTTCAAGATTGACCTCAGCCTCCTCTTCCTCTTCCGGCTCTTGCTCTTCTTCTTCTTCAACAGTAACCATGAAGAGAGCTTCAGTTGCCTCGGCTAATTCATCATCGTCTGAAGTTTCAGACGTGCTGTCATTATATTGACTGATGAAGCTTTTTGCTTTGCCCCTCTTTCTGAAATTTTTCTTCCATTTACTCTTATCAACATAAGAGTCATCATCATTGTTTTCTTTCAGCGGACACTTCGCAGCAAAGTGACCAACACCGCCACAATTGAAGCATTTAAAGGGTAACTTCCCTTTGTACTTTCCATTGCTTCCTTTCTTCAGCTTTCTAACTAATTGAGCCTCAAGCTCATCATCATCAATATCACCATCATGACCAGCAGTCTCTTTTCCCTTTTTCTGAACTTTGAAGGCCGCGTCTCTATCAGATGAAGACGTCTTACCTATGCGCATCTCATAGGCAGTGAGTGAACCATGCAACTCATCCATGGTAAATTCATTCAGATCCTTGGCTTCTTCTATGGCTGAGACTTTTGAATCAAACCGGGGAAGAAGAGATCTTAGAACCTTTTGACGATGACTGGTTCTTTAATCTCCTCCCCTAGTCCACGAATGTCATTCGTGACTTCATTCACTCGTTGCATATACGAGTCAACATTCTCGCTTTCCTCCATGCGAAGAGACTCGAATTGAGAGCGATGAGTTCGCAATTTCGCTTCTTTGATCTTCTCATCTCCTTCATGAATGCTTTTCAACTTGTCCCATATTTCCTTGGCTGTTTTGCATGCAATTACTTTGACCAGCTCGCTGTCCACAAGGCCACTAAAGAGTGCATTCTGCGCCTTGGAGTCGTTGTCTGCTAACTTCTTCGTTGCAGCATCAGTGGGTACGATGGCAATATTGTAACCGACTCTGACGGTCTCCCAGACATCATAGCCAAGTGATTTGATCAAAGCCTGCATTCTGATCTTCCAGAAGGAGTAATTAGAACCATCAAACAAAGGTGCTTTCTTATTCCCTGTATTGGAAGCCATGTGATTTGACAAGAGATCACCCTTAGCGTGTTAAGCTTATCAAGGGAGCCTTGGCGCTCTAATACCAATTGTTAGATATCGCGATCACTGAGAGGGGGGGTGGGGTGAATCAGTGATCCTTTAAAAACAGGTCTAATTTAACAACAAAAGCAAATCAAATCACACAAGGACACCAGATTTAACGTGGTTCACCAAAAGGCTACATCCACGGTTCAAAGACTGTCCGAACACCGATCCGGAACACGTCTGAATCTATTTAGTCGCACCAACGACAAAGAGCACCAACCCTTAAGTTTCAGATAGCACCAACTATCTAGGAAGTACCTACTCCCTTTACAATTTATCTGCACCAACAGATAGGATCACCAAACCCCTAACACCAAGCACCAACTTGATGTTCTACAGAATTAAAGTAGAGAACTTTTCTACAGCCCTTCCCCTCTACAATCTCTCTCTCTCAATCCCTTACAAATTGAAATTTAAAGCATAAAAAGAGAGACACTTATCTATGGACGAATCACCATCTTCATGAGCACATTCTCGTCCACACTTGCTGTAGAAACTTGCAGCACAGCAGTACACAACAACAACTCCTTCTCCAATCACTCTTCTCTCCAAAACCCTCTCTTTTGTTCTCTCTTCTCTTCTCTTACTTATGAAAACGAACTTAGCAAGCCTTTATATAGGTTATGGTAACCCTAAAGAGTGTTCAAATTAGGCTAGAATTCGTTTAGAAAGAGTCCCAAACGAAATACATAAGTTTCCCGAATTTTCGTGCAAAACTTCTATTTCTGCGCAATTCTGGTTTCCCGAGTGTTCTACCGGTAGAACTACCGATTTAACAGATGAAATTCTCATGTCCAAACCTCTGCTAGAATTTCAGCCACTTCTACCGGTAGAACTTGCGTTGACTGATGGAAATCTCAGGGTCAGCCTTTGTTTTCTCTTTGAAGCTCTATCAACACCATACTATCAACACCACACTTGTGACATTGTGTTGACAATAATTCCAACACAAAGTGATACTTGAGATACTAAACACTTCAATGCTTCATAAGACTTCTCAAGGCATCTCAAATTCCAACAGGGTCCCTCCCATTTTGGTTCAAATTTGCCTTTGGACTTGTGAGTGAAGACCATTGGTCTTTTTACCGCAAGAACCAGGTCACCCTTTTTGTAGGCGCGTTGCTTGACCTTTTTGTCGAAAGATCCTGCCATGCGTGCTTGGTAAAGTTCAATGCTTTGTTGAGCTTCGAGCCGTCTCTCATCGAGATTATCCAGCTTATGGAGTCACAATTTGACATTGCTTTCTTGAGTCATGTCATTTTGCAAGGATACCCTCAAGGAAGGAATTTGTACTTCCAAGGGCACGACAGCTTCGCATCCATAGACCAAGGAGAATGGTGTGCTATGGGTTGGTCCTCGAATGGTGGTTCGATAGGCTCACAAAGCTTCAGACATTTTGTCGCTCTAGTCTCTTTTGTGACTAGAGACCATCATCTTGAGGATTTTGCAAAGTGTCTTGTTGAAAGCTTCTGCTAATCCGTTTGCTACCGGATTGTATGGAGTCGAAGGACAGCTTTGGATTTTATATTTGTCGCAAAACCTGTAGAATCGATGATCCCGGAATTATGGTCCGTTATCATGGACGAATCTTTTGGGTATGCCGAAACGACAAATGATGTTTGTGCACAAGAACTGAAGGACTAATGAGGTCTTCATTTCGTTGAGCGCAAATGCTTCTGACCACTTGGAGAAATAATCCGTAGTGGCAAAGATGAAGCGATGACCTTTGCTCGAAGGGGGAGAAATAGGACCTATGATGTCCATACCCCAGGCTTCGAAAGGCCATGAAATTGCTGTAGGATGCAGCCATTCTGGAGGCATGTGAATGTAATCTTTATGAACTTGGCATTGTTGGCAGCGCTTAGCAAATTACATTGCGTCAGCTACCATGGTAGGCCAGTAATAACCTAACCTTTTTATCTGATCATAGAGCTTGGGACCGGCCTGATGAGCTCCGCAAAGACCAGCATGAACTTCTTTGAGTGTTTCTTCAGCCTCTTGTTGTGACAAGCAGCGTAGAAGTACTCCGTTGAAGGATTTCCTGTAAAGGATTTTTGAAGGAATATCCAAATGAAAGCTTGGGGTTCGCCTTTGGATGCTTACCCGTTCTTTTGGATCTTCAGGTAGGATTCCGAACATAATGTAATCAATGAACGGATCCCTCCAGTCGCCGATTGAAGTTTGAAGGATTGAAATCTGACTTCCAACCACTTGGTGGCATTCAGCAACTGCTTGATGTGTGTTAAGAGGAGGAAGGATTCTTCTTTCGCACACTGTGATTTGCATGTTTTCCCCTTCCTGGATTACTATAGATGCGGCAAGTCCAGCCAGGGCATCTGCACGTATATTTTCACCTCTACGAATGTGGGTGATGTGACAGATGTCAAACTTTTGCAGAAGCGATTGTGCCTTGTTGTAGTAATACAACAAATTTGGCTTTCGTACTTCAAATTTCTGATTCATCTGGTTGACGATCAGTTGAGAGTCTCCAAAGACTTCCCGCATGGTGATACCGGATTCGATGGCGAGTTCCAATCCTAGGATCAGAGCTTGATATTCAGCTGCATTGTTTATGCATGGTTCCAGTAGCGAGAAAGCGTGTGGAATCATGTATTTGTCGGGGCTAACAAAAAGGATGCCAACTCCCGAGATCAGCTGTCTTTTTTCATATGTCCTGGTTGTACCGTCAAAGTACAAGTCCTAGGAAGCATTTTGTGAGGAAGTCTCCACATTGTAGACTGGTTCGTCTGGGAGATCATCTCTGAGTGGAGAATCTTTAGGCAATGGATGCTCTGCGAGGAAGTCTGCTAGAGCTTTCCATTTGATTGCCTTTTGTGGTACATACCTAATATCAAATTATGACAGAAGAATAGACCATTTTGCCAGTCGGGCTTTGAGAGAACCCGCCTTTGTGACAAGGACCTTCAAGAGGTTGACCCTCGAGACCAGGTAGACTGTGTTGGAAAGCAAGTAGTGACGCAGCTTTTGTACGGCGAACAACACTGCAAGACATTCTTTTTCGACCTTTATATTCTTGCTTATGAATACAGGACGTGGGTTATCTGGTGTTCCCAAGTCTATCTTTTGAACAGGATCTTCTGTTGGAAGGTTCGAAGGTGGTTCCTCCATAATATTTTCGGAGGCTTCTAGCTCAACGAAACCTTCTGGTGTTTCAAGGGCATTTCCAGACCAAGGTTTTGTTCCTTTCCACGGGTCTTCTTGATTGGCGATTTTCTCAAGGTTTGCAATGAGATGATCCCAATCGCCTGTTGAAACCGGGTCGAAGTAGGGTACTTCTTTTGGAGACGAGGATTCTTCTGGGTCAGAAGACCACATGTCTGTGCCATCGGACAACTCCTCTTCATTGTCAGAGAAATCGTGCCAATTGGATGAGCTTCCTGAATCTTTGTCAGGTCAGGTGACTCATCAAAGAGATATCCAGGGAGATCGATGTCTTTATAGACTTGAGATGTTGAGACTTGGTCAGTATATTGACTTTTAAGCCTTTGTGTCAACTACCTCAGGGGAGTGTCGGGATCAAACCCTAACCTATGTGACGACTTTTCTACATAGCCGTAGAGTCTCCAATCTTCTAGCTGGCTTTTGGTCAAAACGGGCCCCAATGGCGTGAGAATACTGCGTCCTTCTCCCAAACCGACTGGGTTTTGAGCATCATAGCCCATTTTCTTTATAATAGCTTGTGCTACATAACTATATAAGGATAGTTGAGGCATACCTTCAATTTGGAAAGGTTCAAGCATGGAGTTTGATAAAGAAGCATCCGATCTATGGAAGAAGATCGGCTTTTTCTTTGCTGAAGTTGCTGGAACAACGAAGGAAGCTGATGTAGGATCTTCTATGTCAGAGGTTGTCTCCATTGGAGTAAGAGCAGGCTGAACTTGCTGAGTGTCAGCTTGGCTTGACGATGTGTCGTCTTCTGGCTCTAAATCCGAATTCGTGTCTTGCATGATAGACACGAAAGAGACAACAAATTTGCCCCCGAGCTTTTGCTTTGCCTTCTTCACTTTAGTTGTTATGACCAAAGGCTTTAAAGGTTTGAGGGAAATGATGAAGGGAGTTTGAATGCTTTCTTCGGATTTACCGGATGGTTTGTTTTCTTCCGGTGATTGTTGAGGAGCTTTGCCTTTATCTTTCTGGAGATTTTCGGCAAAGGGTGCTGTGTGCTTCTCCTCTTCTTCTTTTCACCTTCATACATTTGTGAGTCTGCGAAGTGGACTTCTTTACCTTTGAAGGGATTTCTGTCCGTAAAGACTCGATGTATCATGCCGTCGTCGCCAACGAACTTGATGCATTGATGTAAAGTTGAAGGGACAACACCATTCCCGTGGATCCAAGGGCGTCCGAGAAGGATGTTGTAGCATGAAGGGGTTTTTATTGTATACACTGTGACCTCAGAGATAAGATCACCGATTTGCAACTTGAACCTGATTTTACCGATAGGCCTTTGAGTACTCCCATCGTATTCGAAGATAGATATAGATGTGTGGCTTAGCTTGCTGGGTGGGATGCCCAACTCTTCGAGAGCCGATGTGGAGATGAGGTTGAGTGCAGAACCTGGGTCGATCTGAACTCTGTGCATAGGCATTTCCTTGATGTACCCTATGAAGTACAGGGGTCGGTTATGCCTGGTTTCGCCAAGTAGGAGGTCATCCTTTGTGAAGGCGATGGCTGCACTGGCTGCTTTTTTAACTGAGAGGCATTCAATGCATGATCCCTCGATTTTCTTCTTTTCTCCCTTTAAGGAAGCTTCTGAATTTTTGACGCGGTAATCCATTTCAATTTGGAGGACTTGTGGAGCATGTTTGTCGACATCCTCATTCAGCTTTTGTAATTTTGAAATGAGATTATCACGAGTGTGCAGAGACATTCGCAACAAATCTAGGATGTGCAGACGTGCAGGTATGTGCTTGAAGTGTTCAATCAAGTCATACTTGAAGGCCTCCTTAGGGCCTGCATGTTCATCATTGTTGCCACTAGGGGCGCTTACAACATCTTTTCCCGAAGGATTTACATATGTAAAGGAAGATTGGTTGTAATTTTTGTGGTAGTCCCGACCAGAGCGGGTGCCTCTACCAACTTCGAGAGCTTCTTGAGAAGGGTCTTCGTTTGGAAGATTGTCTTCAGGATCAAGAGGCTGTCGTTTTTCATTTGCTGAGGATGTATCAGTAGCAGAGTTGCCATCCTCAATGATTGTGTTGCACGGAGTATTTTCCGGGAACAAGTCCTGAACAGCATCCAGCAACCTTTCTTCTTCTTTGACCAATTCATCGTCCCAAGCATCAATAGCTGGGAATTCTTCAGTCAGGAAGGGTGTGAACTTTGAAGTCACAGTCTCAGGAGAAGAAACCGAAGAGGGTGTCATCTCAGTGAAAGTCACGTGAGATGAGGTGGCTCCAGAAGATACATTGCTAGGAATTGTCGGAGTGTAAGTGATCTCATCAGACGATGCTTCGGAAGAGCTATAATCCCAAATTATCACATTACAGGAAGCTCTGATAGGAGACGTTGTCTGATCAGAGTCAGACTCATCCTCGGATGTAAGAGGATCGTCTATCCAGCAATTTTCTCCATTTTCAGGAGTTAAGGGAGGATGTACCTGATGATCTTCATGGACTTTAGGTTCTGGATTACAAGGAAGCTCGTTGACGCGGTCTTGCTCTTGTTCTAGAGCGAGACGCTGCAAGATCCTTGCATATTCTTCAAGATCAGGCATAGGAACCAAATCTTCTTCTTCATCAGCTCTTTGTGGTTCAACAAGGTTGATTTCCACTGGAGCAATGAGAGGTGCTGGGTCAGCAGCATTTTCTTATACAACCTCTTGGTCTTCTTCATCATCAGACCAGGATCCTTGTGGCTGTAGGGGGTTACACCAGATTACTGGCATAAGATGAGTCTCAGGAACCCATTCTTCATTGGAGAGATATTCTCCTGTTTCAAGGGACTCCTCCCACTCGTCTGTGTAGTTGGATTCGAATCCATCATCGGTGTCGCTGGACTCGTATCCATCATTGGAGAACCTAACTACCGATTTGCAAGAGTATGATACCTCCTGCGTGGCTTCTTTGAATTGAGGTGGCATGAAATCACTGAGAGTGAATTTTCTTACCCCCTTTGAAGTCTCTGGAAGGGATGTTTTTGTTGCCTCCAGTGAAGCGGTAGAGGAAGCCTCTGCCTTTTCTTTGACTTCTTGTTTTGGCTGGGTCTTCTCTTGCCTTTTGAGCTTGAGGAGATATTTCCTAGCCTGCCTTCGTTGTTGAGCTGTAGGCTTTGTTTTCACGACCTCCCAATTTTCATCTTCCAGGAGATCGGGATGTACCCATATGGGTTGTCCGTCTGGTGTCGGGTAAGGAACCAGTTCCTCGGACACTTGGATTGAGTTTATCACCTTGAAGGAAGTAGTGATCTTCTTCTTCGGTGATTTTGATATTTGTCCACATGTCACCATGTTGACGGAGGCAGACCCATAGTTTTTGTCAAAGGTGATGACTCCGATTTCCACATCTCATTTATTTTCTCCCTCACAACGAAGCATTGATCGAGAGGATGCGAGATCATCTGATGGCATGGACAGTACCGAGGATCATTGGTTTTGCCAACATCACCTGGTCCTTTTGGTTCAGGCAAGGTGAGCTTGCCGTTTGCCACAAGCGCCCCGAAGATTTCATCAACATCTTCATCAAATGGGTATTTCTTCTCTACTCGTTCTTTGAAGGCATCAGAGAGTTCAGGTCTCTTACCAGCAGCTTTGTTTTCAGCTTTCTTTGGTGGCTGAGGAGCTGACTTGGTCTGCACATTGAGGACCTCTTTCTTCTTTTGTTTAAAGGTTGCAATGGCGGTTGGCTCTTTTCTTGATGATTTCTGACTGTTGAGGTCTTTATTCACCGTTTAGCTTCCATGGAAGCTTCTAGGAGTTCTTCCAGGTTTTTTGATATGTTGCCGATGATCATGGAGCGGATTATAGCTCTCATGTTGTTTCGGCAGATGTCGACTAGCGATGCTTGTGGCAATACATTAGAGCATTTGTATGCCATTGCTTTCTACTTATGAATGAAGTCATATGTTGACTCATTCTCCCCCTGTTTTAGGCTGCACAGCTGAGCCATAGTAGCGGGATGATCCTCACCTTTGAAGTGAGTCAGGAAGCGTGTCTCTAGCATGGCCCAGTTTTGGATGGAGTCCTCTGGCAGAGTGGAGTACTAATCGAAGGCCGTACCTTTTAGGGTACTTGCAAAGAGGTGGATCTTGAGTGCATCTTGATCCGCGATAGCTCCCGTCAAGATCTTGAAGTGGATGACGTGCTGTCTGGCTAATCCTTCCCCGTATATGTTTGGAGAGTAGGATGCTTGAATTTTGTAGGGAACGGGACCGAGTCCATCCATAAGGGATATGGTGGCTTTATCCCATGCTCCTTGAGTATATCCTCTTCTTTTGCTTTGGCGAGGATACCGTCTACGTCCTTTTTGGTAAGGGCGCGTGACTCATTTTCTTCTCCATTTGCCTCATCGTCTTGATGATTCGGAGGAGGTTCATTATTCGCCTGATTTTGGAAGGCGAGGAGAAGGTTTTCCATCAGAGTTTCAATCCTCTGTTGGCCTCGTTCCAACTGCTGGATGCGTGTGATCGCATCATCTTGAGGTGGATTGCGGGTGGTGGCTCAGAATTTGTAGCCAAGACGTTCATCCTTCGTGATTCGAACGGAGAAACTGTCCTGGTAACTCAGCTGGGGCTCATTCTTTTTGAAGAAGAGCTTGAGGAAGGATCACTCTATTGTCCTTTGCTTGAAGGAGCCAGGGATTCTTCTGAATGTCTTCTTGTCCTGGAGACGCTGCAGGTCATCGGACGTCGGACATGGATTTTTGTTGCTGACTTTTGGCGTCTTCTGGTTTTTCCAGCCATATGGACCGCAGCAACTTGGTTGGGTCTTTCTTTTTCGACCCATTTGGGAGAGACTTGAAGTGTAGGAGGCTGGGTCCTTTGCTTCTCTAGTCTCTTTTGCCGATACGATGCGCGGCGGCGTATACGACGAGCAATTTGAGCTTCGGTTAGGTCTGGCTGGGCTTTGACAATGAAGGATGTGCTCCCCCGGGCGCAGCAGCCGAGCCTCTCTTCTTTGTAGTTGGGCAAGGACAAGATGCGAACCCTGTCCTTCGCCTGTTGCGGCGAAGCTTTGAATTTTTCAAGTTCGGCCCCTGTAGAGATGAAGGGTCGAACTGCAGGTTTGTAGGCCTTCTTGCGGAGGCCTTGTGATGCTTGACTTGATTTTGGGCTTGTAGGAACAAGCCGGTTCATGCTGGGTTTGTTGACACCAAAAATGTCACTTTGCCTCTTCAAGATCCAAAGAGCTACATGAAGTCGCAACTTGCCATAAATAGGCAAAGATACTTCCAAAAATTCAAATATTGTCAGAATCAAACAAAAACTACAAGATCCTTCAAGACAGCCAAAAGAAGAGTACACAAGAAGTTTCGGGCCATTTCAAAATCATTTGGCCTAACTTCGCTTCTCCGACAGCCAAAAAGGAGCTCTCGGCGGCAAAAGCATCGGAGACACCAAATCTTCGATCAGAGCCGATGGATGGTCTCAAAATACTTCCAAAAGGCTCCACGTCAAGTTTCGAGTCAAACCGACAACGTTTGACCCTATATCAACCCTCGAACAGCTAAATCAAGCCTCTCGGCGGCGAGAACCACCGAGGCCATTACTCATCAGATAGAGCACATGGACGGCTTCAAAATGCTTATAAAGGGCTACACGTCAAATTTCAGGTCATTTCCACAACATTTGACCATAGTTTGACGCTCGGAAGCCAAATCAGGCCTCTCGGCGGCAAAGCTCTCCGGGACCATGGTTTCCAAGACAGAGCCTATGAATCATCTTAAAATGACTCCAATAGTTTCCCTGTCAAATTTCAAGTCAATCGGACATCGGTTGACCGCACATCAAACCGCGACATCTTCATCGCGACAAAAGCAAGTCTACTGGTGATAGGACCCCAAACGGCTTCAAAACTCAAACAAAAGCCTATGGTTGGTCTTATTTATTGCTCAGGAGGCTTCACACCAAATTTCAGGTCATTCCAACATCGTTTGACCCAGTTTCAGCTTCTGACGGAAAATCGGCAGCTCTGCGCGACAAAGTCTTCGGCTTTCTCAGGAAATTGGAAACTTTGCAAAATAAAATGCAAGGATTCTCATCAGGTTTCCTATAGGGGAAACATGCCAATAAATGGTCAAAATGTCAAGGAAAAGTACAGGAGAAAAAAGAATCGAAAAACAGCAAAAACGGACACAAAACGGGACACAAAGGGAGGAAAACCCCCCCAGGGTCGCCGGCGACCTTGGAGCCCGGGGTCGCCGGGAAGGCCCCGGAAACCCCGGTTTTCGCCGTTTTTTTCGCGATTCGAAGAGCCCAGCCTCTGGTACTTTCCAAAATTCATGCTTTTGAGACACCAAGTCCTCTGACATCCGTCCAAAACACGGGTTAATCATCAAGAGTATCGAAAACAATATTGATCGCCACCCGGTCAACCAAAAAAAAGTGTGCTTTCTACCCGACCGATCAAGAAATCGACAGGACAGATGGCACCGACCCGCTGTTGGCAATAAACACTTGAAATTACATGGTCATCTGATGTCGATCTACATGAAGATCCATCGATGATCATCACCAGAAGAATCCCAAAAGACGCGGCACGGCCCGCGACTCTTCAGATGCTCGGCGACCACTTAATGTGATTAATTGACTAGCTTTATTACAGTCATTAATCTATTTCTTTGGACGGACCAATCAGAAGCAAGCATCCGGGAGTTACAAGTCAAGAGATTCATGGCACTTAACTCATGAAACTCCTCCCATCATGGCGATTAAAGGCGATTAAATGCCCTCAATCTCCTCCGGCCAATCAGAAGCCAAGAAAAAGGAGTTACAAAATAAAGAATTCAATTTTGTAACTCCTCCCATTATGCGGTTTAATGACAATAAAAGCCCATAAATCCTCCTAAATGGCTACCAAAAAGCCCTATAAATAGGAGAGCACTCCAAGAAGAAAGGACAGACAACGAATCACAGACAGAAGAAAAGAAATTCAGAGAAGGAAAAGAAAGAAAACTCTGCGGAAGTTCTACACCGGTCACCGCTACAAGGTGACAAAAGTCCCTTGGGGTACCATGCTACTATGGATTGTTTCCATAAGACCCTAACTTTTAAGTTAGAGGAGACCCAAGAAGGGGTGTTGTTTCAGGGAGAAAGGAGTAATTCTGGTGCAGGATTTATTTCAGCATTGAAAGCTGATAGGCTTCTAAAAAGTGGTTGTGAGGGTTATTTGGCGTTTATCACGGAGGATAAACGGTCCCAAGGGGTGGAGGAGATTCCAATTGTTTGTGAGTTTCCGGATGTTTTCCCGGAGGAGATACCAGGATTGCCACCCATTAGAGAGATAGACTTCACTATTGAGTTGTTACCGGGGACCGCTCCGATATCTATCGCACCCTACAGAATGGCCCCGGCAGAATTGGGAGAGTTGAAGATGCAATTGCAAGAACTTTTGAACAAAGGTTTTGTGAGACCTAGTGTGTCACCGTGGGGAGCACCAGTTTTGTTTGTGAAGAAGAAGGATGGTTCCATGAGAATGTGTATTGACTATAGAAGATTGAACCAAGTGACCATCAAAACAAATATCCATTGCCAAGGATAGATGAATTGTTTGATCAGTTGCAAGGAGCTGCTTACTTTTCGAAGATTGATTTGAGGTCAGGCTACCATCAGTTGAGGGTTAGAGATTCAGATGTGCCAAAAACAGCCTTTCGGACAAGATATGGACACTATGAATTTCTAGTGATACCATTTGGTTTGACTAATGCACCGGCAGTTTTCATGGCATTGATGAACAAAATATTTGCGGAGTACTTGGATCAGTTTACGGTGGTGTTTATTGATGATATTTTAGTGTATTCCAAGACCAAAGGAGAGCACGAAGAACATTTGAGGATAGCACTCCAGCTTTTGAGGGAGAATCAGTTGTTTGCAAAACTTAGTAAGTGTGAATTTTGGTTGGACCAAGTCACATTTTTGGGTCATATCATCTCCAAAGAAGGATTATCAGTGGACCCGTCCAAGATTGAGGCAGTCATGAACTGGGATAGACCGAAGAATGCATCAGAAATCAGGAGTTTTCTTGGATTGGCAGGATATTATCGGAGGTTTGTGCAAGGATTTTCGTCGATTGCATCACCTCTGACGAAGTTAACAAGGAAGAATGCACCATATGTTTGGACAGACAAGTGTAAGGCTAGTTTCCAAGAGCTGAAGAAGAGATTGACTACAGCTCCAGTCCTTACTTTGCCATCTGGGAGCAGCGGTTTTACCATTTTTACCGATGCTTCCAATGTTGGGCTTGGATGCGTGCTAATGCAAGATGGGAAGGTAGTTGCATATGGGTCACGGCAGTTGAAAGATCATGAGAAGAACTATGCAACACATGATCTCGAGTTAGCCGCAGTTGTTTTAGCTTTGAAGATGTGGAGACACTACCTCTATGGAGAGAAGTTTGAGGTTCACTCCGATCACCGTAGTCTCCAGTACTTGTTTTCTCAGAAGGAGTTGAACATGAGGCAAAGGAGATGGATGGAATATATTAAAGACTATGATTTTCCAATCAAGTATCACCCGGGAAAAGCGAATGTAGTTGCAGATGCCTTGAGCAGAAAGTCAGTGAGCATGGCAAGTCTTCGGGGGACCTATGTGGTACAGCAGTTAGAAGAGTTGGGTGTAGATTTTCAGCCACTAAGAGAAGGTGTCATGTTAGCAAACATGTCAGTGTCAGAACCTTCTTTCATTCAGAAGATCAAAGAGAATCAGTTGCAAGACCCAGAGTTGGCTAAGATCTTTGAGCACTTAGCAGATCGTCCGGATTTTCGTGTTGTTGATGGAGTTTTGTATTACCGAGACCGTCTGTGTGTGCCTAGCTTGGAGGACTTGAGGAATGATATCATGTCCGAGGCCCATGATACCAAGTATTCCATACACCCGGGCAGTACGAAGATGTACCAGAATTTGAAGGGCAGATTTTGGTGGAATAACATGAAGAGAGAGATAGCAGCTTTCGTCTCTCGTTGTAAGACATGTCAGTTGATCAAGGCAGAACACCAGAAGCCTCCAGGGTTACTACGACCATTAGAGATTCCGGAATGGAAATGGGAGCATATTACCATGGACTTCATATCGGGTTTACCAAAGACTAGTAAGGGCAACGATGCTATTTGGGTCATAGTGGACCGTCTCACCAAGTCAGCTCATTTCCTACCGATGAGGACTGGGAAGAAAATGCATATGTTACCTTTGGCTCAGTTGTTTGTCACAGAGATTGTCAGTCGTCATGGACAGCCAGTTTCCATCACGTCCGACAGAGACAGCAGATTTGTCTCAAGATTTTGGAAGACATTGCACGAGTCTATGGGTACGAAGTTACAGTTCAGCACAGCCTATCACCCACAGACCGATGGTCAGTCAGAAAGGACAATTCAGACACTTGAAGACATGCTTCGAGCTTGTGTGTTAGATTTCAAGACTCAGTGGGATGAAGCCTTACCGTTGTGTGAGTTCGCTTACAACAACAGTTTCCACTCGAGTATCGGTATGGCACCTTTTGAGGCTTTGTATGGCAGAAGGTGTAGAACACCTGTTTGTTGGGAAGAAGTTGGTACTCGCAGTTTCCATGGACCGACCATTGTTAGTGAGACAAGCGACAAGGTCAAGTTGATTCAAGAACGTCTGAAAGTGGCTCAAAGTAGACAGAAGAGTTATGCAGACTCTCACAGAAGGGATTTACAGTTCAAAGAAGGAGATAAGGTTTTCTTGAAAGTGTCACCTACTCGTGGGACTTTGAGGTTTGGACAGAAGGGCAAACTGTCTAGGAGGTACATTGGACCGTATGACATTGTGAGTAGGATTGGTGATGTGGCTTACAGGTTAGCCTTACCACCTGAGCTCTCCGGCGTACACAATGTTTTCCATGTATCTATGTTGAAGAAGTACGTTCCCGACAGACTACACATACTCCGTTATGAGCCGTTAGAAATTCGAGAAGATGCGACCTATGTCGAGAAGCCTAAGCAGATCATTGACACTAAGGAACAAGAATTGAGAACTCGGACTATTCAGTGGGTCAAGGTACTTTGGGAGAATCACGGACCGGAAGAAGCAACTTGGGAATTACGGGATCAGGTTCAGAAGAAGTACCCACATCTTCTTCCGGAGGTGAGTTTTAAATTCCATTTGGAGGACCAAATGTCCTAAGGGGTGGAGGATGTAAGACCCCGACCCGAGAGACCTCGTTTAGAGTTGTTTGTGTTGTGTTTTAGTTTTAAGTGTGTTTAGTGGTTTTTGGATTAGTTGGGCATTAGAATAGCTCTTATAATAGCTTTGGGCAATTTGGAGAGCCTTTTTATTTGTGGGACCCTTTGGGGGTTCTTATTACGAATTGTGCGAGATTGGGGGTTTACCGATGATTTCCAAGAATCGTGTTTTAACCCCATTGAACTTATCTTGTTAACCCCTACAACTTTCATGTTGACATCGTTTTCATTTGAGGACCTTAAACCTGATTTTTCACTAATTGAGGGCAAAATGGTCTTTTTACCCAAAATCTGGACACCGATTTCAATGTCACCAAAATGTGCAAAATATATACTTTTTGGAAACTAGAAATTTTTCCGATCAACTTTGTCTTCTTCGCCGAATTCGTTTGAAGCCCCGAGAACCATGTTTTGAGCCCGAGAAGTTCTTTAAGTTGTGGGCCCCATCCTCACTTACTATATATAGAAAGTTTCTTCTTCTTTTTCCCATTTCTGGCAAAAACCCTAGAGGAGGAGAGAAATCCCAGCCCTAAGGGTTTTTCCTTACCTTTTATTGCCTCTTCATCTTCAATCACCCACTAAACTAGTGCTAATGGGGAATTAGTTGCTGCAATCTTCTTCCTCATCTCAAGGCCTTCATCTTGATACCATATTTGAAGAAAACCGCCCACTCCAAGATTTACTTTGGACAACACCTTGCTTTTTGAATAACTTCCTTGTAAGTGATTTTCTTAAAATGTTATAATCTTGATTGTTTAGCCCTAGGGAAACTCTATTTCAGTTATTGGAGAATTTCGTCTTGTTTTATTTGGATTTTGTTGATCTAGGGTTTGGATTTGGGGGTTTTGTGTATAGGTGTTTGATTGGGAATCTAAGAGGTGATTAGAGCTCAATTTGAATTGCAATTGGACCCAAGGCAAGTGGATGAAATGATTCTCATGTGTTTTATCATGTTTTATGAAAAATCTTGAATTGTCTTCATTAATGGTTTTAATGATTTATCATGTTTGATGGTTTAGTCTTATTGATTTTGAATGATGATTTGATGTGATAATGAGGTCAAGGAATAGCCCAGTTGTTTGTGAAAATATGTATGGAAGAAGGGAAAGAAAGGAAATGGATTGGAGTTGGACAAGGGAAGAATTCAATCAAATGGGTTGAAACTCGCTACAGGACCGATCGATCGCCCATCAGGTCCGATCGATCGGACTGTAAATAACTGAGAGGGTTCTCAGGACCGATCGATCGCCCATCAGGTCCGATCGATCGGACTGTAAATAACTGAGAGGGTTCTCAGGTCCGATCGATCGCCCTTCAGGTCCGATCGATCGGACTGAAACGAGATGAACTGTAATTAAGAGAGTTGTGGGACTATTTTTCCAGATTCATTCCAAGCCCATACTCAAGTCCAATTCAGCTCTATCCCTTATCTTCTTTATTGAAGACATTGAACCTGTATTGATGCATTTAAACCCATGAAAGATTGGGGTAAATTGTGAGGGGCTGTAGTGTGGAAGTATCATTTGGAGCCCCAATGTTATCCAAGGATGGGTAAGGTGTTGTATGAAGTCCGAAGGAAGGAGGAAACCTCATCAGGGAGATTCCATGAGATTGTATAGATTGACCAATGAGGATAAGGACCCGGAATGTCCCTAACTCTTAAAGAGTACCAAAATTTCATCATAACTGACATACGGGACCCTATTCACACTGATTCAATTCTAGAAACTCCATTGTTAGCCTATAAAGGTGGGGAAAACTATTTGTATTCGATTTTCAACTAAACTCCTATTTTGGGATTTCAAACCAACTTGATATGACTAGACTGTTACAAGAGTACTAGAAGTGATGTGTTTAGCTTTTGCTAACTTGTATATGGTGACTTGAGATGGATGTGTATTTGTGCCTATGGCACCCCGTTTCTTACTGTGCATATGATTTGATTTATCGTATTTGACCTATGAGTCGGCACCACTGAGCTTGGACGACCTCGTCGGTTTGATCCTCCGACTTGGGGTTCCTTCCCCTCCTGATAGCCAGCTGCAGTCTGGAATGTGCAGAGTTTTTACCCGGTTCGCTACCGTGGTCCCGCAGAGTGTATATATATGTATATTATAATATTTATCGTTGTTCCTCCTCACCTCGTGTGACTGAGGTCAATGATCCCGTTAGGGTATGCGCTCTCTTCACTTCGGTGAAGGGAGGATCTAGCTTGTGGGGTTGCCATCTTGACAGTTTCCAAATCCTTGTTACCTTACATGTTTTATTGCAAATGTATTTCTTTTGAAATGATATATTGTCTTTTACAAAGTTCATTGTTTATCCATAAGTTTTCTTAACTCTTGCATAGTATCATTGTTTTATTATCGTTATATCTTTTCACCCACCTGCCAGACCGTCGTGTCTGATCCATTTATTTTGGTACTCAGGTCCCGAGCTCTTTGCCATTGAGGAGGAGCCAGAGGAGGCGGTCGGTGGACCGCAGCGTGTGATTGAGTGGCAAGCTGATGATGTCATGTAGACATTTGGCTTTGCCTTGAGGACGATACACTTTGGGACTTGATATCTTTGTTTTAGATTTCTTTGGGTTGCACGGTCTTTGTTGACCGATAGTTTGGGGTTTTAATTAACTGATACTTTGTAAACATACTTGAATTTACTTTTGGGGAAAAACATGCTTGATCATTGCTCATCCTGATACCTTATCATTTAACCATAGATTTGTTTTGTTTATGAGATTGAATAGTACTCATATGATTTGCTACACGCTTCCGCAATCTTAAAAATATATTGGATATGATTACATGTGAGATGATGTGTACAGATAATCCTCACCGCGGAACCCTGTGAGAAATCACGTGCACGGATAAACATTCTTTTAATTCTGTGTGCGTTTTAGCCAAAGAGATGCTCGTGGCGCGGCATCACCCCACCGTCCCGACTTCCCGGACTCGGATCCTTTCCCCTTTCGGTCCGGGGTCGCGACAGGACTGGTATCAGAGCGGGACATGTTTCAGGCAATTAAAAGAAACTGGAAATCGTAAGTACGTGGCGAGGATCCGTTAGATAGAATCGTGTGAGCAATGTGTGACCACCCTGTACTTGGTTTATATGTGCTAACAAATTGTTTTGCAGCGTTATGCCACCCTCGCAAAAGAACAGCAAACAGTAATCACATTGCCAGTAACAGTGAGAGTGCAGGGCTTAGTACAGAGGAACTTCAGGACAACAATATGCAGAATCAATTCCAGCAGATGATGCAAGCTATGCTAGACCAACAACGACAAGCAAATGAAAATCAGGCTAGACTCCAAGCACAAGCTCATGAGACACAGACCAGATTGCAAGAACAGATGCTTAAGAAAGATGAGGATCATGCTAGGGAGATAGCTCAAATGCAGGCACAGTTGTTGGGGATATTAGAGAGGAGACCGGAACCAATCCCAGTTGCACCACCTGGTCCGGTAAACATTAGAGGGAATGATCCTAATGTATTGTATGAGCGGTTTAGGAAGAGAGGACCGAAAGAATTTTTGGGGACTGAGGACCCAATGGCAGCAGATGATTGGCTTGAGCACACCGAAAACATATTCGAGATATTCATATGTACCGGTGTGGAACGTGTTCAGCTTGCAGCCTCTATGTTTGTGGGTTTAGCAGATATTTGGTGGAAGACCGTCAGGGCAGAATATAGGGAAATGGCTGATGCAGAAGCTTGGGTTAACTTCAAGAGACAGTTTGGAGAGAAATACGTACCTGCACATGTCAAGAGACAAAAGGCAGCAGAATTTCAACAACTTGTACAAGGGAACATGACAGTCCTCGAATACCTCACCAAATTTGAGAGATTGTCAAGGTATGCTCCAGAGCTGATAGACACTGTTGAGAAGAAGATAACCAAGTTCCTTGAGGGACTTCACCCGATTATTGAGAGGGATGCTACCGGGGTTGTACCACCCGTTACCTTTGAAGAAGCTGTCAAGAGAGCATACAAATTTGAGAACTTCCATAACAAAATCATCAAGAACCAAGGAAAGGGTCAAGGCCAGCAACAGAACAATCAACAAAGAAACAATCAGAACAAGAGGCCAAGACAAGAGCAAAATGTGCAAAATCCGGGTGCTTGTATCCATTGTGGGAAACATCATGGGAATGCCCAATGTCGTACTATCACGGGAGCATGTTTTAGATGTGGTTCATTGGACCACCAAATGAGGGATTGCCCAAGGCCAGATAGACAAAATAGACAGCAACAAGGAGTACAGCGTCAGGCACCACCTCAGAATGCATTGGTAGTTCAGAATCAAGCAAGGCCACTACAACAACAGGCACCTCAGCCACAGTTTAGGCCACAACAACAACAGCAACAGCCGGCCCGTCAGCAAGGGCAGAATCAGAATCAGAATCAGCGTCCTCAGAATCAGAATAGGAATGCACCACAAGGCAGGCAACAGCAAGGGCAGAACAGGCCACCACAAAGGGCACAACTCTATGCTGTCAATAGAGCTGATGCGGAGGCTGAAGGCAATGTAGTGGAAGGTACACTTCTCGTCTGTGGTTTTGATGCTAAGGTTTTGTTTGACCCTGGCTCTACTCACTCATTCCTATCTCCAAAATTTGCTATGTTGATTGATATGCATGCTAGAGAGTTGAGTTTCATTTTGACTGTGACTACCCCTCTAGGTAAGGAAGTTGTTTGTAGAACTTTTTACCCTAGTTGTCCAGTCGTGATAGGAGAAGTAGTATTACCGGCAGATCTCATTTTGTTGGAGATGCAGGATTTTGATGTCATCCTAGGGATGGATTGGTTAGCAGGGTACCATGCTACTATGGATTGTTTCCATAAGACCCTAACTTTTAAGTTAGAGGAGACCCAAGAAGGGGTGTTGTTTCAGGGAGAAAGGAGTAATTCTGGTGCAGGATTTATTTCAGCATTGAAAGCTGATAGGCTTCTAAAAAGTGGTTGTGAGGGTTATTTGGCGTTTATCACGGAGGATAAACGGTCCCAAGGGGTGGAGGAGATTCCAATTGTTTGTGAGTTTCCGGATGTTTTCCCGGAGGAGATACCAGGATTGCCACCCATTAGAGAGATAGACTTCACTATTGAGTTGTTACCGGGGACCGCTCCGATATCTATCGCACCCTACAGAATGGCCCCGGCAGAATTGGGAGAGTTGAAGATGCAATTGCAAGAACTTTTGAACAAAGGTTTTGTGAGACCTAGTGTGTCACCGTGGGGAGCACCAGTTTTGTTTGTAAAGAAGAAGGATGGTTCCATGAGAATGTGTATTGACTATAGAAGATTGAACCAAGTGACCATCAAAAACAAATATCCATTGCCAAGGATAGATGAATTGTTTGATCAGTTGCAAGGAGCTGCTTACTTTTCGAAGATTGATTTGAGGTCAGGCTACCATCAGTTGAGGGTTAGAGATTCAGATGTGCCAAAAACAGCCTTTCGGACAAGATATGGACACTATGAATTTCTAGTGATGCCATTTGGTTTGACTAATGCACCGGCAGTTTTCATGGCATTGATGAACAAAATATTTGCGGAGTACTTGGATCAGTTTACGGTGGTGTTTATTGATGATATTTTAGTGTATTCCAAGACCAAAGGAGAGCACGAAGAACATTTGAGGATAGCACTCCAGCTTTTGAGGGAGAATCAGTTGTTTGCAAAACTTAGTAAGTGTGAATTTTGGTTGGACCAAGTCACATTTTTGGGTCATATCATCTCCAAAGAAGGATTATCAGTGGACCCGTCCAAGATTGAGGCAGTCATGAACTGGGATAGACCGAAGAATGCATCAGAAATCAGGAGTTTTCTTGAATTGGCAGGATATTATCGGAGGTTTGTGCAAGGATTTTCGTCGATTGCATCACCTCTGACGAAGTTAACAAGGACGAATGCACCATATGTTTGGACAGACAAGTGTGAGGCTAGTTTCCAAGAGCTGAAGAAGAGATTGACTACAGCTCCAGTCCTTACTTTGCCATCTGGGAGCGGCGGTTTTACCATTTTTACCGATGCTTCCAATGTTGGGCTTGGATGCGTGCTAATGCAAGATGGGAAGGTAGTTGCATATGGGTCACGGCAGTTGAAAGATCATGAGAAGAACTATGCAACACATGATCTCGAGTTAGCCGCAGTTGTTTTAGCTTTGAAGATGTGGAGACACTACCTCTATGGAGAGAAGTTTGAGGTTCACTCCGATCACCGTAGTCTCCAGTACTTGTTTTCTCAGAAGGAGTTGAACATGAGGCAAAGGAGATGGATGGAATATATTAAAGACTATGATTTTCCAATCAAGTATCACCCGGGAAAAGCGAATGTAGTTGCAGATGCCTTGAGCAGAAAGTCAGTGAGCATGGCAAGTCTTCGGGGGACCTATGTGGTACAGCAGTTAGAAGAGTTGGGTGTAGATTTTCAGCCACTAAGAGAAGGTGTCATGTTAGCAAACATGTCAGTGTCAGAACCTTCTTTCATTCAGAAGATCAAAGAGAATCAGTTGCAAGACCCAGAGTTGGCTAAGATCTTTGAGCACTTAGCAGATCGTCCGGATTTTCGTGTTGTTGATGGAGTTTTGTATTACCGAGACCGTCTGTGTGTGCCTAGCTTGGAGGACTTGAGGAATGATATCATGTCCGAGGCCCATGATACCAAGTATTCCATACACCCGGGCAGTACGAAGATGTACCAGAATTTGAAGGGCAGATTTTGGTGGAATAACATGAAGAGAGAGATAGCAGCTTTCGTCTCTCGTTGTAAGACATGTCAGTTGATCAAGGCAGAACACCAGAAGCCTCCAGGGTTACTACGACCATTAGAGATTCCGGAATGGAAATGGGAGCATATTACCATGGACTTCATATCGGGTTTACCAAAGACTAGTAAGGGCAACGATGCTATTTGGGTCATAGTGGACCGTCTCACCAAGTCAGCTCATTTCCTACCGATGAGGACTGGGAAGAAAATGCATATGTTACCTTTGGCTCAGTTGTTTGTCACAGAGATTGTCAGTCGTCATGGACAGCCAGTTTCCATCACGTCCGACAGAGACAGCAGATTTGTCTCAAGATTTTGGAAGACATTGCACGAGTCTATGGGTACGAAGTTACAGTTCAGCACAGCCTATCACCCACAGACCGATGGTCAGTCAGAAAGGACAATTCAGACACTTGAAGACATGCTTCGAGCTTGTGTGTTAGATTTCAAGACTCAGTGGGATGAAGCCTTACCGTTGTGTGAGTTCGCTTACAACAACAGTTTCCACTCGAGTATCGGTATGGCACCTTTTGAGGCTTTGTATGGCAGAAGGTGTAGAACACCTGTTTGTTGGGAAGAAGTTGGTACTCGCAGTTTCCATGGACCGACCATTGTTAGTGAGACAAGCGACAAGGTCAAGTTGATTCAAGAACGTCTGAAAGTGGCTCAAAGTAGACAGAAGAGTTATGCAGACTCTCACAGAAGGGATTTATAGTTCAAAGAAGGAGATAAGGTTTTCTTGAAAGTGTCACCTACTCGTGGGACTTTGAGGTTTGGACAGAAGGGCAAACTGTCTAGGAGGTACATTGGACCGTATGACATTGTGAGTAGGATTGGTGATGTGGCTTACAGGTTAGCCTTACCACCTGAGCTCTCCGGCGTACACAATGTTTTCCATGTATCTATGTTGAAGAAGTACGTTCCCGACAGACTACACATACTCCGTTATGAGCCGTTAGAAATTCGAGAAGATGCGACCTATGTTGAGAAGCCTAAGCAGATCATTGACACCAAGGAACAAGAATTGAGAACTCGGACTATTCAGTGGGTCAAGGTACTTTGGGAGAATCACGGACCGGAAGAAGCAACTTGGGAATTACGGGATCAGGTTCAGAAGAAGTACCCACATCTTCTTCCGGAGGTGAGTTTTAAATTCCATTTGGAGGACCAAATGTCCTAAGGGGTGGAGGATGTAAGACCCCGACCCGAGAGACCTCGTTTAGAGTTGTTTGTGTTGTGTTTTAGTTTTAAGTGTGTTTAGTGGTTTTTGGATTAGTTGGGCATTAGAATAGCTCTTATAATAGCTTTGGGGAATTTGGAGAGCCTTTTTATTTGTGGGACCCTTTGGGGGTTCTTATTACGAATTGTGCGAGATTGGGGGTTTACCGATGATTTCCAAGAATCGTGTTTTAACCCCATTGAACTTATCTTGTTAACCCCTACAACTTTCATGTTGACATCGTTTTCATTTGAGGACCTTAAACCTGATTTTTCACTAATTGAGGGCAAAATGGTCTTTTTACCCAAAATCTGGACACCGATTTCAATGTCACCAAAATGTGCAAAATATATACTTTTTGGAAACTAGAAATTTTTCCGATCAACTTTGTCTTCTTCGCCGAATTCGTTTGAAGCCCCGAGAACCATGTTTTGAGCCCGAGAAGTTCTTTAAGTTGTGGGCCCCATCCTCACTTACTATATATAGAAAGTTTCTTCTTCTTTTTCCCATTTCTGGCAAAAACCCTAGAGGAGGAGAGAAATCCCAGCCCTAAGGGTTTTCCCTTACCTTTTATTGCCTCTTCATCTTCAATCACCCACTAAACTAGTGCTAATGGGGAATTAGTTGCTGCAATCTTCTTCCTCATCTCAAGGCCTTCATCTTGATACCATTTTTGAAGAAAACCGCCCACTCCAAGATTTACTTTGGACAACACCTTGCTTTTTGAAGAACTTCCTTGTAAGTGATTTCTTAAAAATGTTATAATCTTGATTGTTTAGCCCTAGGGAAACTCTATTTCAGTTATTGGAGAATTTCGTCTTGTTTTATTTGGATTTTGTTGATCTAGGGTTTGGATTTGGGGGTTTTGTGTATAGGTGTTTGATTGGGAATCTAAGAGGTGATTAGAGCTCAATTTGAATTGCAATTGGACCCAAGGCAAGTGGATGAAATGATTCTCATGTGTTTTATCATGTTTTATGAAAAATCTTGAATTGTCTTCATTAATGGTTTTAATGATTTATCATGTTTGATGGTTTAGTCTTATTGATTTTGAATGATGATTTGATGTGATAATGAGGTCAAGGAATAGCCCAGTTGTTTGTGAAAATATGTATGGAAGAAGGGGAAAGAAAGGAAATGGATTGGAGTTGGACAAGGGAAGAATTCAATCAAATGGGTTGAAACTCGCTACAGGACCGATCGATCGCCCATCAGGTCCGATCGATCGGACTGTAAATAACTGAGAGGGTTCTCAGGACCGATCGATCGCCCATCAGGTCCGATCGATCGGACTGTAAATAACTGAGAGGGTTCTCAGGTCCGATCGATCGCCCTTCAGGTCCGATCGATCGGACTGAAACGAGATGAACTGTAATTAAGAGAGTTGTGGGACTATTTTTCCAGATTCATTCCAAGCCCATACTCAAGTCCAATTCAGCTCTATCCCTTATCTTCTTTATTGAAGACATTGAACCTGTATTGATGCATTTAAACCCATGAAAGATTGGGGTAAATTGTGAGGGGCTGTAGTGTGGAAGTATCATTTGGAGCCCCAATGTTATTCAAGGATGGGTAAGGTGTTGTATGAAGTCCGAAGGAAGGAGGAAACCTCATCAGGGAGATTCCATGAGATTGTATAGATTGACCAATGAGGATAAGGACCCGGAATGTCCCTAACTCTTAAAGAGTACCAAAATTTTATCATAACCGACATACGGGACCCTATTCACACTGATTCAATTCTAGAAACTCCATTGTTAGCCTATAAAGGTGGGAAAACTATTTGTATTCGATTTTCAACTAAACTCCTATTTTGGGATTTTAAACCAACTTGATATGACTAGACCGTCCCAAGAGCACTAGAAGTGATGTGTTTAGCTTTTGCTAACTTGTATATGGTGACTTGAGATGGATGTGTATTTGTGCCTATGGCACCCCATTTCTTACTGTGCATATGATTTGATTTATCGTATTTGACCTATGAGTCGGCACCACTGAGCTTGGACGACCTCGTCGGTTTGATCCTCCGACTTGGGGTTCCTTCCCCTCCTGATAGCCAGCTGCAGTCTGGAATGTGCAGAGTTTTTACCCGGTTCGCTACCGTGGTCCCGCAGAGTATATATATATGTATATTATAATATTTATCGTTGTTCCTCCTCACCTCGTGTGACTGAGGTCAATGATCCCGTTAGGGTATGCGCTCTCTTCACTTCGGTGAAGGGAGGATCTAGCTTGTGGGGTTGCCATCTTGACAGTTTCCAAATCCTTGTTACCTTACATGTTTTATTGCAAATGTATTTCTTTTGAAATGATATATTGTCTTTTACAAAGTTCATTGTTTATCCATAAGTTTTCTTAACTCTTGCATAGTATCATTGTTTTATTATCGTTATATCTTTTCACCCACCTGCCAGACCGTCGTGTCTGATCCATTTATTTTGGTACTCAGGTCCCGAGCTCTTTGCCATTGAGGAGGAGCCAGAGGAGGCGGTCGGTGGACCGCAGCGTGTGATTGAGTGGCAAGCTGATGATGTCATGTAGACATTTGGCTTTGCCTTGAGGACGATACACTTTGGGACTTGATATCTTTGTTTTAGATTTCTTTGGGTTGCACGGTCTTTGTTTACCGATAGTTTGGGGTTTTAATTAACTGATACTTTGTAAACATACTTGAATTTACTTTTGGGGAAAAACATGCTTGATCATTGCTCATCCTGATACCTTATCATTTAACCATAGATTTGTTTTGTTTATGAGATTGAATAGTACTCATATGATTTGCTACACACTTCCGCAATCTTAAAAATATATTGGATATGATTACATGTGAGATGATGTGTACAGATAATCCTCACCGCGGAACCCTGTGGGAAATCACGTGCACGGATAAACATTCTTTTAATTCCGTGTGCGTTTTAGCCAAAGAGATGCTCGTGGCGCGGCATCACCCCACCGTCCCGACTTCCCGGACTCGGATCCTTTCCCCTTTCGGTCCGGGGTCGCGACACCTATGTTGAATTCCGCATCTAAAAAAAATGAGATGAGATTTTTTGTTTGGAAATTTCTAATTCTTTGAATTTATTTCCACTCTTTCTCTTTTCAAAAAAAAAAAAAAAATCAGATTTTTCAGTTTGGATTCAAAATTGAGAAACTTTGATTCTCTCCCTTCTGGGCACTGGCGCTCACGGAAATCGCTGAGACCGTGTTCGGATCGGGGATTGGGCCATTGTTTCTCTTCGATGAGTTCATTAAAGATTTAAAAAAAAATATAAAAAAATTTTTTAGATTTCTCAATTTGGATTCAAAATTGAGAAACCTTGATCCGTTCCTATCGTTCATCGCGCTTCACTACACCATTTCAGGGCTTTTACAGCGTGAAATGCGCGCCGTAAATGTAGGTTTACGACTCACGGGGGTCATGCCGTAAAAGCGCCTGCCGTAAAAGGTTTAAAACTATTTACAGCGTGCATATACAGGCCGTAAATAGGATCAATGCACGCCGAAAATGATGTTGTTAGGACTTTTTGGACCAGATTTATGGCCTATTAAGCAGGCCGTAAATGCTAAACTTTTACGACACAAACTGAGTGCCGTTAAAGCATTGGTATGCTTAAGTTTATGGCACACGTAGTACGCCGTGAATATTTAAAACGAAAAATGTTTTACACAGCTTGCATTTGTGGGCTATAAATGGGTTGTATACAATCTGATTAACGGCTCCAAATGCACGCCGTAATTGAGTATATATGTTTTTACGACTTGCAAATGCGGGCCATTAAAGAATTGGCGAGTTTTAATTTACGGCTCGCAAGGCGCGCCTTAATTGTTTTTTTTTATATAAAAAAAATTAATTATTTTTTAATTAAAAAAAATTAAATCCATATTTTTTTATTGCTACAAATATAAATTAATAAACTAAAATAAAAAATGTAAACCGAATCTGTAAATAAACACAGGACCTGCAGTTAAAAACAAAAACACTGGACTTGCAGTCTATACAAGCTAGATAGGCCACGGGGAAAAAAATACATGAAAAGGATCATTCATTCAAATCAATACCAAAACAATGAGGGAATTCTTGTTTGTTCATTTACAAGATTCACACACTTTTCGTCTTCTTCCATTAAGATTTATTCGCAAAGGTACCTACCATTACATGAAAGTAAACTCCATCATTGTCGTGTCATCATTGAATCATAAGGAAAAAAAATACATGAAAAGGATCAACCGTTCAAATCTTCCACACTACAAACATAGCATCGTCAACATTGCTTACTAGAATCTGGGGAAGCAGAGATTGACAAAAGCTATATGCCCAAATCATCTCAAAAACTCCATATCTTAAATCATGACGAAACGAACACGTCCGGCATATGTATACATCCATTGTAGTTTATGTACACGTCCGGCAGTGATTTTGGAACTCAACATTTTGGGTTTGATCTACAGAAAATGTGCAAAAAATCAATCTCCCTGAGAAGAAAGAAGAGTGCATGACATGATTGTCAACTAAAAAAAAACACATAAAAGAAGCCAAAGCAAATAAGTGTTATGTCACATAATTATTATCTTAAGGAGTCCCTTGGGGTGGGGGAACACCAATAAGAAATCAATCACTCACCCAAATAATCATTGAACCAATGCTCAAAAAATCACTCCAGAGAAGAAGAATCCACAATTAAGTGATTAATGGCTCACCCAAGGAATCCGTTGACTAAAATCAGATAAACACTAAAAAAAATAGCCAGAAAATCCAATCTCTTACCTGTAACTTATTCAGAGAGACTAACGTGACATTTTCAACTTCAGAGTGCATCAACCAACTGTATCAGCCTCATCATCATCTTGCAGAAGAAAAATCAATTGTAAAAGGCACAAATTTGTGAAATATATGACAAATTTAGACACTTTTCTGATATAAAAAAGGGTACTTTTACTCCTAAAAAAGGACCGCAGAGACTCAGAATAATGATGATGACCAAAACTCTTAATAATCTCTCATGCCGGGTGGTTCAACTCTAAAGTTTCCAACCTGACATGAAGATGATTGTCAAATAAGTCCACAAAACTAAGACTGGGAATCCAATGAAGTGGAATGGTCTCATTGGTGTCAGCCAACAAATAAATGTTTCATATCCAAATTCTCTAACAAAAAGAAAAAGAGCAAGAGACATTAATTCAAGTATAGGGAGGCTAACTGAAAGAATCAAAATATTACCAGTGTCATAATGAGAATAGATTCAGAGGACTCAAAACGAAATAAAAAAAACATGGTCCTGCATGGAGTTGAACTGAAGAAAGCAATTGATTTCTTTTATTTTCTTTTTTTGAATGATAAAATTAGGTCAAATTTCCATAGGTCAGACTCAATCCACATTCAATAAACATTTATGGCCCACTAGTGGGCCACCCTTATTTTGGTGTTAGGGCATCTAAATGGTGAGGCTGCATGATGATGTTACATGGACGTTGGATCTCATACATAGAATATATCCCCATAAGTGCCATTTGGACTAAAGCACAAGGAACAAGAAGCATGCACATCTTAATACTTCCTTGCTAAAAAGAAAAAAAATGGAACAATGATCTGCCCACAAGACCATCTTGTTTATGGATCTTTTTAGTGGTCTCTTAAAAATACCATCCTTTAATAAGAAGGATACCATATCCAGAATAACACACTCTAACTCTACATAAAAGTATGTATTGGAAGGGTTCCGGCAGTTTAAAAATAAAATTTGAAACTCCATATGCATATATCCAAACTTCCTACAAAATGCATCACAGTGGATTGCTACTGTTAAATATTAGCAATTCGTCTAAAGGATAAGTAAAAATAATTTATGCAAAACACTACCCCTAGAAAGTTTGTGTGAATGTGTGTGTGTGTGTGTGTGTGTGTGAGAGAGAGAGAGAGAGAGAGAGAGAGAGAGAGCAGTTTTCCCTACATTAATAAACAAGAAGAAGATGAGTTTTATTGAATAGTAACTAAAGAAAAGTGTCATACTGTGGAACTTTTTTTTCTTGCACACACCTGAGATAATAGCTACGGAGAAGGTGATAACTATAACTATTTGCTCTTAAATTCAATACTCAGAAAATAGTTCCTTGATACCTACAAGCGGCTCTTCACATGAGCTAGTGTCAGATACTTCACATTCATCAACTCCAAAACTGATTTGGGCGTCGTTCCTATGATAACAATTTTCAAAAGAAAGAGCTTAAAACAATGGACATTGTCTCCTAAAATCAATGGCATATTATTTGAATTACCTTTAAGTGAAGTCTTTATAGTTGTCTGAAATAGGGTGGGAGTCCACTTGATGAATGGCTTTAAATGAAAGGTCAGTGCTGCCTGTAAAATTGTAATTCAACCCCCAAAAATCCAAGAAAAAAAATCCAAGAAACACATGCCAAAATGTAGGATGAACATAAAGTAACCCAATATGATTCATCACCAAACAGAGAAAAGGAAATGAATTTATTAGTGCATTATATATAAGTATTACAATCCAACATAGATTAGAAAGATAGAATGGGTACAAAAAAATGAAACATATTGTCCCATCTCTCCTCCCTCCTCCCTCTCCCATCTCTCTTCTACAGAAAGAATGCAAGTACACTGTGTAATCAAGTACACTGTGTGCAAGTACACTGTAGGCTCTAGCCTTTAAGTTTGCCTAAATCAAAGAATGTCTTTCTCTGAACAAGGCATCTGTATATGTACAACCCAGAGAAAAGCAAGCCAAGTAGTTTCAAAAGGCAAAAGCTAGTAGGAAGCAGTGCAGCCTCTTTCTTTTTGGCCGGTATGACACTGCAACAATGTAGTCCAAGAAGTGTGGAGTGAACATACCTTTCTGAAAAAAGGGATGCAAACATTATTCATCTATATCCAAAAACAAGTCTGATGGTTTGACTTTCTTTTGAGAGAATATGAATAAAAAAGTGCACACAATCGGCTATCTGATGATCAAAGAAAATTACCAGCCGACCAATACGACCAAAATGGGGGAGTACCATAGTCTGCCATACATCAGACAGAGAAATGTGTTACTAGCAGGGGAAAAAATGTATTAACATTAGACCATGCCATCATCTCAAATAAATAAAACAATTACTGCTTTGGAAAGTGGAAGTCATATCAAACATTTCTTTATGAGAAAAAGAAGCTCACAAGTTTCTCCTTCTCCTTCACCCATTTTCGAACTTGTTTTGGCCACAAATAAAAACAACAGGTCCTGATAGGTGATCAAGCATATGATAATTGCTTATCATAAAAACAACAGGTCCTGACAGGTCTCCTCCTTTTCCAGCAACAAAACAACTCAACCCATTTGTCGCCTTCCAAAGCAAAAAGGAGAGAAGGAAGATGAAGAAAAGGAGGAGTTGGTTGCTGTCCCCCCCCCTCTCTCTCTCTCCTACCTAAATGTTTCATAGGGCATCATGCCCAGCCTCTCTCATCTTCTTCCTCCTTCAAAACCATTAAAAAAAATAGAAAAGGAAAAGAAAAGGGCCTAACAGAACGTAAGCAGACCTTTTTAAGTGAAAGATGTATTCGGGTTGCATCATTGACTGAACCAAAAAATTCAATAATTTCAGCCGAAACAAATCAATATCCATAACTATGCTCCCAACACAATTGTCACACTCAATCTTGTACCTCCATGGAGGGTTGATTGACGTGGAGTCTTCACAGATATTTAAGCAATGCCAATGGAGTCTTCAGCTATGATGCACGATTATCATGCCTCTATTCAGCATGTTCAGAATTAAGTTCTTAAGTTACTAACCCTCGTCGTTAATTGGGCTTGAGATGATCTTCTTAGACCTTCTTTGATAAGTAGTTTTTGGTCCATGGCCTGAATCATCCCTTCGCACATCTTGTGTAATTTTAATATATAATCATTAGGGAAGAATTTTTCTTCAATATCTGCCAAATTAAATGTCTCATCATATTCCTACCATAAGCTTTCTCTAAATCAACAAAAAGTATATGTGAAGTTAATCTCTTCTCACTGTGTATTGATTTAATAGAAAACGACTTTTGTAGATCAGCTTGGCATAAACCTTAAGCTGGTTCTCTGAAAAATGTGATGCTTGCCATTTGTGTTGTTTGATTACTCTCTCCTAAATATTTCATCATATAGCTTGTATGTTAGGTAGCTTGGCAGATTTGCAGTTCTTAGTTATTTCTATCCCCTTTGTTATTGTTTAAAAACATAAGCACAGGGAATAAAAATAACAAAGGTCCAATCATCATTCAATGATCAAATGGAAACGTATCCCTTCCAGGTAGATAGTTAATCGCATGGTATTTAACATACAACAAGACATGAAATCAGTTTGCAAGTAAACAAGCTAACTCCAAACAATGGTGTGCATGCATATGCTTTTGTGTATGCTTGTACTTCATGGACATCCTCATGTATTGAAAACAAACAAAGAATTTAAGCATCCAAAATGAGAGAATGCATGTGTGTAAATTTCACATTTAGACACTCGTCTTTTTTTTTTTTTACATGTTATCCTTCTTAATATCATTCCAATTGCATCGAATGTCTCCCAAAGAATCAGTTTGAACGCTTCAGCATAATGAATTGTCATCTCTCCAAAAATTCTTCCTTTATATTCAATACAAAAGATGATCGTTTTCATTTACCAATATCAATTCAGGACAGAAGACACAGAAATAATCAGAGCCCAATTTCCGGTGGGAAATATCCAAATCAGATATTGACCAAACAAACAAAACCCAGTTTGCCATAATCGAATAGGATGATCATCTGTCCAATAATTCAATTTAGGCAGCATAGAAACCAAAACCACACTAAGCATGAAACTCTTATTCTACTAAAAAACGTGATGATTTCCATTTGCAAACATCCATTTGCAACAGAAAACATAGAATTAAACAGAACCCACTTCCCAGTATGAAGCATCCAAACCAATTATAATTCAAACTACATCTAAACGCTCATAGAAAAAAAAATTAACAAAACCCAGCAGGGCTCAATTAATCAATCGATATCGACAAACCAAGCAAAACCCAATTTGCCAAAATTGAAAAGAAGGGTACCTCCAGATCCAACTGCATTGTCTCAGCAACATGGCGCATAATGGAGTGGACAAGCTTGCTCTTGTTGTAGCGCTCCTCGCAGGCATGGATATCTTCCTTGGAGACACGGCGCTTGCTGAGATCGATGTAACCCTTCTCCTTGTCAACCCGGAGGACCATGACCGACTCCTGGGAGTGGGACCATAAGCCACTGTCGAGGGAGTGGGAATTAAAAAAGAGACAAATTGACTTGAGTTATTGCAAAACAAGGCAGACCTTGTATATACATATATAGCTTTAGCCAATCAGAAGAACGCAAAAAATTATCCAGACCCAGATGAAAATAAGCAACACGTACACAACATTAAACAAACATCAAAAGAGAAGAAAACCAAATGAAAATATGCGACGTAACCCAAATTTCAGACATAATTGACAGAGAATCAGTAGCAGAACCCTAGAAAGTTATACGAACCCAAATGCAAAATAAACAACACCCAACAAACAAAACCATCAAAATAAGTTGAAAATCACCAACCATCCCAGTTTTTAAACATGCTGTTTGAAACCCTAAATCCCTAATTCCCATCTCAAACCCCATCATCTGCATCTCCCAAAATTTTGCCAACACCACCAACCAACTCCCACAATCCCTCCGTTTGAAACCCCACCCAACAGAAAAATAAATAACAGAGCTAACAAAACAAATGTCCTGTTTTGCAATATCTTCTTTACAGATAAAATAGAAACAACTATTGGAAGCCACCAATCAAAATAAATAATAATGATAACTGGAAGCCCACAATGGAAATTATAATGAAAGAGTAAACAAAAAAAAAACATCAGTGGCGGTGTTCTTTTTTCCCTCTTTTACATACATGGTCAAACTATATCAACTCTTGGATACCGCCCACCCACAGGCCCAACCATGGAACATCTGATTGACAAACATTACCCATCAATGGTGGGTACCGCAAAACACAAGGTCAAGATCAATGAGTCCATGAACCACCAACAAAGAATGCTAGACCAGTAGACCGGATGAAAATCAAGTCCGGAAAACATACAGCATATGATTCTGGCCTAAAAACCATTTCTTTTTTTTTAATCTACTCATTAAGATACCCAAATCACAGATTTCAGCATCTACCCAACCCTTTCCAACAGATTGAATAAGAAAACATAAATACCCAAATGCATGACAACCTCACAATGAACCCCAACAGATCAAAACAAAATGAAAGTTACATGCATAATAATCAGACAACAACATCGAATTAGTGTATGAAATCAAAGAGATTTCAAAGAAGATGGAAGAACACAGAAATGCATTCAACTAGAAGATAAAAGTGAATCTTACAAAAGGAAGAGTTTTAGGGTATGTCGATCTGCTGCTCCTCAAAGAGATTGGCGCGAACAAACGGCAGCTCTGCTGCTTGCTATTGTTGGGCTTCTGCACACGGGCTAGGTCAGAATCAACCAAGAACTGGACAAAACCTGGTCTAGCCCAGGCTCGATCTTCTTCCTTCTTCGTTTTCTATTCTGTCTGCAATGAGAGAGATGGAGGGGTGCACAGGAGAGAAATGGTGAGAGAGTGAGAGAGATGGAGGGTTGCGCAGGGGAGAGATGAGCGAGAGAATGAGAGGGCGAGAGAGAGTTCCAGTGTTAGAGTGAGAGAGCGTGAGGGAGATGAACGAGAAGGATAAATTAGGGTGGGGATAAATCCTAAGGCGGGAGGGAAAAAGAGAGCAAGGGCGGGAGCGTAGACATCTGGGAACAAAAAGTCTACATGGAATAACTCACGGAGTTAGTCCTCCATAGTTCTCATCTAAATATTGGATGAGAACATCCAATATTTGGATGAGAACCATGGAATAGTCTATGGTTTTGTTCCTGAGTTAGTCCATGTAGCAGGACTCATTTGGGAATACTCAAAACTTTTAGCTAGTTTTACGAGCCGAATATCAAAATTGATATTAAAAAAAATGTGATTTAAGAAGAACCGATATAAAAAGATAATAGATGTGATATTGGTTTGGGAAAACTATGTAATATCGGTTTCATAATAACTGATATAAAATATATCAATTAATATCATATATGTGCTAACCGATATTATATATAGCGATTATTATATCGGTTACTATGTAACCGATACAAAAAAAAATTGACCGATATAAAAATGGGGCGTGCACAGTGGATTGTTATTTTTGGGGCTGAATTGATTTTGAAGGCCCGAGTTGACTTTTATTCTTCCAAAACAAAAATAATGAAAATATAATTTTTCAAGTTAAATAAATTATCAAAATCTGGAAAATTGACATTTGCCGGCAATATAGGTATTTCGCCGGTAAAAAATATATCCTTTGCGGGCGACACAAATATTTTGCAGGTAAAAATAACCTTTGCCGGAGAGAGAGAGAAGAGCACGCAAGAGAGAGAGAGAGTGTGAAAAGAGGGGTTTCGGTGGCGGGAGAGGGAAAAAAATTGGGAAATTTACCGACGATTATTTTTCGTCGCAAAAAATAAAAATTTTCATCGGTAAAAATTAATTTATTTTTTTTGAAAAAAAGTAAAAAAATCTACCAACCTTTACTGATGTTTTATATTAAATGTCGGTGATAAATTTTCCGACGCTAATTTTTGTCGGTAAAAAAAATTTTCCGACACGTTTTGTCACGGGCAAACACGGGCGAGGCAAAATGAGATTTGTTGCCACTAACTCTATTGGTGGTTGCAACAAGTAAGAAATAGCCACAAAAACACTGGCCGCAGCAAAAAGTTCGACGCTAAAAGTCATTTTTTTGGTAGTGTGAGCAATGGGTTCTCGGTGGGTATCGTGAGAAAAAGAAGGTGTGCGAAATTTCTTTGGTGTCAAGATTTGGGTTCTCAATGGGTATCATCTAGCCCTAATTTGGGGTTAAATTTTGGGTGTCAAAAAAAGGGTGCGAAATATTTTTGGAATATTAATTTGGCGGGTTTCTTTTTTTACGGCATACGAAATGTGGGCTGTGAAAGCTGATTAATCTTACAGCTTCTCAAAGCAGGCCGTAAACCTAATTTGAATGGCTTGGCCTTTTACAGCGTGCAACATGTGGGCTGTGATATCCTAGTATTTTTACGGCTTGCGAATGTGGGCCGCAAATGCTCAATAATTTATGGCGTCCTAAATGCACGCCGTAATTGATAAGATCTCACGGCGCGCAAAATGCACGCCTTAATAAAGAGAAGAAAAAGCCCTATTGCGGCTCGCATTTCATGCGCGCCGTACTATTATATCATTTACGGCTTACATTCAATGCATGCCGTAAAAGACGCGCTGTAAAAGCCCTGAAATGGTGTAGTGCTTGCAGAAATGTTGAGCCTGTTCGACTATGGTTTTGGGCCATCGTTTCTCTTCGATGAGTTCATTAAAAATAAAAATATATATATATATATAAAACAAAAAAAAAAGACATAGACCACTAAGGTTAAACCAACTGTGTTCTTTGATCATGGTTGATTCAAAGAAAAGCCTTGTCCAGAGTGTGGAGACAGCTTGACTGTTCTAGGCAAGGGTCCTCCAAACGGGTTCATTAAGTAATCCTACCCTTACCTGGGGGCAATTCTATCAATCAAGATTTCATAAGACCGGGTTAGGAGGCCTATGTGTACTCTCTCATCTTTTAAATCAATTTTTAAAAAAAATAATAAATTTTTAAAAAATAAAAATTTTAAAAAAAAATTAAAAAATAAAAAAATTTTCAAAAAAAAAAATCTTAAAAATAAAAATAAAAATAAAAAAATAAAAAATAAAAAAAAGATTTTAAAAAAAAAAAAATCTTCAAAATCTTCAAAAAAAAAAAAAAAAAAAAAAAAAAAACTTCCGTCATTTTGGGTTTAGATTGGAGAAATCTTGGTCTTCTCCTTTCTGAGCACTGGCGCTCGCAGAAATCGCTGAGCCCGTGTTCAGATTGGAGTGCCTTTTGCTCTCTTTGATGAACCCGATATTGGCCTTTCAAAAAAAAAAAACTCGTCATTTTTAGATTCAGATTTAAGAAATTATGGTTCATTTTATTCTGAGCACTGGCGCTCGCGGGAAATCGCTGAGCCCGTGTTCAGATCGGAATACCATCTGCTCTCTTTGATGAATCCAATCTTGACCTTTCAAAACAGAGAATCTCATCTCATGGATGCGGTCTCAAAACATTTGTGTCTAGCGGTACTAGTACGCCCTTTCAGGGTCTCCAACTTTATATTCTTCTTAGCTCGAGCAAGCTCTGCTTCTCGATAAGTCGAATTTAAGTTCACAATTGCTTCTAGCAGTCACTGGGATGCCCATTCTGGGCTTACTATACCTGCGATCAGAACAATTGTACCCTCTATGGCATTTTGCCTTCTTCATGTTGCTTGGGTCATCTTCCTCTAGCAATTTGAAAAGACGAAACCATAGAACTTCCCATTTATGATCATTATATTCTTGTGATTACTAATGGATGTGGTCTTGTTTCAGAAATTTTCGAAAAACTAACAATGGCAGCTTCACTAACCATTACTTTCGATGAAAACAAGCACCAACTCATGCTTCAACAGAAGCAAACCGCGCGCACTTACAAGCGCCCCATCAGCTGCCGAAGCGTCAACTCCCTCGGCAACTCTCTAAGCTCCGGGTCGACCTCGACTCCCCGGACTATCGTCTTTAGGATGCTGGGTCCATTCCCACTTCCCGAGGAACAAACTGCTCCCTCCAAGGAGCAGAAACTCGCCTCTCAACGTGTCACTACCGTGACACCAAAGGCGAGCACCAGAAGGCCTGAAGCCTGTGGCACCCCCACGAAGCCTCGACCAGCAAACGACCAGGTCTATCCCAAGACTTGGTCCCCAAGACCTTCACCAAAACAGAGAAGGTCCCAAACATCCACTAGGCCAGTATTCCTGGCCCCACTCAAAGAGAACCAGTTCTACCCTCTTGCCTACATGAAAGAGGAGAGACCCATCTCCAACCTGACTCCCAAGTCAACCCAGCATGAGCCGACTTGTTCCTACAAGCCCAAAATCAAGTCATGCATCACAAGGCCTCTGCAAGCACCTGCTAAGGCCTACCAACCTGCAGTTCGACCTTTCATCTCTACAGGGGCCGAACTCCAAACATTCAAAGCTTCGCTGCAACAGGCGAAGGACAGGGTTCACATCCTGTCCTTACTCAGCTACAAAGAAGACAGGCTCGGCTGCTGCACCAGAGGGAGCACATCCTTCATCGTCAAAGCCTAGCCAGAGTTGACCGAAGCTCAAATTGCTCGTCGTATACGCCGCCGTGCGTTATATACCGGCAAAAGAGACTAGAGAAGCAAAGGACCCAGCCTCCTACACTTCAAGTCTCGCCCAAATGGGTCGAAAAAGAAAGACCCAACCAAGTTGCTGCCGTCCATATGGTTGGAAAAACCAGAAGGCGCCAAAAATCAGCAATAAAAATCCATGTCCGACGTCCGATGACCCGCAGCTTCTCCAAGACAAGAAGACATTCAGAAGAATCCCCCGCTCCTTCAAGCAAAGGACAGCAGAGTGATCCTTCCTCAAGCTCTTCTTAAAAAGAATGAGCCCCAGCTCAGTCACCAGGACAGTTTCTTCGTTCGAATCACGAAGAATGAACGTCTTGGCTATAAATTCTGAGCCACCACCCCGTAATCCACCTCCAGAAGATGCGATCACCCGCATCCAGCAGTTGGAACAAGGCCAGCAGAGGATTGAAACTCTGACGGAAAACCTTCTCCTTGCCTTCCAAAATTAGGCAAACAATGAACCTCCTCCGAATCATCAAGATGATGAGGTAAATGGAGAAGAAAATGAGTCACGCGTCCTTACCAAAAAGGACGTAGACAGTATCCTCGCCAAAGCAAAAAAAGAGGATATACTTAAGGAGCATGGGATCAAGCCACCATATCCCTTATGGATGGACTCGGTCCCGTTCCCCACCAAATTCAAGCATCCTACTCTCCAAACATATACGGGGAAAGGATCAGCCAGACAGCACGTCATCCACTTCAAGATCTTGACGGGAGCTATCGCGGATCAAGATGCACTCAAGATCCGCCTCTTTGCAAGTACCCTAAAAGGTACGGCCTTCGATTGGTACTCCACTCTGCCGGAGGACTCAATCCAAAACTGGGCCATGCTAGAGACACGCTTCTGACTCACTTCAAAGGTGAAGATCATCCCGCTACTATGGCTCAGCTGTGCAGCCTCAAAACAGGGGGAGAATGAATCAACATATGACTTCATTCACAAGTGGAAAGCAATGGCATACAAATGCTCTGATGTATTGCCACAAGCGTCGCTAGTCGACATCTGCCGAAACAACATGAGAGCCAGAATCCACTCCATGATCATCGGCAACAAATCAAAAAACCTGGGAGAACTCCTAGAAGCTTCCATGGAAGCTGAAACGGTGATTAAAGACCTCAACAGTCAGAAATCATCAAGAAAAGAGCCAACCGCCATTGCAACCTCTAAACCAAAGAAAAAAGAGGTCCTCAATGTGCAGACCAAGTCAACTCCTCAGCCACCAAAGAAAGCTGAAAATAAAGTTGCTAGTAAGAGACCTGAACTCTCAGATGCCTTCAAAGAACGAGTAGAGAAGAATTACCCGTTTGATGAAGATGTTGATGAAATCTTCGGGGCTCTTGTGGCAAACGGCAAGCTCACCTTGCCTGAACCAAAAAGACGAAGTGATGTTGGCAAAACCAACGATCCTCGGTACTGTCCATACCACCAGATGATCTCGCATCTTCTCAATCAATGCTTCGTTGTGAGGGAGAAAATAAACGAGATGTGGAAAAATGGAGTCATCACCTTTGACAAAAACTATGGTTCTGCCTCCGTCAACATGGTGACATGTGGACAAACATCAAAATCACTGAAGAAGAAGATCACTACTTCCTTCAAGGTGATAAACACAATCTAAGCGTCCGAGAACTGGTTCCTTACCCGACACCAGACGGACAACCCATATGGGTACATCCCGATCTCCTGGAAGATGCAAATTGGGAGGTCGTGAAAACAAAGCCTACAGCTCAACAGCGAAGGCAGGCTAGGAAACTTCTCCTCAAGCACAAACGGCAAGAAAAGACCCAGCCAAAACAAGAAGTCAAAGAAAAGGCAGAGGCTTCCTCTACTGCTTCACTGGAGGCAACAAAAACATCCCTTCCAGAGACTTCAAAGGGGGTAGCTCTCAGTGATTTCATGCCACCTCAATTCAAAGAAGTCACGCAGGTGGCATCATACTCTTGCAATTCGGTAGTTGGATTCTCCATTGATGGATACGAGTCCAGCGACACCGATGATGGATTCGAATCCAACTACACAGATGAGTGGGAGGAGTCCCTTGAAACAGGAGAATATCTTTCCGATGAAGAATGGGTTCCTGAGTCTCATCTTATTCCAGTAATCTGGTATTACCCCCTACAGCCACAAGGATCCTGGTCTGATGATGAAGAAGACCAAGAAGCTGTACAAGAAAATGCTGCTGACCCAGCACCTCTCATTATTCCAGTGGAAATCAACCATCTTGAGCCACAAAGAGTTGATAAAGAAGAAGATCCGGCTCGCATGCTGATCTTAAAGAATATGCAAGGATCTTGCAGCGACTCGCTCTAGAACAAGAGCAAGAACGCGTCAACGAGCCTCCTCGCAATCCAGAGCCTGAAGTCCCTGAAGACCACCAGGTACATCCTCCCTTAACTCCTGAAAATGGAGAAAATTGCTGGATAGACGATCCTCTTACATCCGAGGATGAGTCTGACTCCGATCAGGCAACGTCTCCCGTCAGAGCTTCCTGTAACGTGATAATTCGGGATTATAGCTCTTCCGAAGCATCATCTGATGAGAGCACTTACACTCCGGCGACGCCTAGCAATGTATCTTCTAAAGCCACCTCATCTCACGTGACTTTCACTGAGATGACACCCTCTCAGGTTTCTTCTCTCGAGACTGTGACTTCAAAGTTCACACCCTTCATGACTGAAGAATTCCCAGCCATTGATGCTTGGGACGATGAATTAGTCAACGAAGAAGAAAGGTTGCTGGATGCTGTTCAGGACTTGTTCCTGGAAAATGCTCCGTGCAACATGATCACTGAGGATGGCAACTCTGTTGCTGATTCATCCTCAGCAAATGAAAAACGACAACCTCTTGATCCTGAAGACAATCTTCCAAATGAAGACCCTTCTCAAGAAGCTCTCGAAGTTGGTAGAGGCACCCGCTCTGGCCGGGACTACCACAAAAATTACAACCAATCTTCCTTTACATATGTAAATCCTTCGGGAAAAGATGTTGTAAGCGCCCCTAGTGGCAACAATGATGAACATGCAGGCCCTAAGGAGGCTTTCAAGTATGACTTGATTGAACACTTCAAGCACATACCTGCACGTCTGCACATCCTAGATTTGTTGCGAATGTCTCCGCACACTCGTGATAATCTCATCTCGGAATTACAAAAGCTGAATGAGGATGTCGACAAATATGCCCCACAAGTCCTCCAAATTGAAATGAATTACCGGGTCAAAAACTCAGAAGCCTCCTCAAAGGGAGAAAAGAAGAAAACTGAGGAATCATGCATTGAATGCCTCTCGGTTAAAAAAGCAGCCAGTGCAACCATCGCCTTCACAAAGTACGACCTCCTACTTGGAGAAACCAGGCATAACTGACCCCTGTACTTCACAGGGTATATCAAGGAAATGCCTATGCACAGAGTTCAGATCGACTCAGGTTCTGCACTCAACCTCATCTCCACATCGGCTCTTGAAGAGTTGGGCATCCCGCCCAGCAAGCTGAGCCACACATCTGTATCTATCTTTGGATACGATGGGAGTACTCAAAGGCCTATCGGCAAAATCAGGTTCAAATTGCATATCGGTGATCTTATCTCTGAGGTCACAGTGTATGCAATGAAAACCCCTTCATGCTACAACATCCTTCTCGGACGCCCTTGGATCCACGAGAATTGTGTTGTCCCTTCAACTCTACATCAATGCATCAAGTTTGTTGGCGACGACGGCATGATACATCGAGTCTTTGCGGACAGAAAACCCTTCAAAGGTAAAGAAGTCCACTTCGCAGACTCACAAATGTATGAAGGTGAAAAAGAAGAAGAGGAGAAGCACACAGCATCCTTTGCCGAAAATCTCCAGAAAGATAAAGGCAAAGCTCCTCAACAATCACCGGAAGAAAACAAACCATCCGGTAAATCTAAAGAGAGCATTCAAACTCCCTTCATCATCTCCCTTAAATCTTCAAAGCCTTTGGTCATCACAACTAAAGTGAAGAAGGCAAAACAAAAGCCTGAGGGCAAATTTGTTGTCTCTTTCGTGTCTATCATGCAAGACACGGACTCGGATTCAGAGCCAGAAGACGACGCATCGTCAAGCCAAGCTGACACTCAGCAAGTTCAGCCTGCTCTCACTCCAATGGAGATAACTTCTGACATAGAAGATCCTACGTCAGCTTCCTTCGTTGTTCCAGCAACTTCAGCAAAGGAAAAGCCGATCTTCTTCCATAGATCGGATGCTTCTTCATCAAACTCCATGCTTGAACCTTTCCAAAATAAAGGTATGCCTCAACTATCCTTATACAGTTCTGTGGCACAAGCTATTATGAAGAAAATGGGCTATGACGCTCAAAACCCAGTCGGTCTGAGAGAAGGACGCGGTATTCTCACGCCATTGGGGCCCATCTTGACCAAAAGCCAGCTGGAAGATTGGAGACTCTACGGCTATGTAGAAAAGTCTTCACACGGGTTAGGGTATGATCCCGACACTCCCTTGAGACAGTTGACACAAAGGCTAGCTTAAAAGTCAATATGCTGACCAAGCCTCAACATCTCAAGTCCATGAAGACATCGATCTCCCTGGATATCTCTTTGATGAGTCACCTCACAAAGATCCAGGAAGCTCATCCAATTGGCACGATTTCTCCGAAAATGAAGAGGAGTTGTCCGATGGCACAGATGTGTGGTCTTCTGACCCAGAAGAACCCTCATCTCCAAAAGAAGTAGCCTACTTCGACCCGGTTTCAACAGGCGATTGGGATCATCTCATAGCAAGCCTTGGGAAAATTACCGATCAAGAAGACCCGTGGAAAGGAACAAAACCTTGGTCTGGAAATGCCCTTGAAACCCCAGAAGGTTCCGTTGAGCTGGAAGCCTCCAAAAATATTGTGGAGGAACCACCTTCGAACCTTCCAACAGAAGATCCTGTTCAAAAGATAGACTTGGGAACCCCCACGTCCTGTATTCATAAGCAAGAATATAAAGGATAATGAGTTACCCGAGTATATCGCCTTTCTTCGTGAGTTTGTTGATTGCTTTGCATGGTCTTACGCTGAAATGCCTGGCTTAGACCCCAAAATAGCGGTTCACAAACTCAATCTTCAAGAAGACATCAAGCCTGTCAAGCAAGGCCAAAGAAGATTCCGTCCAGATGTGATGGATAAAATTGAACAAGAAGTTCAAAAACTCAAAAGCGTCGGCTTCATCCGTGAGGAACAACATCCTGAATGGTTGGCCAACATTGTCCCCGTGACAAAGAAGAACGGGCAGATCAGGGTCTGTATTGACTATAGAGACCTGAATGGCGCATGCCCTAAAGATGAATTTCCGCTCCCCATACCAGAGGTAATGATTGATAATACCTGTGGATTCGAGTGAATGACATTCATGGATGGCTTCTCTGGCTACAATCAGGTAAATATGCATCCTGAAGATGAAAAACATACATCTTTTCGGACCCCATTTGGCGTGTATTGCTACACTGTCATGCCATTTGGTCTGAAAAATGCTGGTGCCACATATCAGAGGGCTATGATGAAAATATTCCAAGATATGCAGCATAAGACGGTTGAATGTTACGTTGATGACCTCGCCGTCAAATGCAAAAGAAAAGAAGATCATCTCGAAGACCTTCGAGAAGTCTTCCTCCGGCTTCGCAAACACAAACTGCGAATGAATCCTTTGAAATGCTTCTTCGGCGTCTCGTCGGGTAAGTTCCTCAGATTCTTAGTTCGGAAAGTTGGAATAGAGCTCGACCCATAAAAGTCAAAGCCGTTCTAGAAATGCCCTCTCCAAGAACCTTGAGAGAACTCAAAGGGCTTCAAGGGAGATTGGCCTACATCAGACGGTTCATCTCCAATCTATCAGGGAAAATGCCGTCCATTCTCCCTGTTGATGAAAAAAGGTGTAAACTTTGTTTGGGATGCTGACTGTGAAGCTGCTTTCCAAGACATCAAGTCATATCTGACAAAACCTCCAGTGTTAGCTGCTCCTATCACTGGAAAACCATTTATCTTGTACACAAGAGCCCTTGATCACTCTTTGGGAGCTCTGCTTGCACAAGAAAATGATCAAAGAAAAGAAGCTGCTCTATATTACCTCAGCCGCATGCTAGTAGGTGCAGAGCATCGCTACTCTCCAGTCGAAAAAGAATGCCTTGCAGTGATGTTCGTTGTACAAAAGCTGCGTCACTACTTGCTTTCCAACACAGTATACCTGGTCTCGAGGGTCAACCTCTTGAAGGTCCTTGTCACAAAGGCAGGTCTCTCAATGCTCGACTGGTAAAATGGTCCATCCTTCTGTCACAATTTGATATTAGGTATGTACCACAAAAGGCAATCAAAGGGCAAGCTCTAGCGGACTTCCTCGCAGAGCATCCATTGCCTAAAGATTCTCCACTCAGAGATGATCTCCCAGACGAACCAGTCTACAGTGTGGAGACTTTCTCGCAAAGTGCCTCCTGGGACATGTACTTTGACGGTGCAACCAGGACGAATGAAAAAAGACAGCTGATCTCGGGAGTTGGCATCCTCTTTGTTAGCCCCGACAAATACATGATTCCATACGCTTTCTCGCTACTGGAACCATGCACAAACAATGCAGCTGAATATCAAGCTCTAATCCTAGGATTGGAACTCGCCATCGAATCCGATATCACCATGCTGGAAGTCTTTGGAGACTCTCAACTGATCGTCAACCAGATGAATCAGAAATTTGAAGTCAGGAAGCCAGATTTGCTGCCTTACTACAACAAGGCACAATCACTTCTGCAAAAGTTTGACATCTGTCACATCACCCACATTCGTAGAGGTGAAAACATACGTGCAGATGCCCTAGCTGGACTTGCCGCATCCATGGCAATCCAGGAAGGGGAAAACATGCAAATCACAGTGTGTGAAAGAAGAATCCTTCCTCCTCTTAACACACACCAAGCAGTGGCTGAATGCCACCAAGTGGTCGGAAGTCGGATTTCAATCCTTCAAATTTCAATCGGCGACTGGAGGGATCCGTTCATTGATTACATTATGTTCGGAATCCTACCTGAAGATCCAAAAGAACGGGTAAGCATCCAAAGGCGAACCCCAAGCTTTCATTTGGATATTCCTTCAAAAATCCTTTACAGGAAATCCTTCAACGGAGTACTTCTATGCTGCTTGTCAGAACAAGAGGCTGGAGAAACACTCAAAGAAGTTCATACTGGTCTTTGCGGAGCTCATCAGGCTGGACCTAAGCTCTATGATCAGATAAAAAGGTTAGGGTATTACTGGCCTACCATGGTGTCTGACGCAATGCAATTTGCTAAGCGCTGCCAACAATGCCAAATTCATGGAGATTACATTCACATGCCTCCAGAATGGCTGCATCCTACAGCGATCTCATGGCCTTTCGAAGCCTGGGGTATGGACATCATAGGTCCTATTTCTCCCCCTTCGAGCAAAGGTCATCGCTTCATCTTCGCCGCTACGGATTATTTCTCCAAGTGGTCAGAAGCATTTGCGTTTAACGAAATGAAGACCTCATCAGTCCTTCAGTTCCTGCGCACCAACATCATTTGTCATTTCGGCATACCCAAAAGATTCGTCCATGATAACGGACCACAGTTCCGGGATCATCGATTCTACAGGTTCTGCGACAAATACAAAATCCAAAGCTGTCCTTCGACTCCATACAATCCGGCAGCAAACGGGTTAGCAGAAGCTTTCAACAAGACACTCTGCAAAATCCTCAAAAAAATGGTCTCTAGTCACAAAAGAGACTGGAGCGACAAAATGTCTGAAGCTTTGTGGGCCTATCGAACCACCGTTCGAGGACCAACCCATAGCACACCATTCTCCTTGGTCTATGGATGCGAAGTTGCCGTACCCTTGGAAGTACAAATTCCTTCCTTGAGGGTATCCTTGCAAAATGACATGACTCAAGAAAGCAATGTCAAATTGCGACTCCATGAGCTGGACAATCTCGATGAGAGACGGCTCGAAGCTCAACAAGGCATTGAACTTTACCAAGCACGCATGGCAGGATCTTTCGATAAAAAGGTCAGGCAACGCGCCTACAAAAAGAGTGACTTGGTTCTTGCAGTAAAAAGACCAATGGTCTTCGCTCACAAGTCCAAAGGCAAATTTGAGCCAAAATGGGAGGGACCCTACGTCATCGACAAGGTTTTCTCTAATCGTGCATACGCACTCCTAAACATGGAAGGTGACAGATGTATGCTGCCCATCAACGGCAAGTTCTTAAAGCGGTACTACCCTTGAAGACTTACCCAACTGGGTAAGAGCAATGCCTGTATGGCCAAAAACCAGTTTCCTGGTACACGCTCGCTAAAACCCACCCTTTTTTTAGAATTTTCATATCAAATGTTGAAATTTCTAGAAATTTAAAACAATGCTTACTTTAATCGTTTCATTGTTCAAAAAAAAAAATATCCAAGTTTAGGAACCTTTCCCTAACTTGACCAAAATTTTCAACCCTTGAACCCAAAATTCATGGTTTGAAACAAAATCCGGATTCAGGGATTTCCACCCTAGTCCACCCTGCCTTTTACCGCCAAAATGGTTTTAGGTCAAAACCTTATGACCCTCGTGTCTTTAAATAAAAAAAATGGTTTTTCAAAAAAAAAAAACCGCGGGGAAGCGACGCTTAGTCGATACTCGCACAAATCGGAAGCATATGAACCATGTTCGACACTTCCAAAATCGCAGGGAAGCGACATTTCGTCGATACTTGCAAAATCCAAAAACCATGGAGACGCAACATTTCAGTTGATATCCATAACTCAAAGGTTCAAAAAAACTACAAATTTCAAAAATCGTGGGGAAACGACATCAAGTCAGTACCCGCAAAACCAAAATTTTTGAAAAGCAAGGATGCGACATTCCATCGATACTTGCACCCAAATCCGAGAGGATGCGACATTCCATCGATACTCGCAACCGAATGAGCAAGGATGCGACATTCCATCGATACTTGCAAGAACATTCAGCAGGGAGGCGATTTTTAGTCGATACTTGCATTTTTGAAAACCAAACCGGCTATAAATGCCATCAAAACAGGCTATAAATGCCACAAACCGGCTATCAATGCTACCAAAACAAAACCGGCTATCAATGCCATAAACAAAAAACTTGGATTTAAAAAAAAACCGGCTATCAATGCCACCAAAATAAAACAGGCTATCAATGCCACCAAAAACCGGCTATAGATGCCACAAAACAAACCGGCTATCAATGCCACAAAAAAAAACCGGCTATCAATGCCACCAAAAACCGGCTATAGATGCCACAAAACAAACCGGCTATCAATGCCACCAAAACTGGCCATAGATGCCACAAAAAAAACTCGGCTATCAATGCCACAAGAAAAGTTGGCTCTCATGCCAAAATTGGCTTCCATGCCACAAACAAAAACCTAGCTTTCATGCCAAAACAATCATTTGACAAAAGATTTTCACAAAATGACAACCTTTTGATCAAATCCCATTTAGCAATTACTTTTATCACAAAAAGATTCAAGTGAGCGTAGGGATAACAAAAAAGAAGAGCATCTCATTTAGCAATTACTTTTATCACAAAAAGATTCAAGTGAGCGTAGGGATGAAAAAAAAAGAGTACCAAAAAAAAATACATGTGGTACCAAAAAAAAAAGAAAAGAGAAAGTGTTCACAAGCACTACAAAAAAATAAGTACCAAAAAAAATACAAGTGGTACCAAAAAAGAGAGAAGGATGGTTTCTGTAAAAAAAAATATACAGGAGCTCAATCAAAAATGGTCTCCAGCCAAGAGTTCAGCTCCTCAAGCAAACTTTTAGCCTCAGCCGTCAAGGATTCCAAGGCACGCTTCTTCAGGAACCTGCCATGAGATGCTGGAGTGGGCTGTACCCCTTCTTTCACACCGGGAAGCTTGTCCCGAGCAGTTTGCCATCATTCGCTCTCTTCAGATTTCCTTTCAAGAACTCGATTGGCATCTGCAACCAGGCGAATCAGAGCACTCTCCCTATCGCGAGCCTCTATTATGGCAGTCCACTTGGCAGCGACTTGTGCCTGTAAATGCTCAAGACGTTTCCTGGCCTCATCGACCTCCCTATCAAGGATGTTAAGGTCATGTGTCAGCCCGATGATGGTTAGCTCTTCTAAGTTCTTCTTTCGGACTGCCTGCTTCCTGCTTTCTGTAGCCTCATCCAGGTCAGACTTAGCCTTATCAGCAGGGTCCAGGAACATCTCCTTGAAGAACTGGTCATCAGCCAAACCCACGGTCTCAAACCACTTGTCACCCAGTGCAATGATCCTATCAACGATCGCCCTGGCACCTGTGACATCCAGACCAGCCTCTTCGGCATCACTAAGAATCTCCTGCACATGCTGTATCATGCCAAATCCGGCTTCCAAGTGCCCAGAAAAGAGAGTCTCAATCCAAGAGCTCAGAACTCGCACCACCACCTTCTTCGCAAAAAGAAGAGATGGCCCAGCTGAAGATTCGCCCAACTCCGTTGGTCGGCTGCTCATATCATCATCTGTTGGAAGAGTAACAAAAGAACTCTTTCCAGCTGAAGCTACTCCTGCTCGGGAAGGAATCTCAGCACGAGGAATCTCCTCAACATTGTCAGAGCTGGTCCCAGGAATCTCTACCTCTGGATCAACCTCTGGCATCCCTTGCTCTGGTTCTGAAGGAAGCGACGGACCCTCCTCTGTCACTTCAAAACCTGCCAAAGAAACACAAAAAGGTATGAATATGACCCTGTTTGAAAATCATTATCAGGGTTATAACTACAAAATGCCTTCTTCGATGACTGGCGGAACACTTTCCTCCTCCATGAACTCATTGGAAGCATCATCAACATTTGCGTCCATCGAGGGTTCAAAGTCATCAGAATCCTGTGGCAAGTCAGCTGGCAAGAAATGTGTTAGCAAACCAAGTCAAAGACAAAAAAAAAAGAAAGCAAAAGAAGTCGTACCAATTAGAGATTCTGGATTCACTCCAGAGTCCCTCGGTTCTTCTTCAGGTGCCCCGACAGGATCCGTCACCACCTCATCGACTGGAACCTCAGGCATCACTAAGTCTTCCTCTGCTAAAAAAAAAAAGAGAAAAGCAGAAACAAAAAGTAAATCATAACATGGAAAAAATCCCATGAAAAGAAATGGAAAGAGAAAAAGGAAGAATCATACCTTCACCGATGGTCTCTTCTTCTCGACTTCTCTTCTCTGGAGGCTCGTCGGCATCCACTGGCACATCCTCATTGATAGTAAGAGGAACTTCCAAGTCAGGAGAGTCCTCATGTTGCCCCTTGTTGCGATGATGACTCCTCCCCCTCTTACCCTGGCGGGCTCGCTTCTTAGAGGAACCTGCCCCGCTGTCAGAGTTAGGTTTCCCACTTGACTCCTCACTGGATGGTCTACTCTTGCCAGTAGACTCCACGGAAGCTTGCCTCTGTGCCGCTTGCATCCAAGCGCCAAGTTCGGCTTCCTCCTGTTCTAGCTGCTCTAAAGCCTCATCAGGTATTTCTCGAACAGCTTCAGAACCAATGACGCCCTGATCACCGAGAAAGCCTATCTTGTGCTTCTCTCCAGAAAGGAAGGCCCAAACTTCCTCTCGCCGGACGCCATCCGACTTTCCAAGGCCCTTTCCAGATGCCAGCTTCACATCAAGCTCCTTCTTGGAAAGCCCCCGATATGCCGAAAAGCTCTCCGCGAACCACTTCGCAAAGCCGGCAGTCCGGGAAGTCAGCAACACAGGATAAGAGATCATGGCTATAGTGTCTTCAGCACTATAGAAAGCCCATGCATTTCTCTCATCCTGTAAGCCTCCAAAGCGCTTCACCATGCTTGAAGGCGCTCCAACAACGCCTTGAGAAAAGCCCAGCTGCAAAGCAAAGCGAGAGGGTACATACGGCTGGATGTCGACGAAAAGATGTCTACGGCACACCATCGTGCCGACACGTACGCTGAAAAGCCACTCTCTCTCTGCATTCGTCAAGGAATAATGCCTTCCCGACCCCGCCCTGGTAGAGTCTCGGGAGGCACCAAAATCAAAAGCCTTCTTCCGCAACTCTGGAGAAAGCTTCACTGAAGACTGCCCCATCTCGACGTCTCTGAACCGTCGGATTCTCATGCGGGCAAACAAAAGTGATTCTGACACGGCTTTGCCCTTAGCCAGTCGAATCATCAGAGGATCATCATCCTGTGCAGCACCCAGCCGGTGGAAGCCAGGACAGTGGTACACGTACCACGAATAAAAGATATGGGCTGAAAATACCCTATTCATGGGAAGCCCAAGCCGAACCAGAAAAGCAGCAGCCTGCAGTTCGGTACACAGGTAGGAGTAAAGAGCTGGCACCAAAGCAAGCTGCTCTCCAAACGCCATCTGACAAGCCGGAAAAATACAATGCGGCCTGATGTGCGTTCCATCTCCTCCAGCAAAAATAGCCTCACCAAGCCAATAAGTGAGGTAAACAGCGAGATCTCTCCGCAGTGCAATGTCAGGACATATGGCGTTTGTACTGGCACAGAAATCTCTCAACTCTTCTTGCTAATGGAAATTAGGGTGAGCCTCTCGGATAGGTTTCAAAACTTTTGACCCACTTGACGCAGGGATCAACTATCCAAAAGGCTATAAAACCCAATCCAAGATCTATGTCCTCAATCTCAGCCATCATGATCAGTAAATATAATCTATCTAGAAGATAGAAATAGCAACTAACAAGCATCCATAATAATCTACAACATGCAAGCAAGTGGATTATACCTTTGGAGCTCGGTTGTGCTCTAATGGTGGAGTTGCGTCTTTCTTTGATGATGAGATGCTTTCACTAATCAAATAGGGATCTCCAAGACCTCTTGATCTTCCACGCTATGACCCGTATTAGATTCTCCTTTTTCTCAAGAAGATGGTGGGATCTCCAAGAGAAAACTACTAGGAACTCTAGGGAGAAACTAGAAAGAGAACTAGAAGAGGGAGAGAGAGGAAAAACTCGAGCAACACTTGCTCTAGAGGACTTGGGCGTGAATCCCTAGGTGGATTTATGCATGGGACGTCCAAGCCTTGCAATCCTCTATTTATAGCTTAAAAGCTATTAAGTCACCTCCTCTTTCTAATTGAAATAGAAGTCTCACTTCTCTAACAATTAGCAACTCTCTTCTATTGCTAGTTAAAATAGAAGTCTTATTTCCACAATAATTTGTAACTTACTATATCATAATTAGAAGTCTCACTTCAAATATGATTAGTAACTTTCCAATTCCTTTCTAATTAAAATAGAAGTCTCACTTCTACTAAAATTAGTAAGTCTACTATTACCACAATTAGAAGTATCACTTCAAATAGAAATAGTAACTTTCCTTTTAGAGTTCAACTAGAATTAGATACTTTCTAATAATTGGGCTAGCGTGGGGACCACTAGGGATTCCTGAGAAGACTGGCTCCAACTGGACACGCGACCCCACATCTCATGTGTAATCCGGGCCTATAGTTAATTGCAAATAACTCCACTATATAAATGCAATTGAACTCCAGTCTTAGGAATATTACATAGAAGACCCTAAACTTCCACATTACCACAAGTAGACCCCTCTATCAATATCCATGGATTAATTGGACCTGTCTTCCAAACTAGATCCATATCTTATTATCCTTGAGCCCCAATTAATTATAATGATCATAGGTACCTTTCCAATTAACTCTTAATCGGAATGGGTGCGCACTTACCAATGATAAATCCATTAATTGGCAGAAGGGGATATTAGAGATAGATTCCATCTTGACCATTGAATGTTCCCACAGCTCTACTACCACGTACCCAAATCACCGAGGTGTTGACCTACAGTTGGCCTCACTCATTGGTGACTCAAAGCAAATGAATAGATAGAAACTTGAGTTCATTAATGTCTCAGGATTGAGAGCCTATTGCTAGGGAATTATGAGAGCAGACCTTAAAATAAAGACAGTGTTTATAAGGTGCTTCTCATGGTCCTTCAATACATCCAATGTACCAGCATTATGATCCAGAATCTTCCATTCTGATGATCGAGACAAATCACACTATCTCATAGTGATCAAAGTACTGCAACCTTGTCAGTATGAGATGTCCAGTCTCATCATTGGTTGTGATAATATTTAAGTATAAGATTTGCCACACATGTCTCCCATATGTGGATCTCATCCATACACATGTGTTACATCTAATATACTTGTGGACCCCGGTTCATCTCATGAACCATCATGTCATTCGTATTGGTTATGTGCAAGTATATAATAAATCACCATTCATCTCATGAAAGGAAAACATGAATATATGAATAAATAAAGAATTTAATCAATTTATTATATCATCTACTGGATTGAGTCCATAAAACTAACACTTGCATGGCCAAGATCTTCTTTGAACTTGGATCCTGAGCTCCGGCTTCTTGGGTCACGCTATCAGAAGACTCCCTGCTATCAAAAAAGTTGGGGAATGAAGAGCTAGAACTCTTTCAACTGCTGGATCTAACTTTTAAAAGCTCCTTCTCCTTCAAAAAATCATAGAAGGCGACGAGCTGAAAGTACAGAAGCCTGAACTCCTCAGACTGCCCCTCGAGGACGCTGTCAATTTGCATAAACTCCTTATAGAGTTTGCCGGGGATGGGCAATCCAGTAATGACGCTCAGCTCCTTCAAAGAAAAACCAATCTCGCCATTCGTCACAACGAAGGTATTGGTTTGTGGGAGGAATGATTCCAGCATAGCCATGAAGGCCTCGTCGGAAAAGATCACGGTCTCCCTAAAGGCGCGAACCGCATCAAAAATCCCGGCTTCCTTCAAAACGGTGCCACCAATCAGCAGGACGCGATCAGTCCACGACTTCCACTCAGAGTCAGCATTGAAACGGCCACAGAGTCGAAAAGGCTTGATCCAATTGCTGTCGTCACCGCTGAAAATACCAAGGCCCACCGGTCTCAAATCGACCGACGGATAATCAGAGCCCTGGTAGCCGCTGGATGGCATCAAAAGATCCATGTCAACAGGCGACCTCTCCGTATATCCAGGAGAACCGCCAACAAAAACCCCGGTCTTGATTACATTTGTCCTTCTCACCCAGCTTGGAGGATCTTCCCTCTTAGAGCACGTGGGGGCAAGGCTCATGATCGAGACGGTGCGATCAAACGTCGACCGGGTAACAACAGTCTTCTTCTCACCATCTGCTGTGAAAGAAAACTGAAAACATCTCCTCTGGTATGTCATGTCATCAGGGACTGCATCACTAAAGAAGAAGGTAGGCTTGGGCAAAACGCTCTGATCTTCCATCACCCATGGACGACTGCTTACCATGATCTTATAGAATTCCTCTCCCTTGAGAGTGATCAGTCGCTGCCTCATCTCATCTCTGTTGAGGGAGTCGCACTCTTCCAGATTTCTCTCAACATACTGGACATTCTCAAAAGCCTGCTGAACGGCCGGATTAGAAGATCTAGAAGATCGACGAGGTACGCTTGTAGCAGGCTCTTTACCCTTGTTCGTTCTGGAGGAACCACCTGAAAAGGATGGAAAAGAAAAAGATCAAACATCAAAATGACAGAATCTCGCTAAAAAAATCTGGCAAAATTTTGACATGATGACGGGGCAATTCCGAAGAAAAGGAACTATCCCGAAAGAAATAGAAAGCTTGAAGATGGGCTCAACATCGCTGCGAGCTCCGAAACTCCAAACTTTCAAAACCTCAAAGTCTCTGCAGGAAGGGCTCAACATCACTGCGAGCTCCAAATTCCCAAAATTGCGAAAACTTTCAGGTATGCTATCACATCATGCTACAAATTTAATTTACAATTGAATGCATGCATGAACATCTAGGTTTGCTAAAAAAAACGGGGCATTATCATGATGAGAAAAAAAAAAGAAAAGAAACTTTCTCAAAAAAAAAAGGGAAAGAAAACAAAAAAAAAAAAGAAGAAAAAAAAAGGGGCTGGCCCACAGGCCGTGGCCCACTGGCCACGTGGCCGTACGCCCAGATCCGTACGGATCTGTCCGTACGGCCCACAAACAAACAAAAAAAAACATGAAAAAAAAAAAAGAAAGAAGAAAAGAAAAGAAAAAACGTGTGAAAAAAAAAGGGAAAACATGTGAAAAAAAAAAAGAAAAGAAAAAAAAAGAAAGAAACAAAAAAAAGAAAGAAGAACTTTTTATTTTTTCCTACAATGGAGTTTTCTTGAAAAAGGGAACTTACTTGAAGCCATTGATGGAGAAGAAGAAGAAAAGTCTTGAAGATCTTGAAGAAGAAGAACTCTTGGTCTTGAAGCCCTCTTGAGATTATTGCAAAAGAAAGTAATAAGAGCAAGAGATCCAACCTCCTCCTTGCTTTTATAGAAGAGAGCAAACCAAAGAAGGAAAGAAGAAAGAGATAAGTGTTACTAATTAGTAACCTTACCAAAAGAAAGAGATTAGAAAGATTCTTTCCCAAAAGAAAGATATCTTGAGGGATTCTCTCCCAAAAAGAAATCAATGAGAGATTTTCTCCCAATAGATAGGATCGATGAAGGATTCTTTCCCAAAAGAAAGATATCTTGAGATATCCTATCCCAAAATAAAGGGAATATGAGAGATTCTCTCCAAGTAAAAATATTCTTAGATATTCTCTATCCAAATGAGATATTTTTGGATATTCTTTACAAAAATGACACCATATGAGATCTAAGCCATTTCAAAAGCTTAAGGTCCCATGGGTTAGCCCATATGAGCCAGGTTTGACCACCTAGGCACTTGAAAAAAAAAACATTTTTTTTTGGGCTTTTAGTCAAAGAGAAATCCCTCTGACCAAGAGCATACAAAAATGGTTCCATGCCTCTTTTGAGTTGATTGGACCATACAAAGAAAATTCCAAGCCCCATGAGCTTCCAAAAATCAAACCATCCAGCCTCATCTACCAAATTGAGCCAAAATCTTGAAATTGACATTCCACAAAAATCAAATCAAATCCTGGTCCCCTAACTTGCCACATACAGCCTGTTAGGTCACAAGACCAAAACCAAAAACCAAAACCTGATCCCCTAACTTGCCACATACAGCCTGTTAGGTCACAAGATCAAAACCAAAATTTATCCCCCAACATTCCACATACAGCTTGTTGGGTCACATGGTCAAAACCATACCCGACCCCCTAACCTGCCACATACAGCCTGTTAGGTTACAAGGTCAAAACCCAAATCCACATCCCTGATGTCATCTTCAAAACTTTGCCTCGAGATGGTACGTGATCCCTTTCACTACCATAAAATTCCCCTGGAAGCTTAGAAGGCTACAAATACCAAAAAGAAAGACTGCTCAAAGACTCTTGGTCAAGTCATAAGCTCTCCTTCACAAATCTCTTCGAGGCACATCGACTACAAAAGTTAAGCAACTCGTCGCTGTACCTCGAGGGGGCATTTGTTGACACCAAAAATGTCACTTTGCCTCTTCAAGATCCAAAGAGCTACATGAAGTCGCAACTTGCCATAAATAGGCAAAGATACTTCCAAAAATTCAAATCTTGTCAGAATCAAACAAAAACTACAAGATCCTTCAAGACAGCCAAAAGAGGAGTACACAAGAAGTTTCGGGCCATTTCAAAATCATTTGGCCTAACTTCGCTTCTCCGACAGCCGAAAAGGAGCTCTCGGCGGCAAAAGCATCGGAGACACCAAATCTTCGATCAGAGCCGATGGATGGTCTCAAAATACTTCTAGAAGGCTCCACGTCAAGTTCCGAGTCAAACCGACAACGTTTGACCCTACATCAACCCTCGAACAGCTAAATCAAGCCTCTCGGCGGTGAGAACCACCGAGGCCATTACTCATCAAATAGAGCACATGGACGGCTTCAAAATGTTTATAAAGGGCTACACGTCAAATTTCAGGTCATTTTCACAACATTTGACCATAGTTTGACGCTCGGAAGCCAAATCAGGCCTCTCGGCAGCAAAGCTCTCCGGGACCATGTTTTCCAAGACAGAGCCTATGAATCATCTTAAAATGACTCCAATAGTTTCCCTGTCAAATTTCAAGTCAATCGGACATCGGTTGACCGCACATCAAACCGCGACATCTTCATCGCGACAAAAGCAAGTCTACTGGTGATAGGCCCCCAAACGGCTTCAAAACTCAAACAAAAGCCTATGGTTGGTCTTATTTATTGCTCAGGAGGCTTCACACCAAATTTCAGGTCATTCCGACATCGTTTGACCCAGTTTCAGCTTCTGACGGAAAATCGGCAGCTCTGCGCGACAAAGTCTTCGGCTTTCTCAGGAAATTGGAAACTTTGCAAAATAAAATGCAAGGATTCTCATCAGGTTTCCTACAAAGAAATCAGGCCAATGAATGGTCAAAATGTCAATGAAAAATACAGAAGAAAAAAGAATTGAAAAACAGCAAAAACAGACACAAAACGGGACACAAAGGGGGGAAAACCCCCCAGGGTCGCAGGCCCCTGCGACCCTGGCCCAGGGTCGCCGGCGACCTTGGAGCCCGGGGTCGCCGGGAAGGCCCCGGAAACCCCGGTTTTCACCGTTTTTTCGCGATTCGAAGAGCCTAGCCTCTGGTACTTTCCAAAATTCATGCTTTTGAGACACCAAGTCCTCTGACATCCGTCCAAAACACGGGTCAATCATCAAGAGTATCGAAAACAATATTGATCGCCACCCGGTCAACCAAAAAAAGTGTGCTTTCTACCCGACCGATCAAGAAATCGACAGGACAGATGACACCGACCCGCTGTTGGCAACAAACACCTGAAATTACATGGTCATCTGATGTCGATCTACATGAAGATCCATCGATGATCATCACCAGAAGAATCCCAAAAGACGCGGCACGGCCCGCGACTCTTCAGATGCTCGGCGACCACTTAATGTGATTAATTGACTAGCTTTATTACAGTCATTAATCCATTTCTTTGGACGGACCAATCAGAAGCAAGCATCCGGGAGTTACAAGTCAAGAGATTCATGGCATTTAACTCATGAAACTCCTCCCATCATGGCGATTAAAGGCGATTAAATGCCCTCAATCTCCTCCGGCCAATCAGAAGCCAAGAAAAAGGAGTTACAAAATAAAGAATTCAATTTTGTAACTCCTCCCATTATGCGGCTTAATGATAATAAAAGCCCATAAACCCTCCTAAATGGCTACCAAAAAGCCTATAAATAGGAGAGCACTCCAAGAAGAAAGGACAGACAACGAATCACAGACAGAAGCACAGAAATTCAGAGAAGGAAAAGAGAGAAAACTCTGCGGAAGTTCTACACCGGCCACCGCTACAAGGTGACAAAAGTCCCTTGGGGGGTATCCCCCCCCCCCCCAAGGTCCTTGCCTTCTCCTCCTGCCTCCAATGGCTTAGATGTGGCTTTTCAGCCCGTCTACTCGGCTTTTTATTGGACATAGGACCTCCTTTTGGTCTTTGTCCTCTAAAAACCTGAGGTTATAGCCAAGCCAAGCGAATCAATAGCATCCTCTGTTCTCATCTGCATGGATGATGACGAAGCCCACATATGGCTTGCGACCGTCAATCTAAACGAGTCCCCCACAATCTCCTGAGAAGTTAGATCCTCCTTTTCTTGCTTTTCATTGTAGTTTGTATTTTTTCAAAAGAGACAAAAATCACAACTCTTGTCTTTCATTATCGATAAGGATTGTAAATCGGCTATAAACGCCAAAATCGGCTATAAACGCCAAAAACTGGCTATAAATGCCAAAATCGGCTATAAATGCCAAAAAAATCGCCTTTCACGGCAAACCAAGAAAAATGTCTCTTTTCTTAAATATATGTGCAATGGAAAACTTGAAAGAAGTTGATTTCCTTTTTACTTGCGAAGGTTGATCTCCGGATCACCACTTGCAATTCCAAGTAAAATAGAAAATCTGGCACACCCACACAAAAAAAAAAGAAATGTTGATGCACGCCCCTGCCCCCTGGTTACGAAAGGGTCGAACCCGACGGACTCCCACGTCCGCCGACCTCGGTAGGAACCGAGCAGGAGCGCGGTCCATCAAGGTTGACTTGGGAGTCAGGTTGGAGATGGGTTTCTCCTCTTTCATATAGGCAAGAGGGTAGAACTGGTTCTCCTTGAGTGGGGCCAGGAATACTGGCTTGGTGGATGTTTGGGACCTTCTTTGTTTTGGTGAAGGTCTTGGGGACCAAGTCTTGGGATAGACCTGGTCGTTTGAGGGTTGAGGCTTCGTGGGGCTGCCACGGGCTTTAGGCCTTCTGGTGCTCGCCTTTGGTGTCACGGTAGTAACACGTTGAGAGGCAAGTTTCTGCTTCTTGGAAGGAGCAGTTTGTTCTTCGGGAAGTGGGAATGGTCCCAGCGTCCCAAAGACGATAGTCCAGGGAGTCGAGGTCGACTCGGAGTTCAGAAAGTTGCCGAGGGAGTTGACGCTTCGGCAGCTGATGGGGCATTTGTAGGTGCGCGTAGTTTGCTTCTGTTGAAGCATAAGTTGGTGCTTGTTCTCGTCGAAGGTAATGGTTAGAAAAGCTGCCATTGTTAGTTTTCGAAAAGTTTCTGAAACAAGACTACATCCATTAGTAATCACAAGAATATAATGATCATAAATGAGGAGTTCTATGGTTTTATCTTTTCAAATTGCTCGAGGGAGATGACCCAAGCAATATAAACACTACATCAAAACTGGCCATTAACGACACTAACAAGGTAGGAAAAACCACTGATTTGGTCAGTGGTATTTTTTGACACGGGTATTTTTATAAACCACAGCCCCTCTTTGTCGTTGTTTTCGTCTAAAAGAGGACCCCTAAAATTATTCCCGCACTATTCCCTCCCGTCCCCGCTCTATCCCCTCTTTCTTTCCCGCCCTGTGCTCTCTTGACATAACGCACTGCTCTTTAGGATATCTTTTGGAAACCTCATCTGCTCGTCTCCCCTCTGTGCTCGTCTCCGACTTCGACCCTCGGCCGGCGGCTGGTGTACTGTTGTTGTTGGGCGGCTGTTGTCGGGTAATCAATCAGGTGGGTTAGATTCCTTCAAATGCAGTCTTTGATTTGGGTTTGATTCATTGTTTTTTTTTTTTCAATGTTGGTTAAATTTTTAGGTTTTGAAGTGCTGTTGTCTGATCTTTCTTGATTTTTTCCTCCTTTCTTTGTTGGAGTTCTCTCGCTGGTTTGCAGGTCTTGCTGTGTTCTGTTGTGCTTCTATGCTTGGTGGTGTCCTGCTGAGCCCTCTTTTTGAGCTGTTCTCTGTTTTTGGTTGTTGGGGGTGTTTGGTTCTGTTCCTGTGTTCTGTTGCTTCCTTTCCTCTTTCTGTGCAGGAGAGAACACTAGAGCAGCTAATGCCATTCTATTGAGGTTCCGTGTAAGTCTTATTCTTCTCCTTCTCTCTTTTCCCTTTGAAGAATATTGATTCTTGATGTAGGAGATTCCTAGATATTGATGAAAACTCATGTGGATTTGAGGTTCTTTTTGATCGGTTGTAGTGTTTGGGCGACCAAATAGTAAATCATAGATTTTAGACTGTCACTGACTTTTCCTGCAATAATCGATGTTGGTCCAACAATCCTCATCCATGGGTCTATTTGGTGGCCAGTTTGGGTTCATCACAACAGCTGCAATAGATGAGACAACAATGACCCTTTCCACTCCTGTCTCAGAACATGCCTTCAGCACATTGGGTGTGCCTCTTTCGGTCTACATAACATTGTTGCAAAACTTTGAAAACTGAATAAGAAGTTTTGTTTCAAACACAACCCCCTTCTCCGGCCAGATTCAGCAGCCAGCCACCACCTCCCCCTCCTCCTCTGTAACCACAGCAACCACACCATCTCCCCCCCTCTTCCCAGCCAACCTTCAGCCCTGTTACCTCACCATTTCCCCCCTTTTCCTAGCCAACCTTCAGCCCCGCCACCTCACCATTTCCCCTCCCTGCCCAACCAACCTTCACCCCCCCCCCCAACGGTCCCCCCTTCCCTACAACCAACATTGACCATTTCAGGTCATCCAGATAGTTCATCAGGCCTCCCCATGTTCCCTCTTCTCTTCCAACCTTTCCATCAATATGGTCCAACCATCCTCATTAAGTTCACCCCTTCCATCTTCAGCTAGATAGTCCTAACACTCTTTCTCAACCCTCTCAACCCACAACCTTTGCCAACCTGTTTGCAGACCCAAAACCCACCTACCATTCAGTCACCTCAGACTTGACTCAGGCAACTCTAAATTATCGATGACTAAGGAGATTTGTGTTTTTATTTTAAAAATACTTTAAAACTATCTAATAGATCAAATACTTTTGAAATTAGATATACATGTATTAATAATAATAAAATCAATTATCAAATTTATATATGCAAGAAAAGGTACTATAATAAGAAAAAAATCTTGCATATTATATGATTTTTAACCAAGCATCGAATGTAAAATTTCAAACATATCTTAAATTATATTTCAATCAATCATTTTTAAATTGCTAACTCCAAAACTCAAGCATTAATAACTTAAAATTAAATATCAATGGTTTAAAATCAAATGTATCTATCAAATGGTTCAGACTACATATAATTTCTTAAAATGAGGTGAATTGCCGAGTTTCCGCTATATTTGACTCCGTTTTTCATCAAAATGAGTTGAGTCGGCACTGTCAAGAATCAACTCGCTAAGCTTTCCTACCTTGATCTTAAAATGAAAAAAAAAATAATGATTTCAAATCCAACCCAGCCTATAACTGTGACGGGCTGAGTGAGTTTGGAATCACAAATCATAAATTCATTAAGAGTCTAAGTCGAGTTTGGTAAGGAGCACGGCATTTGTGACTTAGAAAAGCTTTAAATTTAGCCCGACCTTCACCAAATCCTACTTCCATGTGTGTGTAGATATAGGTTAATGCTAGCTGTACATTATATATATATATATATATATATTTAAAGTTCCATAAAGAAATTTGGGAGCTCAAGCTACCATGTTAGTCCAACTCTATACTGCACCTGGGCCACGACCTACAACTCTCGTTGGGCTGGGTCAAGCACATTGGCTCCCTTTTCGATTTGGTTCAAGTTTTCTCACAAGCAATTTTGGGTCGAGCTTGGTGGGTAAATACCTTATCCAACCTGTCCAAATTGCAGAATTTCAACATTCTCTGCTGACCTAGGGTGGCAAGGATATCAATATCAATGAGCAGCAATTTTATCTGAAGGGTCCAACCTGAAAATTCATGTACTCCCATTATTGGGCTGGATGGACAATTGGACATGTTCAGTTTCGCTGAATTCGCAGTTATGAACCTATCGGATCTAATCGACTAATCTGATTGGGTCAATACCTGAATATCTCTATTGGACTAGGGCTCAACCGTCTTAGGACCTGTTAACAAGACTACCCACAGGACCCACGCTGCAAGATGTCAGGTCTGGGCCTGCCTAACCAATTCAAATCAGTGACTTGGGCCTGACCAAGACTGACATGTCAACACAAACAGGCATTCTATCACAATGACTTGGTTAGACCCAACTCCATAACTTGTGGACTGGATGAAAGCCTAAATATTTGGCCCATAATTAAGTAGGCTGGACTTACAAAGGCTTTGTGACAGCTTAACCTTACCCATTTCAAAATGTTATCACCTACTTATCTTTTATTTCACATTCATCAGTCTATGGGTTTGTTTCGTAGCAAGAGTTTCAGGAGTTTTAATCTGGAGAATTTGAAAAGCCCTAAGATTTTTGTGAGGAATTCTACCATTAAAATTTTCAAATCCTACAGGTCTTTTTCACAGTAAGAACTTAAGAAATTTTGTGTTGGTAAGATTTAAATTTCCAGAGATTCTTGTAATAAATTCAATCTTGAGTTCCCAAATACTAATAAAGAAAAAGGAATGAAAAACATTTGGATTTGGACATGATGTGGAAATTCCCACCTGACCCAAATCTCACCTAGAGAATTTTATTATCAGACACACAGTATATGGCAGTAGACTTTACTGATCTCTGCTAAGTTTAATACTTCAGATGAAGAAGTCACCCCAATCCAACCACTTGGTAAGATGGTATATATATTGGTGCCTACTATTATAAAATGGCCTTTATTAACCCAGAACAAATCTTGAGGGAAGCTAATTGCATGTTAGCACAGTGAGATATTATGGCTCCAACAGATGTGGTATTCTCTTCTCCCAAGAATGAGACCCATTATAGACCTTCCTCAGATAAAAGTATTCTAGTTTTTACTGATGCGGCTTTTAAAAGGCCAGATGGAAGGAATGGATGGTAGAGCTTTTGTCTTCAACTCTCACTAAATTATATTGTGGCTAAAGGATTTTCAAGGATTCAAGTTTTTCTGACGCGTCGGAGGTGGTTCAATGTATCAATGGATCGTTAGATTGGTCCTTAATTACCCTCATTAACGACATTTTGAACATTGCATCCTTTGATTATGTTAAGTTCTTTTTTATTTCTAGAGAGTTTAATAGGGTAGTCCATTCTTTATCTCAGTTTAGCTCCTTAGCAAATAGCGATTTTTTTTTGGACGGTTCTTTCCCACCTTGGCTCCTATCCAGTTGGATGGGATGTAGCCTTTTGAGGTTTTTTTTTTTTCTTTTTGTCTGTTGTTTTGGTGTTCGGAATTTCTAATAAAAGCTTCAGGAATTTCAAATTCTACCAGACCTTATTTGGTGCGAATCAAACCACTTGGTAAGTAGGTTTATATATTTGGTGCCTACTATATAAGTGACATGGCCTCTTATGGACTCCCTAGGTCATTTTGATAAGTGGAAGTCCACCCACAACCTGGAAAAATGGCAAGTCAACCTTAGTGATACCCCAACCAATGCTCTCTTCAAGCAAAGAGTCCTTCTCCTATGTAGTTATAGGAAGATTCATTGGCAACCGCCCTTCTCTTGAATGGGTGTAAGAGAAAGCAAAACACTGGACCCTTTCCAGACCCTGCATGGTCTCCCTCACCATCAAAGGGCACTTCATTTTCAGATTTAACTCAGCTGAAGATAAACCTTACATCCTCAATGCCTCTCTCTTGCAAATAGCGAAGAAACAAATTTCTTTCTTGCCCTGGTCCCCTGGACAAGAAGAAACAGAGTGGCCTTCCTTTGTTCCTGTCTGGATTAGACTCATAGGGTTGCCCTATCACTGTTGGAGTCAAAACATCTTCTCTTTGGCTAACACCATTGGTCAACCAATAAAGCTAGATGATATAACCAAGGCTCAAAGAATACTTACATTTGCAAGGGTGCTGGTCAACATAGATCTCTCAAAGCCAAAACCTTCTTCAATCCAAGTGGAACTTTAAGGGGAAAGAGAAGTGGTTATAGAAGTAGCCTATGAAAACATCCCTTGTTCACTCTGTCTCTCCTCCGGTCACACCAACCACTCTTGCCCATCCTCCAATCTTTCTAGACCTGCAAACACAAGCAAACCAGCAGCTCCTTCCTTCCCTTTCACCCCTGTCCCTGCAACTACAAGCCAGACTAACTTACCTCCCTTTGCTCAGGCTCAACCCCTGAACAACCACTCTAACATCCATAGCACCTTAAACCTAAACTCAAGCCAGGCCCCTATCCCTACCTTGATAGCCCAACACCCTCAATCAACCCAAAGGCCCCCCAGACTAGTAGAATAAGATCCAGATTTATCAGCCATACCACAAAGCCAAGCTCAAACATTGTTCCTCCCCAACATCCCCCTTCACAACCATCAAAAACCATCAACCAAATGGACCACCAGCCCAGGCTCCTTTCCAAAAAAGAACCTGCCACAAAACCCAAATCTTCAAGGCCCAAGGAAGTTTCCTCTCTCTCAATGATTTGCCATATGATGTTATCACAGAAATACTCCAAAAAACTCCAAACACCATCCATCAATACCTCAAATCCTTTCTCCATACTAGAGAACTGCTCCTTGGCAGACCCAACCATCAACCCCAGTCTCTATTGAAAAACTTACAGTCCATCACAGAAGGGAACTCTTCAACAGGCCCCCCTCCAGGTTTTGAGCAGCACCTAGAAGTATTAGACACAATGACTTCCCAAGATGAAGGTGAAATTGAAGCTCAGTCCATCACTCCAGAAACAACACCCACAGAAAATCACCTAGGGTCTTCAGCAATTGTGGAGGAAACTCCATGCATTGCTCCATTACTTCTTCAAGATACTTCAGGTGCAGGAAAAAAAAACAGGAAAAGGGAAAAAAAATCACAGTTGGCTCAAGCTAGTGGCCCGATCACAAGGAGGTCTAGAGGCAAGATCACCTCCTCCAGCTTTCCCCCATGATAAAAGTCCCCTATTGGAATTGTAGGGGTATTGCCAACAACCCTACTAAAAGAGCCTTGGCAAATATGGTCCGTAAGCATTCCCTAGATCTAATTCTCATATCAGAGCCAATGACAACCTTCTCCTCCACCCAATCCTTGAAACTTAGTTCCTTTGGGTTTGATACCTTCCACTCCAATGCTTCCTATTTAGCTCGTGCAAACCTCTGGTGCATATCCAAATCCTCTCACCATCTCTCAACCACTATCTCTGACTCTTCCTCTCAGCACTTAACAATGCTTCTCCAAAACCCAATATCAGGTCTATCCACTCTCATAACAGGTGTTTATGAAGCCAACAACCCAACCCTCAGTAAAGATATATGGAATCAGCTCATTGACATTTCCTCAACCACCATGCCTTGGTGTGTAACTTTCATGATTTTATTTTTTGAGCTACTTTAGCTGCATGCATTATGATGATGGGCATGACATGAAGGATCCACTTCAACAACATGGTACCTGCATTTTATGCCAAAGGCTCAAGAGTGAAGAGGGACTCATCTACTTGCTTTAAGTTTCAATCCATGTGCTCTCTGGATCGAAGTTGCAGATTTTTCTTTCAAGTTAAAGATTTTTTTCATGATCTGGAGTATCTTTTTTTTTTTTTTTTTTTGCTCTGCCAAGTCCATTCATTCCCCCCTTTTTTTTTTTTTGCTCTGCCAAGTCCATTCATTCCTTTTTTTTATTAGCTTATGATGATGATTTGCTTGCCAATAGTGTCTTCAGTTACATGAATAATGGCTATTTTTTTATTTTTATTTTTCTCCTCTTCAGGTTTGCAATCTTCTATTTTTCCTTTTGTCTTTTATAACCCTTTGTCTCCTCTCTGCTTGGAAAAACATCTCAGGTATTCACTTTCTTTTACTTTTTTATAACTATAGTTGAGAATGTGTGTTGCTGATTGGACCTACCAACTTGTTGGTAATAGGTAAGGGTCTTTACATCGTTTGGAGTGATTTCCTATCTCTATTTTAGCTTCCGATTTTCTAACGATGAATTCAACTTTACTAGTAATCTAGTGTTTTGCTGAATTTGATGCCTTTTAAATTACTTTAATAGGCAGAGTGTATTTTAAGGAAAATACTGGGTGAAAGTTCAGGCTTATTAGCCCAAGTTGTACAAAAGCCTTGATTATTTTTTGGTGAGGAAAACCCTCGAACCCTTTGTTGTAATATATAATATCTTCATATGAAATATGTTTCACGAGACGAGGCTGTATGGTGCATGCATGGAGCCAAAACTTTCTAATCACCAGCATAATATGTACCTTCTTGAACCCGAACTGTCCAAAATTATGTCATGTTGTGTATTGTTTTGATGCTCCTCCCTTAGTACTATCCCTTTCAAGCAATTCAATCTCTTACAAAACCTTAAAAATAACATTTACCAACTCTTGATTTGATATTTTTGCAAAAGGTTGCATTTAAAGCTTTATTTTCTACAGTTTCATATTCTGTGGTAGAACAGAACCCTTTTCATGTGTTGGATGTATTTCAAGCTTTAGCATAAGAATGCAGAAAAAAAAAAAAAAAAACAAAGTTGCTCCATCTCTAGTGTTTGCAAAAAGTCTCTGTGTGTGTTTCTCCTTCAAAATTGTAAGAAACGTTCTAGTCCCAGAAAAATGAAGACTGCGAAAATGCCAACAAAGAAACATTTGTGTAAGAGTTCTGACTCTAGGGAGTAGTATATTGTGACACACTTTGATATTCCTCGCACAAATTTTTAGTATTTGGTGTGATACTTTTCCACTTCGAGAAAAAAAAGGAAACTTAAACTAAACTAATTTTCCTTATATATGTGTAATAGATTGGGCCTGTACTTTTTTAATTTTTGAATTATTAGAGTGCTGGATGAGTATTCATTTCTCACATCTTCATACTCTAGAGATTTTATATTTCAGAAAATGTCTCAAAGCAAGGCGTGGATGATGGCACCAAGGCATTCGATTGAATACATAGAAGGGGTTAAGTCGTTTTTTGCATTCATAGAAACTAATAAAGAGAAATTAGGGGGTGATGATTGGTATTGTTGCCCTTGTGTCAAATGTCGTAATCTGAAAGGAGGGAAGAAAACATTAGGTGCTATTTATGAGCATTTAATTTGTCATGGTATAGATACAAGTTACACAACATGGATTCATCATGGAGAAATCCATCCAAAAAGTTGCATAAACGTAGCGGGCGGTAGCATGGAAAGATTGAGTGATACATTTTCAAGAATGGTTGATATGGTCAATGATGTATTTGAACATTTTCATGACGAGATTGAATCTCAAGCTCATATGGGAGGTAATACATCTCCATCCTCTCATGAAGCTCCTAATGAAGAATTTGTTGAATCTCAAGATTATTCAACGGACGATATTCGGTACAAGAAGTTGATGGAGGATGTGATAAAACCATTGTATCCTTCATGTCAAATTGAACATACAAAGTTGTCTGTGACAGTGGATTTGTTAAGCTTGAAGGCTACATTTCAATGGTCTAATCAGAGTTTCAATGCGTTGCTGAAATTGATGAAAAATGTTTTGCCACTTGAAAACACTTTGCCGGATACCACCTACAATGCAAAGAAAATGATCAAGTCTTTGCGTATGGATTATAAGATTATCCATGCGTGCCGTAATGATTGCATACTTTATTGGAGAGAGCATGAAGATAAGGACAGTTGTCCTACATGTGGTGAAAGCAGATGGCAACCAGAGAGTTCAGATAAACCAAGAAAAAGACCTCTGCCTTGGAAAAAACTAAGATACTTTCCATTAACACCAAGATTGCAAAGACTGTATAGTGTACCCTGGATTGCGGAGAGCATGAGATGGCATGCGAATGCAAGCTTAATAGCAGATGAATCGGTCATGCGCCATCCAGTGGATTCTTCATCTTGGAAACAAGTTGACCGTAAATGGCCCGACTTTGCACGCGAGGCACGTAATGTTCGTCTTGGACTTGCGACGGATGGATTTAATCCATTTGGAAATAAGAATAACTCCTATAGTTGTTGGCCTGTTATGGTTGTTCCATACAATCTTCCCCCATCTTTATGCATGCGGAAGGAATTCACTATGTTAACATTATTGATTCCCGGTCAGTATGGCCCAGGACATGACATTGATGTCTACTTGCAACCATTGGTGGATGAGTTGAATGATTTGTGGTCCACAGGAGCCACAACATATGACTCATCCAATAAAAATAGATTCTCAATGAAAGCAATTCTGTTATGGGCTATACATGATTTTCCAGCATATGGTCACTTGTCGGGTTGTAAGACTGCAGGAAGGTATGCATGTCCTATGTGTAGTGAAGGAACAAAATCATTGTGGCTAAATAATGGGAATAAGTTTTGTTACATAGGGCATAGAAAGTGGCTACAAGATATGGGACATCCTTTTAGGAGCCAAAAATCCCAATTTGATGGGAGTGAAGAACATGAGAAGAATCCTAAGCGTATGAATGGTTCAGAATTGTTAAGAAAAATGGAAACTATACATACTAAATTCGGAAAAGAATCAGGTAATAAGAGGAAGAGAAAACGTCCAGAGGTTAATGAGAACACTCCATGGTCAAAGAGATCTATTTTGTTTGACTTGCCTTATTGGAAGGTGCGCTCTAACAAATTCTTTCTATTAAACTAATGTGCTTTAGTAAACTAACATATTAGCATAATTTTTTTAATTTTACAGGATTTATTTATTCGCCATAATTTGGATGTAATGCACGTGGAAAAGAATGTGGCAGAAAACCTATTTGCAACCATCATGAACACAAAGGGCAAGTCTAAGGATAATCTTAAAGCCCGAGAAGACTTGCAAGAGCTGGGGATTAAAAAAAAATTGTGGCCAATTGAAAAAAATGGCAAGAGGATACTTCCAGATGCTCCTTTCACTCTATCCCAATTGGAGAAAGATTTGATATGTAAAACATTATATCATTTAAAGGTTCCTATCAGATATAGTGCATGTTGGAGACACAATGTTAGCTTGGAGGAGAAGGAGCTAAAAAATCTTAAGTCGCATGATTATCACATTCTTTTGCAACATTTATTACCCGTGTTGCTTATGCATGCTTTTGAGTCACATAAGCCATTACGTTCTGCCATTCGAGACTTATCAATATTCTTTAATGTCCTATGCTCAAAGGTTATCAACCGTCGAGAACTCTTAAAGATGCAAGAACGTATTGTGGTAGCACTTTGTGTGTTTGAGAAATACTTCCCTCCATCATTTTTTGTTTCAATGATACACCTAGTCGTGCACTTGGCAGAGGAGGCGATGTTTTGCGGACCTGTTAGATATCGATGGATGTATCCTTTTGAGCGGTAATTATAATATCTTTGTTAATTTGAGTTCTTTCTTAATTAACTAATTTATTACAAATTAGCATTTGTATCTAATTTAGCTAACTTGTATCAGGAAGATGAAGACATATAAACGTTATGTGGTGAATCAAACATATCCAGAGGGTTGCATTACAGAGTGTTACTTAATGGAGGAATCCATGCTGTATGCCATGAATTATATGCCAGATAGTAAAGAAAGAAGTCATAAGCAAGGACATGGGAAATGGATGGATGAGGATGGTGAATGTGCATACCCTATTGATAAAAATGGGAAGGTCTACAATCTTACTTTTGTACAATACCAGCAAGCTCGTAAATGGGTGTTGAAACATTATGCTGAGAATGCGGAGTGGGAGAGGTAAGTAAAATTACAAGATCTTAACATGTACGTTATGAAAACATTGCATCATTTGAGACCGACAATCTAACTCTTGTGGTTAAATCTAATCAGGAAATATGATGAATACATTCAAAGCCTAAGGCCCATTGTTCATAATCGAAGAGGCGCTATGCGAACAGAAAAAGCAATTGAATACATTCCTTGGCTAGACAAGAATTAAGAAATGGAGTTAACAGTGTTATGAAAAGGCTTGCTGATGGACCTTCATTTGAAGCCATTTCATATAATGCATACGCAATAAATGGATATGTATTTCATACTTTGGACGCGGAAATGAATAAAACGACATAGAATAGTGGTGTCTCAATGAAGGCTTTAACCTCTTTCAGGTCAAGCGTCGGGGACACCAACCTTGTGCATGAAGAAGCCGCTTACTATGGAGTTATCAAACAAATTCTAGAACTAGATTACCATGACTTTAAACAAGTGGTATTCTATTGTGATTGGGTGCGTATAGAAGACAAACATGGATGCTATGTTGATCCAGCAACTAACTTGATATATGTCAACTTGAGAAGGTTGCAAAGAAATTCAAAGGAAGGTGATGAGCCTTTTATTTTAGCTTCTCAAGGCACTCAAGTGTTCTACTGTAAAGATCATAGTAGGCCAGCAGATGATTGGCATGTTGTCTTGGATGTTCCAAAGAAATTGAATCAGGACGTTGATTCTTTTGAAGATCCCTTAGTCTTCGAGGCTAGAACTAATGGAAGTAGCTTAAGCGCAACATTGCAAGATGCTATAGTTGATGACGAGGAGATCTAAGTTTTAAATTCATGTACGACAAGCTTTTTAATACTAACATTCATGCTAGCATATAAATTTCTATTAGCAACATTTGCATGTTTTCTTTTACTGCCTATGAATCAAATCCAGCTTCATTTCACATGTCGATATTTGTAATATTGTCACGAATTTTCTAATGCAGCTCTTGTGGTTACAGGCACTATGTCGCATGACAGATCAATGGTGGCAAGTCCAACATCTAATTTACAGGGATGTTCTTCCCATGAGAGTATGTATTGCGACATTAATTTTTTCAATATTCACTAATTTTGTAATATTACTAACTTAAAATGACATGTTGTAGCGAGTCATCTTCCCCGTGTTACATTTACCCTCTGTGGCCAAGCCATTGGTCCTAATGCAGCTAAGTTATCTTCGGCCATAGGGAAGGTTGCCAAGTCCAACATATCACCTTGTATTGATAACTGGTCACAAGTGCCAATTTTAGTGAAGGAGCATGTGTGGGAGATTGTCAGTGTGAGTACACATTTATATAGTCCTTTATTATTATTATCTTTCAACATATGACTAATCTATTAATTAAACAGAGTATGTTTGAAGTCCCAATTGAGAACAAAGCATATGTGCTAAAAAAGGCAAATGCACATTGGAGGAATTGGAAGTCAAAGCTATGCAGGGATTTTTACGATAAATATCAAACAGATGTTGAGAGAAAAAATAACCCACCCAAAAAGGTTAAGAAAGAAGACTGGGAGAAGTTCGTTAACATGTGTTCGATGGAAGCGACAATAGCTAAGAGGAATCATGGGAAACAAGCAAGAAAAGCATTGAAAAGCCAACATACCTTCGGTAGAATGGGCCAAGCTAGAGTGGCAGAAAACTTGGTAAGCACTGTGCTTTTATGTTTTAATTTTTCCCATTTAACTAATTTTGTTATGAGGATGTTTGCTCCCTTCTTTTTCAGAGGCAACAAAATCCAGGAGTTGAGATCACTCGGACTCAAACATGGCTTGCTACGCATACTCCAAAGAATAGTTCTGCTAGATGCGAATACAGGGTGAGAAGTAGATTTTTCTTCTAAAATGCAAAACCTTATGATGAGTTATTAAGTAATATATATATTTTTTTTCACTGTGTTTGTAGTCTTTTTTATTTCTACATTTTTAAATTCAATGATAGATGGATGGAGTTAATAGACATTGTTTCATCTCTTGATTTTTAGGCCCGTCCTTCATGTGTTTTTGGCTTGTGCCTTGGGTTTTCAGTGTTTCCTGCAATTTAGTGCTTCTCTGGGCTTTTAAAGTATTTCTCTTTTACTGTATTCAGATCCCTTTAATGAAAGCTACCTAAAAAAAAGGGAACAGTGGACCCTTGTAACAGGTTTTCCAAAACACAGTCTACTCCTTGTGACTTGTGAATTCCCTTGGGAGGTGTCTTCACCTTGGGAGGTGTCTTTATGTAATTGTGTTGTAGGGTATAAAGCTCTTATGCACAAATTTTACTTGTGGGGGTAGTTGTATGTTGTAATATGATAGGGTTGTTTATAATACTAAAATTTATCACTACAAATCTACAATGCATCTTTAACATGATTTGAACACTTACAAGTTACAACTATTAGTAGAAAAAATATTTCTCATGATGCTTCAATCATTATTTTCTTTAAATGAGCTTCCAATGGTTGAACCCATTATCTCTTTCAAGCATTTTTTTTAAATGGTTATTCTTGTTATGAGTAGATGTTGGAGACTTTTAAAGTCATTTTGCATTATTTTGGAAGGTTAAAACCATATTTTCTAGAAGATCTAAGCATTCAAAGATTGAAGGTGATCTCTTTCACCATATGTTGTTGAATTGTATTTTGTTTTCCCTTCCATCTGTAGCCAGGTCGTTACCAGCGTTGATCACCATTGTTAATGTAGGTAGAAAGTTGGGAAAAATGAAATCCCACCTAATGTGGTCAGAAAGATGGAAATGATGGTTCTCACTAGAAGGAAATGATGGTTGATTATCCAATTACAATGCTGACCTCAAATGCCTATTTAAGAGGGTTGGTTAAGCAAATTACTTGGGTTGGTGTTGGTGGGGAGTGGTCATGGAGGATGATCACACCATGCATCTCTATAGTAACAGTCTAGTAATCGATCAGTTTTACATACTTAAAATTTGTCGGACACTAAGAATATCAAGTTCTCCAAAACTATATTAAATTGTTCAAACTCATGGCATGTGACTGTGTAGAGTTCTACTGTGAGGGCTACAGAATATAATTATAGAAAGGAAAGAAAAGGTTAGGCCCATCTTGCAGGACAGCTTCTCTGACTTCTCCATCACATCCACGGTAGCTTGCACAACATGTAACTCCCTACTGTGAGAGTCATTGCTGCCACTACGGCAAAATAACACCATTGATTAGTTAATTCTATCTATGGAATTTGACAAAATCAATGCAAGCAAAACACATTCTCCATAGAGATCTGCTTTGGTGGTCAGATTTCATTATAGGCTCAATAAAAGTGAAACTTAGCTAATTGGACTAATGCCAACCATTTCAGTTGAGTCCCAAATAGCAATAATCATTTCGCCTAGCGCTTCAACATCGTCGCTTCCGCCGTCGGTCCACTCCACTCTCTGTTCAGCACGTGCCAACCCTTTATAAAACCCCACCTCCTCTTCCTCTCCTTTCCATCTCAAAAACACTTTACTTTACTTTACTTTACTTTCCCTTTTCTCTGCCTTTTTTTTTCCTTGATGGGTTGTTTGGATGTGGGGAAAAATCTCTGCATGTTTTCTCCACCAACTTCTCCTCACCCAAACAACCTTAAAATTTTAGGAAATTGGTGTGGGTTTCCTGATCAGTGGAAATCTCAGGAAATTCTAATCACTTAGGCCATGTTTGATCAAAAAGTGAATTTACAAAAAATGCCCATCAATTATTATCTCTGCTCTATTCTATTTCCATAACAGGAGTTACTATCTGTTTTAGGCCATGTGTGGGCCCACACTCACATGTTTTGGTGGTTGAGATTTACATGAGACAAATCAGGTCCTGTCCAATTTTTATATTTTTTAGGTCTAAACTTTATTTCATGCTGATGATTGAATGTGGATATAGAAAGGCCAAGGTCGACTCTGTTTGATGATACTCCTTTTGAGAGGCTTATAGTCTTGTTATAATTGAGTTTTCTATCAGGTCTTGTGATCTGTACATAGGAATGTTTTTTTATGTAGGAAGGATTTTGCCAAAAAATTTCAGAAACTCTTTCAATTTGCATGTGCCTGTTGGAATGGAGTACAAATCCCCATGGTGAGACTTGGAATTTGTTTTTCTTACTCTTCCCCGGCAATCACAGCCACCTATTATATAATGGTATGGGTTGAGAACTGTGTGCTCTCCCAACAAACCTTTTTGTTGACAATTGCTCTGTCTCCCACCTAAAATCCCAACTAATACTCCAAGCACAAACAAGTATGAATTTGAGTGGTAGGATTGTCTCACAATCATATGCAAAAGATTCAATTTCCTTTTACATGTACAAATGCAATTTGTTGTGTACTTAACCAACATGTACAGGCTGTCAAAGGAAAAATGAAGTCAAGAAGGGACCATTTATACCTCTTTATGTTGTTTTGAATCCTTGCCATATTGAATTGGAGTAGGTGGATAGATTGAGAGAAAAGTTTTTGTCATTGTATTTGCCCTCTTAGGCTAATGATCATGGGCTAGGTTGTGTATTTGGGAGAGAAGTATCTCCGCACTTGATAGTGTGGATTATCCATTGAAAAAGGTTGAATTCATGATGCATTTATAGTACATCTAAGATTTAAATGTTCTATTGAGCCTTTTCAATTGTAGTCAAACCCATTAGATCATTGATTTTCGTTACTAACTACTGAGAAATGTTTACAGCAAGAACTTGAAAGTTCTTATTAATCCCTGATATTTTTAACTTCTTCCTTTTCTCTCTTTATTTCAAGATAAAACTTGACACGAAATATTTTTGCAGGAAAGAGTTTCTAGCTTGTATGAGGATAACCCTTCAATTGCAAATAAAGATTTAGATCATGATGCGGTAGCCTTGGTATGTGGTTTAATTATATTTGTATTACTTGATTTTATGAACCATCAAATATAGTGACGAATACATCCTATCACAAACAGGGATTGACATTGATTTTTTTTTTTTTACACACAGATTCTTGGTCGTGATAATCGTGGACGCATAAAAGGCATGGGCGATGGAGTTTCAAAGACCTCTATCAAGTATTCAAATCCTTACAAGAAAGCATTACAAAAGGAACATGAATCGCAAGTTATCCTACAAGCTCAAGTGGATAATTTGGAAAAACGACTAGAAGTGGAGTCTAGGGATCTAAGGCGTGAGATAGACCAAATGTTTGCATCCTTGTCTCAAGAAAATACACAAATGCGGCCTTCTACCGAACGTGGACACTCCTCTCAGGTACAAAGCAATTGATATTAATGGAATCATTCTTAAACGTAATAAAATGTCTGCATTGATAACATAAAAATTAATGTGTTCCAAATGATGTATGTAGGGGAGCCAAAGTTCTCAGAGTGCTTATGCACACTTGGACCAAACAACCACACAAGCAAGAGGCCCATCTTCGTGTAAGTTGCAACACATGACAAAGAAAAATATAATTGCTTATGGAAGACTAAAGGGGGAGGAGTCACCGGAGGCAGGTTTCTACAGGATTGTGTTAGATGAGATTGTTGATGGGAGTGTTGACTTGTTCGACGGAGAACGCAAGTTAGGAGATATCATGCTAGGAGATGTACTTGATTGGCCTATAATTAGGACCATACTTTATTAGTTTTCTATTCTTACTTTGAAGTAAATGTTTTGTGGGTGTAAGTTTGAGTTAATGTTGGATGATGGATTTCTATGATGTTTTAGTTGATACTTGGATATTATATGGATGCATGTGGTTTTGATGAATGAAATTATATGGTTATTCGGGTATTGTTTGGATGGCTAATGTGTGGATGTTTGAGTTTTAGATTGTTGACAGATATGGTTGTTTGAATTGTTTAAATGGATTGTTATTGATACTAAATAGGTTTAATATTTGAAATATTTTAATTTTTTTTAGGAAAAATAGACAAAAACCACAGCCATTGACTGTCGTTTTTCATCTCAAAGGCACCACCTACGTTCTTTAAAAAACGACAGTCTATGAATGTCGTATTAGAAACTAAATTGTCCACAGTAATGGGCTGTCGCTTTTTTTAAATAAAAACCACATATGAGAACTGTCGTTTTCCAAAAGCTACACTCCAAAGTGAGACACAAGTGTAATACAAAAAACGACAGCTACAGCTGTCGTTTTTTTTAAAAACTACAGGCTATGACTGTGGTTTTTCGGCTGTTTTGACGTAGTGAGAGAAGGCAAAACGCCATAGAGGGTATAATTGTTCTGATCGCAGGTATGACAAGCCCAGAATGAGCGTCCCAGTGACTGTTAGAAGCAATTGTGAACTTAAATTCGACTTATCGAGAAGCAGAGCTTACTCGAGGTAAGAAGAATATAAAGTTGGAGTTACAAATGTGTCGGTCGCGAATACAGTAGACCCTGAAAGGGATACCAGTACCGCTAAACACAAATGTTTTGAGACCGCATCCATGAGATGAGATTCTCTGTTTTGAAAGGTCAAGATTGGATTCATCAAAGAGAGCAGATGGTATTCCGGTCCAAATACGGTCTCAGCGATTTCCGTGAGCGCCAGTATTCAGAAGGAAATGAACCATAATTTCTCGGATCTGAATCCAAAAATGACGATTTTTTTTTTTTTTTTGAAAAGCCAATATCGGGTTCATCAAAGAGAGCAAAAGGTACTCCAATCTGAACACGGGCTAAACGATTTCTCCAATCTAAACCCAAAATGACGGAAGTTTTTTTTTTTGAAGATTTTTTTTTCAAGATTTAAAAAAAAATTCTTTTATTTATTTATTTATTTTCTTATTTTTATTTTTTAGGGTTTTTTTTGGAAATTTTTTTTATTTTTTATTTTAAAAATTTTATTTAAAAGACGAGAGAGTACACATAGGCCTCCTAACCCGGTCTTATGAAATCTCGATTGATAGAATTGCCCCCAGGTAAGGGTATGATTACTTAATGAACCCGTTTGGAGGACCCTTGCCTAGAACAGTCAAGCTGTCTCCACACTCTGGACAAGGATTTTCTTAAATCAACCATGATCAAAGAACGCAGTTGGTTTAACCTTAGTGGTCTATGTCTTTTTTGTTTTTTTATTTATTTTTTTTAGACCTTTAATGAACTCATCGAAGAGAAACGATGGCCCAAAACCTTAGTCGAACAGGCTCAACATTTCTGCAAGCATGATGAACGATAGGAAAGGATCAAGGTTTCTCAATTTTAAATCCAAACCGAAAAATCTAATTTTTGTTTTTTTGTTTTTTTTTTCTAATGAACTCATCGAAGAGAAACGATGGCCCAAAACCTTAGTCGAATAGGCTCAACATTTCTGCAAGCACGATGAACGATAGGAAAGGATCAAGGTTTCTCAATTTTGAATCCAAACCGAAAAATCTGATTTTTTTTCTAATGAACTCATCGAAGAGAAATGATGGCCCAAAACCGTAGTAGAACAGGCTCAACATTTCTGCAAGCACGATGAACGATAGGAAAGGATCAAGGTTTCTCAATTTTGAATCCAAAATGAAAAATTTGAATTTTTTTTTTGAAAAGAGAAAGAGTGGAAATAAATTCAAAGAATTAAAATTTTCTAAAAAATTTCATCTCATTTTTTTTAGATGCGGAATCCAACATAGGCCACCAATTAGAAAGTAGCCAAGGAATCAAGAAAAGAAGTATAAGCATAGAGCAATAGATATGATATGCAAATATTTCATTTCTAGCATCGTGTTCTCAAATGAATGGGTCCCACCTGGTGTGCCAGCTTGATGGACCTGCGCATTCTGCTCGCTCGGTTCTACCTGAAAGAAACTGTGATTCAGATCTGAATATCACTAGGGGAAGACGTTCATGGCTGATTTGTAACATGACAGATTTTAAAAAATCTGATTTGGGCAGCATAAATCAGCCATAGTGATCGCAAAAGAACTCCATGAATTCATGACCAACAAGTGTATAATTAAAGGAGAATCAAGAAGACTATTACCTTGAAGATTTGTGGACTTCAAATCTCTGAAAAAATAGATCCAAAGGGCTGAACTCAGACTTGCAATTACCAAACAACTTGCTGGAATTTTCTGCAGTAGAATTGCCTTTGATCTTCTTCTCTATCTCACTTCCAAATCTGATTGGCTAAGATGGTGGGATCTTAATCTAGGTTTCTAGATGGGTTTTGAGAACTATTTTCTATGGAAAAAATCTCAGACCTTAAACTTTCTTCAATGAAGAAGAAAGAGCCAAAGGGCTGGACGTGTGGGACTTGTTTCATAGGGATGGACGTCCAAGGGGGTGTGTTTCCTCTTTTATAGAAACTTTGGAATGGCTTTCCTAAAAAGTTATCTCTTCTAATTCTCATAGATGTCCTAAAAGGAAAGAATAATATAAAAATTTATTTCCTTTTAGAAACACTCCAATTAGAAAAGGAAACTAAAGGAACATCCCACAAACTTTGGCAATTAGTAATCCTAGTTGCACAACACTTACTAATTTAAGTTTCTAATTCAAAAAGGAAACTTTCTTATAGGAATACTAATCCAAAGAGGAGTCCAACCTTCCAAGTAGAGAGACCTACTCAAAATTGGAAACCTTACCTTATAGAATTCCCATTATGGACGTCCCACATGATAATGCACACCATGGCCCACAATTAATTTATCTAGAATTAAATTCATGTATGCCATCAAAGGCCTATTTGAATTTAAACTCAAAATTATTTTTCCACTAAAATAACTCAACCGTATGTCATCTAAACAACTTAGGAAACCATGCCAATCTTGGAAAGTTACTAGAGAAGGGACCAAAAGACATATTTGCCATTGGCTCCCAAAATGATCAAAATGTCCATGCTAAACCCATAGCAACATAAAGACCATTTAACCTTAACTCATTCCACTAAAGAGTTATGGTTGAACTCCAGGGACAAATATATACTATAATAAGCTCGTCATAAAATGACAGTTGTCTTTGACCTACTAAGTGTAATGACCTGAATGCCCCTCTATGTAACATCCATAATCAAGTCAGGTTATCCAATGTACTATCAACCTTCTCGATTACATCTAAACCTTAGAACTTCATATCCTTAACTTAATCATCATCCAGATATCATTCTCTTGTCCAGGGAGCGACCCACAAGTTTAATATCCATATGGAACATCCATATACTAAGATCTTAGATTTTGATGATTAATCGGATAATTCTAAGGGGACGATCATTCCATCATTAGATAGCATAGATTCTTTATTGCATCTGCATGTCCCAACTGATCAAGTCCGAGTACCCAAAACACAGAGCTGTTGACCCATGAAAAGAATCTCACCCATAGCGAATTAAAGCACAAGAACTTGACTTTGTCAGTTCATCCACAAATGCTCAAGATTAAGAGCACTGGTCACTCAGTAGCATGAGGTGACTTGATCTCTCTCAGTGATAAGCTATTTTAGAGATCACACCTACCATGGTCCTGTTCAATGCATTGCATATGCACTAATGAGATAAATCCGGGAAAGTCCTCCCATGACTTAGGTAAGTCACCCTGAATACAGGAGAGTCTCTCACTATAACTTATACCAAGATGAAGTGCCCAGCTCCATCTCTCAGTTATGAACAAATATGTTGTTTCCAGTGTCCATGAATTAGACCTATCTGTATGTAGACACTACAACACCTAATTAATTTACTAGAAACAATGGGCCTTACACAACCATACATATATACATGTTTAAGCAGAAAAGAGTCATTCCATTAAATAACCAGTAAATATCCAGTAACAAAAGATGAGAGTGCAGCTAGTGGGCTTTAGGGCATACACCAATCCCAACACTACCGAGGTCGGCGGACATGGGAGTCCGTTTGGGTCCGACCCTTTTGTAACCGGAGGGGGGCAGGTGCATGCATCAACATTTCTTTTGTGTGGGTGTGCCAGATTCTCTATTTTACTTGGAATTACAAGTGGTGATCCGGAGATCAACCTTCGTAAGTAAAAAGGAAATCAACTTCTTTCAAGTTTTCCATTGCACATATATTTAAGAAAAGAGAAATTTTCTTGATTTGCGTGAAAGGCTATTTTTTTGGCATTTATAGCCGATTTTGGCGTTTATAGCCGATTTTGGCGTCTATAGCCGATTTACAATTCTTATCAATAATGAAAGACAAGAGTTGTGATTTTTGTCTCTTTAAGAAAATACAAACTACAATGAAAAGCAAGAAAGGAGGATCTAACTTCTCAGGAGATTGTGGGGGACCCGTTCAGATTGACCGTCGCAAGCCATATGTGGACTTCGCCATCATCTGTGCAGATGAGAACAGAGGATGCAATTGATTTGCTTGGCTTGGCTATAACCTCAAGTTTTTAGAGGACAAAGACCAAAAGGAGGTCCTATGTCTAGTAAAAAACCAAGTAGACGGGTTGAAAAGCCACATCTAAGCCATTTGGAGGCAGAAGGAGAAGGCAGGGACCCTGGGGGGGGGGGGGGGGGGGTACCCCCCAACGGACTTTTGTCACCTTGTAGAGGTGGTCGGTGTAGAACTTCCGCAGAGTTTTCTCTCTTTCTTTCTTTGGATTTCTGTGCTTTTTTCTGATCTGGGATCTGTCTTGTTTTTTCGATCTGGAATTCTTTGGAATGCTCTCTTATTCATAGGCTTTTAGGTAGCCATTTAGGAGGATTTATGAGCCTTAATTATCATAAAGCTACATAAAGGGAGGAGTTACAAGATTGGATTCTTTATTTTGTAACTCTTTTTTCTTGGCTTCTGATTGGCCGGAGGAGATTGAGGGTTTTTAATCGCCTTTAATCGCCATGATGGGAGGAGTTTCATGGGTTAAATGCCATGAATCTCTTAACTTGTAACTCCCGGATGCTTGCTTCTGATTGGGCCGTTCAAAGAAATGGATTAATGACTGTAATAAAGCTAGTCAATTAATCACATTAAGTGGTTGCCGAGCAGTTGAAGAGTCGTGGGCCGTGTCGCGTCTTTTGGGATTCTTCTGGCGATGATCATCGATGGATCTTCATGTAGATCGACATCGGATGACCATGTAACTTCAGGTATTGTTTGCCAACAGCGGGCAGGTGCCATTTGTCCTGTCGATTTCCTCGATCGGTCGGGCAGAAAGCACACTTTTTTTGGCTGACCGGTTGGTGATCAATGTTGATTTCGATACTCTTGATGATTGACCCGTGTTTTTGACGGATGTCAGAGGATTTGGTGTCTCAAAAGTATGATTTTGAAAAATCAGAGGAGTTGGATGCTTCGAATCGCGAAGAAATGGTGAAAAATGGGGTTCCCGGGGCCCTCCCGGCGATCCCGGACCCCAGGGTCGCCGGCGACCCTGGGGGGTTTTCCCCCCTTTTGTCCCGTTTTGTGTCCGTTTTTGCTGTTTTTTTATTCTTTTTTATTCTGTATTTTTTCTTGACATTTTTGATCATTTATTGGCCTGATTTTCCTGTAGAAAACCTGATGAGAATCCTTGCATTTTGTTTTGCAAAGTTTCAAATTTTCTGAGAAAGCCGAAGACTTTGTCGCACAGAGCTGCCGATTTTCCGTCAGAAAGCTGAAACTGGGGTCAAACGATGTCGGAATGACCTGAGATTTGGGGTGAAGCCTGCTGAGTAATAAATAAGACCAACCATAGGCTTTTGTTTGAGTTTGAAGCCGTTTGGGGTCCTATCACTAGTAGACTCGTTTTTGTCACGATGAAGACGTCGCGGCTTGATGTGCGGTCAACCGATGTCCGATTGACTTGAAATTTGACAGTGAACCTATTGGAGTCATTTTAATATGATCCATAGGCTCTGTCTTGGAAACCATGGTCCGCGGATCTTCGCCGCCGAGATGCCTGATTTGGCTTCCGAGCGTCAAAGTATGGTCAAATGTTTGTCGAAATGACCTGAAATTTGACGTGTAGCTCTTTGTAAGCATTTTGAAGCCGTCCATGTGCTCTATCTGATGAGTGATGGCCTCAGTAGTTTCTTGCCACCGAGAGGCTTGATTTAACTGTTCGAGGGTTTGATGTAGGGTCAAACGTTGTCGGTTTGACTCGGAACTTGACGTGGAGCCTTTTGGATGTATATTGAGACCATCCATCGGCTCTGATCGAAGATTTAGTGTCTCCGATGCTTTCGCCGCCGGGAGCTCCTTTTCAACTGCCGGAGAAGCGAAGTTAGGCAAAATGATTTTGAAACGGCCCGAAACTTCTTGTGTACTCCTCTTTGGCTGTCTTGAAGGATCTTGCAGTTTTTGTTTGATTCTGACAAGATTTGATTTTTTGGAAGTAGCATTGCCTATTTATGGCAGGTTGCGACTTCATGCAGTTTTCTGGATTTTGAAGAAGCAAAGTGACATTTTTGGTGTCAACAGTGTGGGACTATATTGAGTCATGTACAGCTTTGTCATATGGCTTACCTCTAGATTACTTCCATGTATAGAGATTTACATTCTTTATTCTTTATATTCTGATTGTAATCCGCTGATTGATAGCATGTAATTAGGGTTAATATGATTATAAAAGGGTGAGTCGATCCTCAATTGTGGAATCAACTTTTCCTCCAAACTTCCTCTCTCTCTCTCTCTCTCTCTCGCTCTCTCTCTCTCTCTCTCTCTCTTCTCGTTTTGCTCGTTACTTATATCATGGTATTAGAGCCATAGTATCTTAGAGATCTCATCCATATCATCAAATCAACACAGATCAAGGATCTGTACTTTTTGGAAGCAGAACGTAGGCGAAAACCTACTGTTTCATCATCATGATCATAGTGGCCCACCTACGATCATCACAAAAGATCCTCAATTCTCTCTCCCAGTCTTGGTCGCCCATCTCTCCTTGTCGTTTTGGAGATATTTTCAGAATTTTTCAGCGATCAGAGGTAGGTGTTTTGATCCATCGTGTGATTATTCAATTTTTTGAAATAGTTTTTCATCACAGCCGCATAAAAATCCTAGATTCTGACTGGATTTTGCTGCGACCTTCACTGCGGGAAAGGGATTTTTGATCCTGGATTCTCGTATCTCATCTGATCATCAATCAAATCTATCTGTGGACCCCAAGAAGGGATCCAGCTAGTGAAATCTTCGTCGACTAGACTGACTCTGGATTTTTTTTTTTTTTGTTCTACATTGCCTCTGTGACTGCTGTGCATGATTGGAAGCCTCATCCACTATTACTGAAGTGTTGTCTTGGATCTGGTGGTTGTTTGGAAGACTCTTCTTGCATCTGTGTAGTTACTTGCACCCCTCACCTTGCACTTGTGTGTGCTGTGTGCAATTAGAATCATTATCTTTCTCTGTTTTGTGGTGTTTTCTGCTCAAAGCATCTATCAGCCATTCCAACAGCATCCTTCATGCTTGGTTAGTGAAATCATAAAAGATTCCATCTCTCTCTGCATTGTGATTGGTTCTTCTCTGCTGCTTTGTTGCTTGCTTCTCTGCTGCTAGGTCTTCTTCTTCCTGCTGAAACTGATATTAATGGAAAAGTACGATGTTATTCCCGTTAAATTTAATGGAAATAATTATATGGCCTGGTCCTTTAATCTAAAGAATTTTGTGAAAGGCCAAGGACTGTCTGGTTATCTTGATGGATCGATAACTAAACCTACTACAAGTACTACTGACACAAAAGCTTTATCCACTTGGTCTAAAAAAAAATGCTAAGGTCATTACTTGGATTCTTAACTCCATTGATCATTCTCTTGCCATTGCTCTTCAAGCATATACTGCTGCATCTGATATATGGGGTCATCTCAAGAATGTTTATCATCAAACAAACAAAGCTTGCAAATTTCAATTAGATAGTGAAATTGCAAAATTCAGTCAAGGCGAAAAATCTGTGCAGACATACTTTAATGGATTTATCATCTTATGGACTGAGAGGGATGCTATGATTATTCAGACTGTTTCTGCTGGGTTCTTTCTGAGGCTGTTAAATTACAAGAGGAAACTCACATCAGCCAGTTCCTTATGAATCTCAGACCTGAATTCGAATATGTTCGGTCTGCTCTCATGAATAGAGAAGTCTCTACGAACCTAGATATATGCTTCCAAGAAGTCCTTCGAGAAGAACTTCACCTAAACTCTAGGCGTACCATTCTTGAAGAACCAAAGGCCTTCCTAGCTCCTCTCCCGGCTGATTCTGCTCTCCTGGCAGCCCCCACTCAGAAGCCTGCTCAATGCTATGAGTGCAAGGCTTCAGTTATATAGCCAAGAACTGGTCATAAGAAATTGATTTGTAGATATTACAAACGCTCTGGTCATCTTATTGATGACTGTTGCAGTTTTCATCGAAAGAATAGGCCCCAGCATAAGCAAAATCCTTCCACCGTGCCCAGACAAAATGCTCCAACTGCGTTCCAAGTTCAAGCACCACTCCCTGATATGGAAAGCACTTCTTCCGGGGCTGTCTCCATGACTCCATCCCAGATTCAAGAACTGATTCAGAACACGGTGACCTTAGCATATGCATCCATGGGTTTTATTGGTGGTCGGTATCAAACTCATTCTCCTCTAACATTTCCTGCTTTTCATTCTTCAGTCTCTCTGTCTTCCTCCATCACCCCATCTACTGGTTTCTAAATTCAGGAGCATCAAACCACATGACTTCTGTGGAAAGTAGCTTTACCGCCTCTCACCCTTATCTTGGTAAAGACAAAAATCACCACTGCTAATGGAGACAATGAATCATTTCTGGCATTGGTACCATTACTTTATCTAGTGTCTCGGGCCAGTCCCTCCACCTTTCCAATGTCTACTTTGTTCCTAAATTATTAGCCAATTTATTTTCTGTCGGACAACGTATCGATGATGGTACCATATTAATTTTTCTTCCACTGGTTGTGTCATACAGGAGGGGCAAACTGGGAAGGTAATCGCGATGGGGAATAAATATGGTCGACTGTTTCTGCTGGACATTGGACATCATTCCCTATTTTCTTCTTCTTCTCCTAATTTCAATAAATTGTGGACTATGTGGCATAGTCGTCTTGGTCATGTGAACAATGCTTATTTACTTTCTTTGTTTAAAATTGGTTGTTTATAACCCACTATTGATAATAAAATGAATGTCCTCTTACTTCAATGAAAGTGTGAAACATGTTGTTTGAGTAAGAGTCATATTTTGCCATTTCCTATTCATCGTTCTCGTGCGTTATCATCTTTTGATATCATTCACACTGATGTTTGGGGAATTGCACCCACATTGAGTAGGACATGGTTTAAATATTATGTGACTTTTATTCATGATCATTCTCGATTCACTTGGATTTATTTCATGCGCTTCAAATCTGTAGTATTTTCTCTTTTCCAAAAGTTTTACAATATGGTTCACACACAATTTAAGAAAGATATAAAAATTCTTATGTATGACTCCAGTGGAGAATACATGTCCCATGATTTTTTTGCCTTCCTTTCTGATAAAGGCATTCTTCACCAAAAATATTGCCCGCATACTTCACAGTAAAATGGTGTTAACATGCATATTCTTGAAACTATTCGTACTCTCCTACTTGCATCCTTAGTTCCTCCAAATTCTTGGTGTGATGCTGCAAAGACTGTTGTGTATCTCCTCAATCGTCATCCTAGCTCTATTCTAGGAAAGACTACTCCGTATGAAGCTCTCTTTGGTCATACCCTTCATATTCTCACTTATGTGTTTTTGGTTGCTTGTGCTTTGTTCATCTTCCACCTACAGAGCACACTAAGTTGTCACCACAGGCTGAATGTATCTTCCTAGTTTACAGTACTGAACACAAGGGATTTCTGTGTTATGACCAATCAGAGAAACGCATGCGAATATCTCGCAATGTGATATTCTTGGAACACATTCCTTTCTTTTCTTTGCATTTGGATACTCATCCTGTTGCTGTGTCTTATCTGCCACAACTCCCCAAGACTACTTCTCCACCACCTATTACTAATGTCCATGTCCGGCATAACACGGTTCCTCCTGTGGGGCCTCCTTCTCCTGATCATATCCCAATGCTGCCTACTGCTCCCTCATGTATTAATACTTCCTCTACTGATAGTGTCATACCCCTGCGACGCTCTAGTCATCCTTCTGTTGCTCCTGACTGTTGACACCAAAAATGTCACTTTGCCTCTTCAAAATCCAAAGAGCTACATGAAGTCGCAACCTGCCATAAATAGGCAATGCTACTTCCAAAAAATCAAATCTTGTCAGAATCAAACAAAAACTGCAAGATCCTTCAAGACAGCCAAAAGAGGAGTACACAAGAAGTTTCGGGCCATGTCAAAATCATTTGGCCTAACTTCGCTTCTCCGACAGCCGAAAAGGAGCTCTCGGCGGCGACAGTATCAAAGACCCCAAATCTTCGATCAGAGCCTATGGATAGTCTCAAAATACATCCAAAGCACCACGTCAAGTTCCGAGTCAAATCGACAACGTTTGACCCTACATCAACCCTCGAACAGCTAAATCTAGCCTCTCGGCGGCGAGAACCACCGAGGCCATCATTCATAAAAAAGAACACATGGACGGCTTCAAAATACATCCAAAAGGCTACACATCAAATTTCAGGTCATTTCGACAACATTTGACCATAGTTTGACGCTCGGAAGCTAAATCAGGCCTCTTGGCGGCAAAGCTCCCCGGGACCATGGTTTTCCAAGACAAAGCCTATGGATCATCTTAAAATGACTCCAATAGGTTCCCTGTCAAATTTCAAGTCAATCGGACATCGGTTGACCGCACATCAAACCGCGACATCTTCATCGCGATAAAAGCAAGTCTACTGGTGATAGGACCCCAAACGGCTTCAAAACTCAAACAAAAGCCTATGATTGGTTCTTATTTATTGCTCAGGAGGCTTCACACCAAATTTCAGGTCATTCCGACATCGTTTGGCCCGGTTTCAGCTTCTGACGGAAAATCGGCAGCTCTGCGCGACAAAGTCTTCGGCTTTCTCAGGAAATTGGAAACTTTTCAAAATAAAATGCAAGGATTCTCATCAGGTTTCCTACAGGGAAATCCGGCCAATAAATGATCAAAATGTCAAGGAAAAGTACAGGAGAAAAAAGAATCGAAAAACAGCAAAAACGGACACAAAACGGGACAAAAAGGGGGAAAACCCCTCAGGGTCGCAGGCCCTGCGACCCTGGGCCAAGGTCGCCGGCGACCTTGGAGCCCGGGGTCGCCGGGAAGGCCCCGAAAACCCCGGTTTTCGCCGTTTTTTTCGCGATTCGAAGAGCCCAGCCTCTGGTACTTTCCAAAATTCATGCTTTTGAGACACCAAGTCCTCTGACATCCGTCCAAAACACGGGTTAATCATCAAGAGTATCGAAAACAATATTGATCGCCACCCGGTCAACCAAAAAAAGTGTGCTTTCTACCCGACCGATCGAGAAATCGACAGGACAGATGGCACCGACCTGCTGTTGGCAACAAACACCTGAAATTACATGATCATCTGATGTCGATCTACATGAAGATCCATCGATGATCATCACCAGAAGAATCCCAAAAGACGCGGCACGGCCCGCGACTCTTCGGATGCTCGGCGACCACTTAATGCGATTAATTGACTAGCTTTATTACAGTCATTAATCCATTTCTTTGATGGACCAATCAGAAGCAAGCATCCGGGAGTTACAAGTCAAGAGATTCATGGCATTTAACCCCATGAAACTCCTCCCATCATGGCGATTAAAGGCGATTAAATGCCTCAATCTCCTCCGGCCAATCAGAAGCCAAGAAAAAGGAGTTTACCAAATAAAGAATTCAATTTGTAACTCCTCCCATTATGCGGCTTAATGACAATAAAAGGCCCATAAACCCTCCTAAATGGCTACCAAAAAGCCTATAAATAGGAGAGCACTGCAAGAAGAAAGGACAGACACGAATCAACAGACAGAAGCACAGAAATTCAGAGAAGGAAAAGAGAGAAAACTCTGCGGAAAGTTCTACACCGGCCACCGCTACAAGGTGACAAAAGTCCCTTGGGGGGTACCACCCCAAGGTCCTTGCCTTCTCCTCCTACCTCCAATGGCTTAGAATGTGGCTTTTCAGCCCGTCTACTCGGCTTTTTATTGGACATAGGACTTCCTTTTGGTCTTTGTCCTCTAAAAACCTGAGGTTATAGCCAAGCCAAGCGAATCAATAGCATCCTCATATTCTCATCTGCATGGATGATGGCGAAGCCCACATATGGCTTGCGACCGTCATCTAACGAGTCCCCCACAATCTCCTGAGAAGTTAGATCCTCCTTTTCTTGCTTTTCATTGTAGTTTGTATTTTTTTCAAAAGAGACAAAATCACAAACTCTTGTCTTTCATTATCGATAAGGATTGTAAATCGGCTACAAACGCCAAAATCGGCTATAAAACGCCAAAATCGACTATAAATGCCAAAAAAATCGCCTTTCACGGCAAACCAAGAAAAATGTCTCTTTTCTTAAATATATGTGCAATGGAAAACTTGAAAGAAGTTAATTTCCTTTTTACTTGCGAAGGTTGATCTCCGGATCACCACTTTGCAATTCCAAGTAAAATAGAAAATCTGGCACACCCACACAAAAGAAGAAATGTTGATGCACGCCCCTGCCCCCTGGTTACGAAAGGGTCGGACCCGACGGACTCCCCCGTCCGCCGACCTCGGTAGGAACCGAGCAGGAGCGCGGTCCATCACTGACAAATATGGCTTTCCTGCTATTCCACTTCTTTGGATAGAGCTCCTATACCCACCTCTTATTCACAAGCTTCAAAGATTGCATACTTACGTGAAGACGGTTTACTTAATGCCCCCTCTGGGATATGCTTGTCCATCCACAGCATGTTTGTAAACTGAAGAAAACTCTTTATGGCCTTAAGCAGGCTCCTCGGGCTTGGTTTGATAAATTTTGGGCTGCAATCCTTCAAGTTGGATTTCGCCAGAGTCATTCTGATAGTTCCCTCTTCCTCCGATGGACTCCGCATGGATACACATTTCTTTTGGTTTATGTGAATGATATGATTATCAGTGGTAATGATGTTGTTGGCATTACTTCCCTTAAACATCATCTTACTCGCCACTTCCGAATGAAAGATCTTGGTCCCCTCACTTACTTCCTCGGGATTGAGTTCATTCGTAAAAATCGGGCATTCGGGTTCATCAACGTAAATATGGCAACAGATTTGGTTACTTCGGCAGGAGTTGATGAGGCTAACATCTTGCTACTCCTATGGAATTGAACAGCAAAATCAGTACAGATGATGGCTCTCCCTGGCTGATCCTCCATTTTTCGCAGTGGGTAGTTGTGTTTACTGACTATGACAGACCAGATATTTCTCATGCGGTTCATACTGTTAGCCAGTTTGTTAGCGATCCCCCTATGCCTCATCTTAATGCTGCTTTGCGATCCTCCGCTATATTAAAGGCACTCTTAATCATGGCCTGTTCTACCCTTCTGGTGCTTCTCTGCACTTAACTGCTTACGCTGACGCGGACTGGGCCGGCTGTCCGGAAACACGGAGATCTACCACTGGCTGGTGCATGTTTCTTGGGAATCTCTGATTTCCTGGAAGTGCAAGAAGCAACCACAGTTTCAAAATTTTCTGCTAAGGCAGAATATCGAGCCATGTCGTCTGGTAGTGCTGAAATCATTTGGCTACGACGTCTTCTTTGTGAATTAGGTATTCTTTTTGGCACCTCTACACCTCTGTATGGGGACAATACCAGTGCCACCCGAATAGCAAACAATCCGGTATTCCATGAAAGGATAAAGCACATTGAGATTAATTGTCATCTCATTTGTCAGGATGTTGTTACTGAGAATATCACTTTGCCTCATGTTTCTACCCATGATCAGTTGGCAGATATATTCACCAAAGCTCTTCCTAAACCACGTCATAATGATCTTACTCACAAATTGATGTTTTGCGTCTTCCCACATCAATTTGAGGGGGAGTGTTGAAGATAACTAAGGCCCATCTAGGCCTAAGAAGGATATCCCTCATGTGCAACGATATTGAGTCATGTACAGCTTGTCATTCAGCTTATCTCATAGATTTACTTCCATGTATAGAGATTTACATTCTTTATTCTTTATTTCTGATTGTAATCCTGCTGATTAATAGCATGTAATTAGGGTTAATATGATTATAAACTGGTAAGTCGATCCTCAATTGAGGAATCAACTTTTCCTCCAAACTCTCTCTCTCTCTCCTCCCTCTCCCTCTCTCTCTCTCTCATTTTTCTCTTTACATTATATCAGATTTGTACCACAACATGGGCTTTTGTGGTTTGTGGAGATTTTCTTCTTGCATCTTAGCTTTTCTGAGGCGATAGCGTTTTATCAAACGCTCAACATATGCCCGGTCGCAAACCATTGATAAAATGAATGAAATCAAGTGTCTCGCCCAATTCACATAAATAATGTAGCCTTTCAAATTCATCGGCACATTCTTCGATGGATAATTTTCCTTGTGCCAAACTAAGATACTCCTGAAAACAATCTTTATTTGCATAATATCATTCTCCATATTTGATTGCATATGTCATTCTTTGAAGCTTTTTGTTGATTTCAAGAAGTTGCAAATTTCAAATTGGCTGGCAAAATTCATATTGGCTTGATGCAAGGAATGGAAATTTAATGCTCTCCAGAGGTTAAACCAATCTAACCCGATGCATAGATCCCCTGATTGGAGTTCGCAAGTGAAGACAGATTGTTGATCGGAGCCCAAGTGGTGATGATATTGCTGATTGAAGATCAAACAGTTGAAGCTTACTTGAATCTGAGGCCCACACTTTCACTTTGTTGTTACTGCTCTGCTCTATGAAGGGTTCTGACCCGATGCAGGTTGATAAGGGTGGATGGGTCAGACTTGATTACTGCAGGTTGGGTTGTGGTCAGATAAGACCCAACTGATGAGAGATATGAGTCGGGTCCACGTGACCTGACAGTCCTCTGCGCTTGGCTACGGCTGGGCTGGCAAAACTTTTTTTTTTTTTTTTTTTAAATTCAGATCAGATCCAAACTCAATCCCTAGGGCCCAGCAAAAGGCCCTAAAGCTTGGCCTAGCACGTGTTCACAAATAAGAAACGTGAACGTGAGTCTTCTTTCGGTCTCGGTTTTATTTTGATTTTTTTGCTACTGCAATCTATATTACTCTATGGGAATGTATCTTATCTTGATCTTGGGTTAACCACACGGCTTAAAAATTTCATCCCTCAAATCACAGGCATACATGGAGACACGTGTCATACTCTCCTCTCTCTCCACTCCAATCTCTCCACTATCCTCTCTCTAAAGTAACTAACTAATAACTTACTCCCATAAATAAGCAATGACCCACTACCAGGGCCGTCTCAAGACAATATGTGGCCCCAGGCGAAAGTATAAACGAGGCCCCTAGTTTCTATGTGTGACATGAGAAAACCCTCGCCCTTAATCCGGGCTTGGGACCGATAATGTACACTATGAGTAGTACATTGGGGTGTACATTGGCGGACTTAAAAAAAAAAATTTGGGTTTTTTTTTTTTTAGAGCTTGTTGAGGGATTTATTTTTTTTAAGTGAATTTAACATTTCTTGCCTTTTTGTGTGCCAAACTTATTGATCAAGTTTTTGTATTCAAGGTTTTTCAAAATTTTCTTCTTAATAGATAAAATGGCTAACCCCTTAATCTTTCTTCTGACATAGTTGATCATAGATAAGATTTTATTAACTTTAATTTCGAAAAACTTTTTCGGTTGAAGCAACTGTAACAGGTACTGTTAATAGTATTCAATAAGCATAAATGAGTTTGGAAAGACAATAGTATCCTAATTGGTGGACCCCATGAGTCAATGTTGATTTGAAATGCCATTTTATGAAAAACGGGGTATTTTCTATATAAAAAAGGACTTATTTGTAATTCTGATTTTATGAAAATTTTTCAATGATGGAATTTTTCGATGATTTCAGTTTCATTAGAAAACGGGTCAAATTGTGATCAATTTTCTCTTCTAGCTCGAGTTCATTTGAATTCATTTCAGATGATTCCCAGCGAGATTTGATACCTTTAAAAACGTACTTATTTACTTTTATTTTTACTATGATTCTTTTTTTCTGCTTCTTTTTCGTCTATCTTCTCTTGGTTGGTTTGGTTTTCAAATGTACCATGATTTTCTCTTTTAGCTTTCATGTTAATGTTACTAATCCAACAAAATTATGAGGCCCTCTCATGGTGAGGCCCCCACCACTTGCTTCACTTGCCTATATGGTGAGCCGGCCCTGCCCACTACTTAAAAGAAATGCTGCTCTCATCCATCGTTTACCCCTTTTTTTTTTAACCCCTCTCTGTTACTTCTGCACGGTGGAAGAGATAGACTATTCAGAAACGAATTGCAACAAAAGAGATAAGCTTCTTTTCTTTTTGGTGAACTTAAGAACCACCATTTTGTTGTGCCAAAAGGACTACTTTTTTGGGTAGTCACACAACAAGGTCTTGAGAAGTTTAGAGTACATATATAATGAGGAATCACAAGGGACAAAATGGCAATCTCTCAAACTACGCCTCTATTCAGAAGATTCAAGTCTTGCATCAGATTTGGTTAGTGTCGATCAACTTAAAATTGGTAGTAGAGCAATAAATATTTTACTAAGTCAAAATGAAAAATTAAATGGTACAAATTTCTCTACTTGGAAGCGCAGAATCATGCATGTTTTATTCCAAGACAAAGTTGAATACACTCTTGGGACCCCTGTGCCTGATGATCCTGGCAATAATTCTAATGCTCCAACTAGAAGAAGAATGTTTTTATTGGCCCCTGCACATAAGACCACAGGCAGGTGACACAAATTATAAAAAATAAAAAATAAAAGTGTGTGTGTGAGAGAGAGGGAGAGACAGAGAGAGAGAGATTAAAATGGGTCGATGATATGTATCAGGTACGAATGAAAGAAAGGTAGTAAAATAATTCGGACTGTAAGATCAGAGCCATTAAATCCTGGCCCAACTTGATGGTTAAAAAAATGTGATTCTATGGACTTTTGCCGTTGACAGTGCAAGGGTGATGGGCCCACTATATCTTGTGAATGAATAATCAGCCTGCAAGTTTCTCCATTTGTACCATTTGATTCTCCCTCTCATCATCATCTTTACAAAAAAATTCAACTATAGCAGGGGGATGGCTCGGAGGTGTACAAAATGACCCGTGACCCGACCCGACCCGGTGACCCAACACGACCCCTGGGTTAATGGGTGGGTCATGGCAGCAGATTTTCTGTGTCTGACCCAACCCGACCCGGCCCGTTACCATGGGTACTGGTTAACGGGTCGGGTCACCGGGTGACCTTTGAACCCCTTTTTTTTTTTTTTTAATATAGAAGACAAAATTGTTTATGAAAAAAACTTATGGTTAATTGCCTTTTCCCATTCTCTCTCTCTCTCTCTCTCTCTCTCTCTCTTCCCTCCTTCCTTCTTGTTTGTCCATATGTGTTGTA